>OY757921.1:17074970-17079970 GCA_963585895.1 Sepioteuthis lessoniana | reverse complement strand
AATTATATACTTATCCGTTTCTGAATATAACAATGTTCACAACATGTTTGATTGTGTATAGACTCATAAATTCGACTTGCCTGTTTTCTAAATTATAAATTGCCATTTATTATTTCTGTTATATCTTAGAATATATTAATATGCTAGTGTGAGTAAAAAGTTTTGCAATATTTTCGTTTCGAACACAAGAAAATGCTCTACGTCTGGTGGAATTATGAAGGGGTAATTCTCTATGAGTCTGTTCGGGACGGTTGACCCACTCATATCAACTTGTACTCCGAACAGTTGGAGCAGATATAATACTATTATACCCCCAAAATACCCAGTATTGGTTTACAGAAAGGAAGCTCTTCTGCAGTAAGACAACTGAAGACCTCATACCGCTCGAACGACCTGGAATAAACTCCAGAGACTTTAGGGAATTGAAATGACGCCATAGTCAGCATATAATCTAAACGTAGTTCCCTTAGAGTATTGTTCTGATCTCAACTCTTCAAAAACAAAGAGGTGGTAGAAGCTTCAGTGTAGGGGTTTTTAGTCTCAAAGCAAAATAATTGATATCAGCGTAGAATCAAAGAACTGTCAGAAAGGTGGCTTCAAACGGTGCAACATGATTGTATCTACTTTGTAATCAAGGTTGTTTTTGCTGTAAGTTGTTTTAAGCAACCAAAATATTGCAAAACTTTTGACTCACCCTTTTAGTTCTAGCATTTGAAAGTATTACCGGAACAGATTTAAAATCCATCGCTCAATCTATTTAGCCATGGATTTTAATAATATTCTGCGTATTTTATTTAATTGAAAGCATTAAAGGATCCATGTTTATTGATCATGCTGCATACTTTTTTAATTTCTTTAAATAATCAATTTACCTTTACTTTTATTTTTATCGTTTTTTTAAACTTTTAATAATTTTATTATTTTTCTTACCCTCAGCAATATTTGCATTTACGATAGTTTTCTGTTCAGCTATTTGAGGATTTTCAAGTTCAATGTAGTGACATAATCCTTCTGTAATTGTCAGTCATAATTCTTTTCTGAATATCATTTCAAATGAGGCTTCTTTTTCTTCTGTCATTCATTTTATGATTCTTCCTTTATTTTAATAATTTTGAAGTTGTTGAATAAATCTACTGAAAGGGGTTAAAAAATTTCAAACCAAAATCTATCGCTTCTGTCGTGTCTTGGCTCTTTCTAGCTAACTCTTTTTTAAATACTATTGACTTTGATTGTTTTTTTTTCATGTAAATACAGTTAATTTTACTGTCTCCTCTTATTCTATAGAAAACAAAATTCATTTTTCAGCCATTCTGCTGTTTTGTCGGACTTCCTCGCTGCTCCCTATGTCGATCTTTTTGTCACTATGAGATTTGACTTTTATTTCGTATTATTTCTTTCGTATATCTCATTGTTAAACTAACCTACATTATTGGCAAACGCACTGATTGTATTATACTTTATTTGTTGCTTTAATCTTCTTTTACTGGCCAATATTGTCTGGTTTATTTCTTCAATTAGTCGGGTAATATGAATTTATTTCTATATCTTCCATAGTACATTAATAAGGAATAAATTGCTTGATTTATGTTTTTAATCACTTCGTAGCATTGTGAGTCCTCTTTCTAATATGATTTACCATAATTCTCTGTTATTCATGATAGTTGGGATTGATCACATATTATACAATTTTACATTCTTATACGACAAACAAACAATGCATCTGATAAATGCCACAGTTTACATAGACGTGGTGAAGTCCTGGATCGAGTGATATCCAGAGGTCGACAGTGTTCCTGTAGGATCATGCTCCAAGCATAGCCCACGTGACACACGAGATCATGTCAAAACCCACCGGCATAAGGTCTCCTAACATACATAATTTGAAATTTGAAGCGTCCTCTAAAAGGAGACCAAACATCGACCATAGATTACCAAAGACATGCTGAGAGACAACGTCGTGAATATAATGATCCAAATGTAAAAAGAATCATTTGACGAGGACTCTAATAAAATTTGATTTGCCTTTTTTCAAGACATTTTTGTTTTAATATTTCACGTTACATCAATCTAAATAGCATTTTCCATATCTGTTTTAAGGAGATTACTGAATTTTTCCAGATACATCATCCTTAACGGATAACAATTCTTGAAACAGATGAAAATCATGGCCGGACTCCTGGTAGCAGCAAATTAATTCCGTGAAATTTCTTTAAAATGCTTGCAAAAAAAAAAAAAAAATCAAAGGATAGAAATGAATAGAATTCATGTTTAGGTGAAAATGCCCTTAAAATAACCGCTTGAAATTTATTTCAAATATATTTTAGTCTCAGATGATTTTGGGATGTTAATCATAAAATGGTAAGCAAATAAAATCTTTGCCCCCCCAAAAAAAAACAAAGAGAAAACAAAAACACAAGACAAATACAAAAACTAAAAACAATATACGAACCACTCAACACCCCCAGACATATGCAGATATCATATATTACTGCCGATTCGGCCGGAGCTCTTTAATATACCGATTGTACCTCTGCATAGGTCACCAGTTATTGGCCGTGGGTAGCAATCTGCAATGCTTCAGGATTTTGGTGCCAGTGTAGTCCGTGATCCGGGTACAAAGTGGTCAAGTGATTTCACTTCTTCACTAATGGATGGTCAATCAATCGGCTGGTCATGTCAAGTTGGTCATATTATTGTTCTGACTATATCTTTAAATTGATTTCCCTTGATGCAAACAAACACCAAACACTTTTTATCATAAAAGTGCTAGAAGGCTGAGAATAAATCGCATCGCGAAAAACAAGACTTTCTGTGTCCTGGGTGTGACACTAAATGACATCTGAAGGTGAGACTCCAATCCTGGAATTTGTAGAATGCGGAGTACCTCTTAATTATCATTACTCATAGGTCCAGTCTGGCCTGGGGAAGTAGTACCTGTTAGGGACACATTTATAAGTTTAATAGAACTGTTAAATCATTTACTAAGTTTGTTATAGAACTATACAGCTGTGTGTAAATTGTTCGTATTTGTGCTAAATCGCAATACTTGAAACCATTTAACTATGCAAAGCAAATGAACTCTTTCTCGTTTAAAAATAGTAACCTCCAGATTGTTCACAGACAAATCATATATATATATATATATATATATATATATATATATATATATATATATATATATATATATATATATATATATTCGATTCCATACACAGAGGGAAGATGGAGCAAATCCTTCTAGCATACGGCCTACCAAAAGAAACCGTAGCAGCGATAATAATTCTCTACAGAAACACCAAAGTGAAAGTACGTTCACCAGATGAAGACACGGAATACTTCGACATTGTTGCAGGAGTACTACAAGGAGACACGTTAGCCCCGTACCTCTTTATCATCTATCTAGACTACGTGCTTAGAACTTCGATCGACAAAATCAGAGAAAATGGCTTCGAGCTGACTAAGAGAAGAAGCAAAAGATACCCCGCAAAAACAATCACGGACGCTGATGACTTGGCGTTACTGGCGAATACACCTAATCAAGCAGAGACACTACTGCATAGTCTGGAACGAGCCGCAGCAGGCATTGGCCTCCATGTCAATGCACACAAAACTGAATATATGTGTTACAACCAAACGGGCAACATTGCCACACTAGACGGAGCCTCTCTGAAACTAGTAGACAAATTCACCTACCAAGGAAGTAGCGTCTCATCAACCGAAAAAGACATCGACACACGACTGACGAAGGCGTGGACGGCTATCGATAGGCTCTCGATCATATGGAAATCAGACCTGACCGATAAAATGAAACACAGTTTCTTCCAGGCAGTGGTTGTGTCGATACTGCTATATGGATGCACTGCATGGACGCTAACAAAACGGCTGGAGAAGAAACTAGACGGAAATTACACAAGAATGTTGAGAGCAGTATTGAACAAGTCCTGGCGACAACACCCCACGAGACACCAGCTATACGGACACTTGTCCCCCATCACGAAAACTATACAAGTTAGACGAACCAGACACGCGGGACACTGCTGGAGAAGCAAGGACGAGCTCATAAGTGATGTACTTCTATGGACCCCCACATATGGCCGTGCAAAAGCAGGACGACCAGCTCGAACTTACATGCAGCAACTATGTGAGGACACAGGATGTAACCCTTAAGACCTGCCGGAGGCGATGAATGATAGGGAGAAGTGGCGAGAGAGGGTCAGGGATATCTGTGCTGGCGGCACGACATGATGATGATGATATATATATATATATATATATATAAGTAAGGTTGGCGGCTGTAGTCGAGGGTGACCCAAAGGCTCCCTTTTCGATAGCTACTACACCAAGGTGTAGGGGAGGGTGCTAGTCCTTTCCCTGGATTGCTCTACTTTACCCTTGATCCTTGCCTTATAATGTCGAGTGTTAAGCAAGGTAGCATCAAGTACCATTTTTTGTGTCTTTGGTATGACTCGATCTGGGAATATATATATGAATATGAATAGCTTTAAGTAGAGCATACTTCATAAGTTCGAACTTACATATGCTATACTTAGAGGTAATTGTAAATTTTATACGTACTATATATATATATATATATATATATATATATATATGATTTATTATTAAAAAACCCACCAGGGTTCATATGTAATAAAATACCAATCAAGCAACCATAGATTAGCAGTATTTTAATGTTACACTTTAAGTGATTGAAGATTATTTTAAAATTCAAAATTATATCCGTGTTGATTTTTAGCGGGTGAGTGTAAACTAGAATCTTGTTACGTATTGTGCAGCTCTTTTCCACGAGAATATGCGTTAAGATGTGAGAAACTGCGAGAAAGCACACAGGAAAAATACCCGTCGAAATTAGGATTTTAAACTTTTCCTAGTAGGCATCTTGGGTTTATTTTATTTTATTTACTAATTTCAGAATCTCGTGAGAGTTTTGCTTAAAATTTTCAGATGTTTATTTGCCTGGCAGAAATGAGAAAAGGACAAAG
>OY757921.1:16922470-17072470 GCA_963585895.1 Sepioteuthis lessoniana | reverse complement strand
CTGCAATATTGAGCACTTTTTATTAAGAAATATTGCAAGTTACATTATATATATATATATATATATATATATATATATATATATATATAGATATATATATGTGTGTGTGTGTGAGAGAGAGAGAGCGAGAGCGAGAGAGAGCGTGTGTGTGTGCCTGATTACAATAATTAAACACTTTCATATATTTAACTCTCTAATCAAAACAGTTACGCATCGTTTTCCAGCAGTCCAATTTGGTTTTGGTATTTCCTAACACAAAGCAAGTTTCAAAGGTAGATTTGATAATCCCATAATTACACGTTTCTGCCTAAAGAAAACATATTCTGATATCTTTCTGTGCTTAGCCAAATAAATACCTACTTCCATTCATAATCCTACACGGACAGGTGAACTTAAACCCACTGACAGATTACTCTTTTTTCATTTTGTTCTGATACATCATGCAAATAAACTCTTTATCCATCTAAAACTTCTCAAATGAAAGTCGGAATATGCGTGCATTCCTGCGTAAATTTACACACATTCAAACATATTTAACCTTGGTCGCACTCCTATTTTACACACACACACACACACACACACACACACATTGTTATATGTATGATGTACGAGTGTCTAAATATACACGATTCGTTTGTGTTGTTCTCTATCGATGCGTAAAGGGAAGTAACTAATCTCATTTTAGCTGACGCATGACAATCCATGGAAAGTCAAAGCATAAATAACGAATCGAGATCCATAGAATTTTTGGTCGAGTAAAAACTAGTCTTAAACAAGAGTCACGTATCTTTTACTAGAGGGTAGAGAGTTCGCCAATGGTCCGGGAGACCAGGGTTCAATCCCAGGTCGCGTCATACCAAAGACTTTAAAAATGGTACTTGATACCTCCTTGCTTAACACTCAGCAACATAAGGTACGTATCAAGGATAAAGTGGAGCAATCCAGAGAAAGGAGTAGCACCCTCCCCATACACCTCGGTGTTGTAACTATTGAAAAGGGAGCCTTCTCCTCGACAAAAGTTACCAACTTTACTTACTTACTTTAGGTTCTTTAAAAAAAAGTAGGTGAAAAACTGATGTGCTCATTACCTTCTCAACAAATAAATACATGTTAAATGATAGAAGAATGCAAATATGTGTGTGTGTGTGTGTGTGTGTGTGTGTGTGTGTGTGTGTGTGTGTGTATGTGCATGTGTGCGTGTGTGTGTGTGTGTAAAGCATAGAAATTGATCTTAGAAAAGTTTATGATTCCATTTATAAAAGTGAATTATTTCTATACTTTACCAATCAGAAATTTTTCATGTAGAGCTCAATATGAATAGTATGATTTTATCTAGAGTAAAACTCTTTTAACTAAAGCTTTCAACGATATACGGAATAGATTCTCATCATAGCGCAATGGTTAGCGAGTTAATAGCACATACCTTAAAACATTTCTTAAGAGTTGCTCATCTAAATACTTATCAAGTTCATAGATGCTTAACTTCGGGGATCTGACCAATACCATTATTTTCAATGTGGTTTGTTCGTAATTAATCGAACAAGCCATTTCTGCCAGTAATGAGTACCTCATACTCACACCCCGGTGCCGAAATAAAATAAGGTTAGCAAGTATTTTTTGAATGATGTAAGATATTGCCAAACTATGTTCCATCTAGTAAACATCGAGATTGTAGTGCGGACATTGTAATGAAATACCGTTTATCACGGATAAGAAAATTTCACAATAGTCTTAATTTATTTTGTCTTCAAAGAGCAAAAATATATGTTGAAATTATTGTGAAATATTGGATTACATAATTATACTTAGAATGATCAAAAGTATCTAGACTGAAATTCAAAATTTCAAAAATTCAAAATTTGAATGAAAAAAAAAATGTATTACTGAGAAACTTATGCAATAAAGTTACAATATTATACGCACCATATTGAAAAAAAAATGAGCCCTGTTTCGAAATTTTGGGGACTGGAGTTTTTTGCGAAACACACATTTTTGGAAGTGCAGCTCTATATAACCATATTCGCTCCATGTGACTTTCTCTTGCTTCCTAAACTGTATATTCGTAATATTTGAGGATGTGGATGATATTATGTGATATACAAAGATATTAAAAGAAATAGCTTCAGGCCATCGGAAAAAAGCATTTTTAGAAATGCCTATATCAATGTAAAATTTCAATAGAATAAGTATACAGAATACAAAAGTGATTACAAATTTAACGTTTCATTTATTTTTAATAATCTGTATTGATAAATATAGTTTCAATCTCAATACTGTTTCAACTCTAATTGTATATTGGCTTTACCATATTCAAGCACCCTCTTTAAACTCTTAATATGAAACATATCTAATAATATGAAGACTTGTAACTTCCCAAAACCTTTTTTATAAAGAAGTAGATAACCCACTCGAGAAAATACATTCGAAACTTAACGAATTGTGTCATTTTCTTTCCCTTTCCTATCACTGTTAATAGTTTTGGTTTTTTAAAATAATTATCTTTTGTTTCTGAGTCATTTAATTGTACTTTATTATGAAATCATCTGTAGATGTTTTAATGATTCTATTCCATGGTGGGAGAAGACATGAAAGTACTGGCAATTTTATCAATTAATTTTCATTACCAAAAAGTAATTTTTGCTTAAACAACTCGGCTAAACTTAAAATATGTTTTAAAGTATTACATGACTACTTAAGGTGAACTGGTAAGTGATGGTTATGTGAAAGTCGCGATCTGGGAAATCTGCTGTACATGAAAATAGTTCTTAAAAATCCGAAAATTAATGTGAAAAATCATTGTTTTTAAACAGTGTGACGGCAACTTCAAACCATGTATTTTTAATAACTTTTTCGGTATTGTTGAAGACCATGATTCATTGAATAGAGCCGTCATCGATACATAAAAAGTCTTTTGAACTTATGTTCTTCTTATACACAAGAGAAATAAATGAAAATATGTTTGCAAGAAATGAAATATTTCTGAATTTATATTGAACGCTTAATAAAAGTAATTGCTACTGTAATAGATAATTCTGCATAACTAAAAAGATGTTTACTTCTATGGTTTAAATTATTTTATAAAGTTAAGAACATTCTGCGAAAAGATTCATGATGTTTTGTTGAGAGATATTTTTTAAAAGTTTAAGTGAACGACTTTAAAAAGATTCATAGATTTAAACACTTGTGTTTTTGTTCAGATTCTTCGAAACTAAGCAGTAATATCATGCGAATATTTCACAGTATTGTTGACAGAAATCCTTCTCAATGAAATCTTTTCCTTTGCTCTCGGCAATTATGCATTCCAAATTTAGTAGCTCTGTAGCTAACATTTCGGCTGTCTATATATGGCTGATAAACCCACTGTTTTAATTATTGATATATACTAAATGACACACGAAAACGTTGGATTCTAGTCTCAAAAGCTGTCCATAATAGTATTAATGTTTTATTAAGAAAGGAGTGAAGTATTAAGGTTCATGTTAGTGACAGAAAGATGATGAAATTAATTAAAAAGAATCAAATATATATATATATATATTATTACGCTGCCATGTGCCCAGCGGGCTTGCAGGGTGCCAAGTCCAGCAGTTAAAGCAGGGCACAGACGTTGGCTGTGGTCTGGCGAACGCTATTTAGTGTCACAGATATCACCAACTCCCAAGCGGAACCACATTTTAAGGCTACTAAGCGAGTTCTAGGTGAATTATTAAAGGTCAACACAGCTAACTGGCTAGCTTTCCCCTCCTCAAATACTAGGCCTTCGACAAACACAATTCTTCCACAAGAAAATAAGGACTCTGAACTGCCGTGTTTGAGTTAACAGGATTAATAACAATATTTTTTCATTGAATAAAAGAAAGAAAGAAAGAAAGACAAAAGAATTCAAGTAAAAGTCTGGAACGAGAAAATCTTCCTGTATCTCGGAGGAGCCTCCACTAAAATATCCGTATCTCGGACTAAGCCCACATAAAATATCTTTATCCCTGGACGGGTTTTCCATAAAATATCTTTTAATAGCGGAGGGTGAGAGGGTCGTTCGATAACAATAGATACGGTCCGCTTCCCCGCAGACTATGGGATTTAATGGCAGAGCTAGTTCCAAGTCTCAAGTTTACCATTTCAGCATGAATACAACAGGATAAAGTTGAATATATTTAAATTATATGGTCACTTGGGTTTTGTGGATTTTCTTCGCTTCTCTTTTTTCTTTCGTTATTTGGTTTCCATAACATATGGGTTGAAGGATATACGTCTTATTTCAGATAACACCAAGATTAATAATAGTTCCTTTCCTCGTGGACAAGTCTTTCCTTTGGGTATTCGTTTAACGAGTCTTACTATGTCTCGGAGTGCTGGTTCATTCAAAAGATAAGTTCTTTCTTTTCTCTCAGCGCGGCATTATTTTGGAATTTGGGTTTTTTCATATCCCAAATTATCTTCTTGGTTCTTCAACGAGCAAAGGTAATTCCTTGTGTGTCTTCATCCTTTGACGACCACATGGCAACTAACTTATCTTCCGTAGTTTGAAAATCAGCAAGTGTTGTTTTTTTTTTGGCTGGCTCTTCCTCAGTGCCAAATATGGTCGAGAGGTCTGCCTCTCCGCTGACACATACAGAGCTAATAGAGAGTCAGGCCTTCACATGCCTATCTCACTTTGTAATGATAGAGAGGGTGGGAGAGAGAGACAGCCTCACCCACTGCCACTATCCTGTAATTCTTGCTTACTACAATCGTCCGCTGACGGTCAAATGTATTAAGATGTCATATTTCCTCGTCACAATATATATATATATATATGTGTGTGTGTGTGTAACGGAGGAAATGACCAAATCTGAAGATTGCAATTTTCTCTCTCTCAAGAAGATTGCATGAAACTGGCTGTAGTACGGAAGACAAAGGGGTTAGTAAACAACGTTTGCTTTAGGTTTCAGATAGACAGATAGATAGATAGATAGATAGATATTGCTCTAACAAATTCTTCTATGCTGTAATGATTTTGCTGATGTGATATAGTACGCTAAAAGATTTGGAAGCGGGATAAAACCCATGTTTTTTGTGAGTGATAAGGTAGAGGTCGAAGGTGAAACATTTTCCGGTGTGAAGGTCTAAGACTGAAATATTGAAACAATAGAATCATTGATGGGTGTCTGGGTCCTGATTTGTTAGTACGATCACCTGATGCAAGATGAAACAAGAAAAACGGGCGTTTTTTGTTAAATAGTTCCAGCAGAGATATCGATGAGAATAGACGTATTTGAGAGGCTTGGGACTTTAACCATTTCATAAACTAATTGAACTACTATGGTAAAAATGGCCAGGGAACTTTTCTTTTCTCCTTATGAAGAAACATCTGAAAGTGGGAAGTTATAGAAATATAAATACGATTTTTGTTAGTTTTAGTAACTCAAGATCAAATGACATCAAGGCATTGCTTCAAACTGCAATGCAACACGTGGTTACAGCTACATATATACACACACACACACACTGATACACGCAGACACATACATGTAAACTCAAAGATTAATATGAAGATAGATCGATAGAGAGAGAGAGGGAGAGAGAGAGAGAGAGAAGGGGGTAGAAAATAGAAATTCGTTATGATAAAAATAGGTGTGAAAGGAAAACGCTAGAAAGAAGAAGGTGTGATAGAAAAGAATTTACCGGGAAGTGATGGGTTTAAAATAGACGGGCAGAGAGCAAGAATAGAAAGAAAAAAGAAAAGAAAAAAACAATTACAATGATGACATCCAGTTTTTATTCAAAGAACAAACATTTGCAATTCGTTATATATTGACTGAATTCTGACGTTTTATTGCTAAATGTGTAGCCGTCTCAAAGAATATACTTGACACAACTCAGTATACAATTCATTTCTATAACACTCAGTCATATACGATTTTCTCTTATCTGTAACATTCAGTTTTACATTTTTGTGGACGCCTAAATTTGCTTAATTTCAGATTCACTTTGTATTTGTATGTGCATGAAATCTAAAAGGAATCTATTCACACACACACACACACACACACACACACACACACACACACACACACACACACACACACACACACATGTATATATAAATATATACACACACACGTACATTTGGTCACCTTTGTTGGAGTATCTTCAAACGTATATAAATAGTAAATTCATGTGTATATACATGTACAGAGGAGGAAATTATCTTGTTTTACATAGTTTATCTCATTAAAAAGATCTATCTATCTATCTATCTATCTATCTATCTATCTATCTATCTATCTATCCCAGTCTGTTCCTATCTATCTATCTATCTATCTCAGTTTGTTTTTGTCTATCTATCTATCTATCTATCTATCTATCTATCTATCTATCTATCTATCTATCTATCTATCTATCTATCCTCATAACGCTATTGCTCTCTTCCTCTTCTGGTATTGTTAGACAGTTGGACAGTCTGGGTGGCTCAAGAAGAACTGGTCCATTTGCACGTGAAAACAGAGGTGGGGGGAACAGACGATCAGACAAGGATGTGAGTGAAAAGAGCTAAGTGGGGTAGGGGTGGAGCTGTATTGTTGACAATACAGATGACACCCAACCGCAGACACTTCCAGAAAGCGGGTCTGCACCCATTGACTTTTCTCCGTGCCATTACCCACCAGCCATCCACCTGAAGACTTAATCTTACCCATGCACCTACCCGCTCTATCGTCGTTGGCTTCATCGACATCATGCCTCAATAAGCCAGGTGTCATTTGGTACGATATGGTGCTCCTCCCTCGTATTTTTCCTTCTCACTACATATCTTCTCTAATTCTGCTTTCTTTTCTTCTTTTTCTTTTTCTAACATTTACTCCTTACTTTTTTTTAAAAAGTTTTCTTTTTCTTTACTTTTATTGGAAAATTCTTTCTTCTTCGCTTTCTTTTTTTCACTTTCTTCATTTCTTTCTTTTTCATTATTTTCCCAATTGTTCGTATTTCAATTTCAGAATTACTTTAATTTATTTACCTGCTTTTTAACATTCATACATACATATACTAGCAGAAGTACCCGGTCCATGACCGGACGAAAAGGATTGTAGGAACACCAGCAAGTGAGATAGAAAGTGGAAAGACAGGTGTGAGCTAACAATTAAAAAAGTATCCTTATTTGTAGTTGAAAGATTTTGCTTATTAATTCAATGAAAAGTAATCTTTTGTTTTATGAATTGTTTTTTCTCTTTTAGTCTACTCTTAAAATAATGTATAAAATATGTAACCTTATACTGGTGAAAGGTTTAAAACTTTTCATCGACTTTTCTTCGTCTCCAATAATATTAATTTTCTAAAAATTCAACGATAAAAGAAGCAAATTTTTAATTCAATTATTTTTATTTACGTTTAAAAATTTTTGAAACATCAGAAAAGTTTTAATTCAATTCATTTACTTTTAAATTTTTTTGTAAAAGCAGCAAAGTTTTAATTCAATTGTTTTTATTTACTTTTAAAAATTTGACGATTAAAAAGAAGCAACGTTTTAATTCAATTGTTTTTATTTACCTTTAGAAATTTTCGACAAAATCAGAAAAGCTTTAATTCAATTTTTTATTGACCTTTAAAATTAAAAAAAAGTAAAGTTTTAATTTAATTGTTTTTATTTACCTTTAAAAATTTAACGATAAAAGAATCTAAGAATTCACGTTTGAAAATATTCTTTTTTTTAATGATTTTTTGTTCTCATCTAAGATATCATTTCAAGAATGTAACCCTCAATTCATGATTAGTTTAAAACATAAATGGAAATTATGTCCCATAATTTCCACTCCTAAAAGTATAGGTTATTTTCTATAAAATATTCTGCTGGTTTTAAGTAAATGTCTATATTTATCAATCTGTAAGTTTTCTCTAAAGGTTTAAAATAAAAGATATATTTAAAAAAATAAAACAAAAGAAATAAGGATGAAAATAAAAAAATAAAAATAAGCAAAAGAGTCTCAATGATTTTTGTGGAACAAATTTTCAGAAAACTTATAGTAAATTTTATCACTATTTTATTGTATTTTAAAAATTTTCAAACTTTTGTTTTCTAATTCTGGATGCCATATCGAAGGTAAATAAGTGCTTCTATTTTCAAATTTCTAAAAATGGTTTATTATGCAAATTAGATTCAGTGGATTTTTTTAAACTATCAGACATTAAATTTATATTTCATGCATCTAATTTATCAGATCTGCTATCACCTTTACGGTATATCAGACCGGTATATTCATTCTAACTATAGATTTTCATTTTTACGGTCTGCTTGAATACAAAGGAACTGAGGATTCATTTGAAAATAAAAATAAAATGAAACGAAAACAATACAATGTACCAAAACCAATAGTTTATTTCTTCTTTTCTTGCTAAAAGTTGGCTAGCTGAAAAAGTATCTTTCTTTTGGCTGCTCCAACATAGTAGCCTATGTTATGCTCAGTTTCCCATCTCATCACACGAAAACACTTTTCCAATAGGCATAATTGATCAGAAAAAGATGTGGTAGTTATCTTTTCGTCATTGTATCATCGTGTTGTTCACCGTTGAAACTTTATATTTTAATTTTATTTGGAGTTGGTTTATTCTTTCTTTCGGAGTGACACGATAAAACAATTTCTAGATAAACCGGACATTTTCAGTGCCTCGAAAGAACAAAGCTACTTGAAATGGCAGGTCGATTATTTTATAGTAACTGGCTAATTTTCAGTTAACGTATCCTAATTAAAGAGTAAACTTAAGTAAAACAATGCTGTGTAATTTCGCTGTTTATAGTGTTGGCTTGATTTCTTTTGTTTAATAAGATATCAACCTTCGTGGGTTATTCATTGTCAAAGTCATCCTTGTATAAGAACAGTAGTGGTACTATTTACCCCGTAACTGTTGGGTCATGGGGATCCAAAATGTTTATAGTGTTCCCATGTTCCCAGACTTGCAGAGTGTTTCACAATTTTTGAAACATGATCCGGTACAAGTCAAGGATCACAAACCATAGAGTAATGAAAATTACATTAATTAAAAGGTAAAAGGATAATATACTAGGAATGCATGCATTTAGTCTCAAACATGAACTGAAAATGTCAAGGGGAACCCTAGAGTAGATGTCACCGTTCAGTTGAAAGTACCCTTGAATATTGCACATTTCTCCTTGGTGATCGGAGGGTCAGATGGTTAGGAACTTGTTGCTTTACAAGTGCTATGACCTTCAAAATTCTTGACCAACTTGAAAATCTGACTGCTATTTGGAAATGGGTTGAAATTGAATGTCCTTATGTTGCTTGAATAATCTTGAAAGACTTAGTTTCGTCAAATGTTTTCACACGAAAAACTTTCTGTTCATCGTCCAAGGAATGATTTCGCTATATTTGGTAGAATATGTCAAAATATTACCTATTTCCCTGCAATAATCTGAAAAGAGAAAGAGAATGAAGTCTATCGTGAAGATCTAAGAGGGTGCTGCTTTCTTTCAACGATTGTGAAACACCCTGTACGTACGTTTGTCTTCAGAAGGATACAAATTTGTCCACAGATGTATACAGATGTATGTAGATATAGAACTAGAAAAAAATTAAAATAAATTAGATTAAGCTTTTAAAACAAATTAGATTAGGAGTTTAAACCAGATTAGTAAAACTAATTAGAGAACAATTTTAAAAATGTTTTGTTCCTTAAGGGAAAAGGCAGATTTCATCTGGATAGGGTCTGAAGAAATAAACAATAATGAGTAGGAAGCCATGTTGCTGCAAAACATAAATGATTTATATTTTCAAGTTAAAAAAATTAACAATTAATTTGTCTAACTCTGATCATGACTCAAAAAGATTTTTGAAGTTGGAGGTCAAAAATGGTTACACTGCCTTATTATGTAGTTAGGACAAAATATCGAGACAAAAAAGAAAAATGTTCTGTAATTTTTGCTAGTAAAAAAAAACAACTCTTAAACACACACACACACACACACACACACACACACACACACACACACACACACACACACACACACACACACACTAAAGCAAAGTAAAAAAAGGCAAAACGTTTTAAGATCATTATAACCAGCTGCGATCCAAGTCTTTACGGCTTACCCGACGTAGACAGGTGTTTCAGCGACGATGTCTTTTCCTATATATGTAAAGTATGATTATCAACTATGCACATATATCAAGGATAACACACAGACAGACAGACAGACAGACACACACACACGTATAAGACATTTTGTCATAGATGTATTTCTGTTGTAAGAGTGCACATAGTCAAATAATATAATTTAGATTTTTTAAAAACACCACAGTTTATTTAGTGTGAATTCCAACTGAGAGCATAAATAATAAAAAGAAAAAAGAAAGAAAAAGAAAAGGCAATGTCACTGGCATAATATACGATGTACACCTACGGAGAAATAGAATTAGACAAACCGTAGATATTGAATAAAAGTTCCAAGTTAAAAGAACTGATATATCGGCTTTACTTGATGGATAAAGTGGAACAGATTGAAAATATACCAAAAATATTTATTTTAGTCTCAGAAAGCTGGTGATGATATTTTCACTGTTAGTCAGATCACTAAGCTTAAATAAAATAAATTATGAAAACGAAAACAGACCCCCCCCAAAAAAAACCTGTATGCACATTAAGAATGTGCATTCTCTGTATAATAAAAAAAGACTGAAGAAAACGAACTGACATGAATAGAGACAATACATCATTATCATCATCATTATTATAATCATCAAGTCATACTGATAGCTCATATTTTCTTGGTTATATGTTTCCATCCCTCTTTATCGACTATTGATCTTGGCAAGTCCTCAAGACGGCACCGAGTGCCCATACACAGCTGATGAATGCAAGTTTTTGCTGGTCGGCTAACAAGGGTGTGCTCATGCGTAGGATATAATCACTATTGATAACTAGAACTTTAAGTTGGTTAACAAACTAGAAATTCAACAAAAAATGTCATCCAACCTTCTCACAGTTAAATAGAACTTGAAAATCAGAAAAACAAACTGACTAAAAATTTATCAAGTCGTGATTGTTGTCACTCCAACAAATGACAATAAAGTGTAGGTACGCGTAAAAATGGGAAAAATTAATACTTTTCATAAGTTGAAGAAATTGTGATTGATGAGGTGAACGTAGTAAAAATAATCATTGCAATCCGTGGAACTAGCTACTAAACGCAAAAACATCAGAGGAGAAATTCAAAGAGCCGGCTCATTGGGTAGAGTGTTCGCCAATGGTCCAGGAGACCTGGGTTTAATCCCAGGTCGCGTCAGACCAAAGACTTTTAAAATGGTACTTGATGCCTCCTTGCTTAAAACTCAGCAATATAAGGTACGTATCAAGGGTAAAGTGGAGCAATCCAGGGAAAGGAGTAGCGCCCTCTATTACACCTTATTGTAGTAGCTAATTTTATTTTACTTACTTTACTATACACTGCTGTAAACATTTGGAAATCAGAATTGTCCCATGATTCGTGTGATGATTAATCGCAATTTCTCTGGTAAGGTTGACAACAACAACAACAAGCAAGAAAAGCGACCAGAGGAGCTGGAAAGTCCAGATTACAGCACTATGGAGTTCGAGCAGAATATTTGATGAGAATTAGAGCTGGTGTAGAAAAGTCAAAAGGAGTAAAATAATACCTCAACCTAAAAAAAATAAAAAAAAAAAGAAACAAGAATTGGTCAATAAAGTAGTATGTGTTAATTTGTAAACCTAAATGTACTGATAGAATATTTAGTGAATGTGAAAGAGAACATTAATAACAAAAATTAGGGTAAAAACATTGGATTTACGTTTAATACAGAATATGAATGAAATGGAAAATTGAAATTAACACAAAGAATCATTGAAATGAAAAGTTTCTTGGTTCCTTGCGATGAAATTTTAGAATATAGTGAAATAATCGAAAAGACGAACAGAATCTCTTTATAAATATGTAAGAAGGAAATAGAGAAAAAAATTAGGCATGCGCACGCGCACATATTTTGTTTATTCATTCTATTATTGAAAATAATCCACATAAAAAGGCAATCGAAAATTGTTTTAGTTGTTTGAATTTCTGAGACGAAGCTTTTATCATTAAGGGTTTTCGGACAATAGTTTTCATCTTTATAATCTGATGGAAGTGTTGACGTTCTGTGTGGAGAAAAACTACTTCGGGATGGGATCTAATATCTACCGACAAGAAGAAGGACTGGCTATGGGTTCGCCATTGTCACATGTATTTGCCAACATATACATGGAATACTCCGAAGAACTAGCATTAAGATCTTTATCGCTAAAGCCGTTAATGTGGCTTAGATACGTAGGTGACACATTCATTCTCTGGTCTCATCAGGAAGATATTCAGACATTTCTTGATCACGTGAACTCAATCTGACCATCTATACAGTTCACTATGGAGAAAGAGCAAGATAACAAATCACTCTTCCTCGATGTATAAGTAACGCACACAGAGCAAGGATTCAGGTCATCTGTGTATCGTAAGCCCATCTTCACCGGACACTACCTCAATTTCAACTCCCATCATCCATATAAGATAAAGAAAGGAATCAAACATCGAGCAAAAACCATTAGTTGCGATACTGATTCATATCAAGAAGAAATGATTAGTTTGAGACACAGCCTCCATCGCAATAAACTACCTAGAACACATGACATCGGCTCCAAGAAAACTGGATTGGAGGATAGAGGACAATACCCGAAAACTCACCACAATATGTCTGCCCTATGTCAAAGGACTAGCCGAAAGGATCCAAAAGACATGTAGTCCATATGACATCAGGACAATATTCACAAGTGGTCCAAATCTCCGGAGGTATCTCTTTCGGGTCAAGCCACCAACGTAATTCAACATGATCAAGAAGTGTGTTTATTCCTTGCCTTGCCATTGTGGTAAAATATATAAAGGTGAGACAGGTCACCCACTAAAAGTGAAGCTAGAACACCGGAGGTGAAATTAAAAAGTCAGGTACGGTGGACCATATATGGAAGGAAAAGGAAAAGTATCTGCCCTTATGGGATGAAGTTGAAATAATTGATAGCGAAGAACATTGGAGATTGTTGGGGTACAATGACCTGTTGAGTAGAACAAGTATTGAGATGAATACAATATGGGAACCGATAATCAAAAAGGTTAGATAAAAAAAAATCTAAACATGAGCACAGGTAAAAAATCATACATAATAGTAGTAATCCTAGCCAAGTAAGAACATTCAGTTTATAAGTCCCAAAAATTCACTCTAAACAGTCCAGTAGGACACAAAACCTAACAGTTGTATTCGTTAGTCCCCTAAGCTTCTAAGGAGGCAGTCATCTGTCAGTCCTGACTGCAGGTGAGTAACAATACAGGAATTCTTAACACTTGTACCCGGTTATGGTTAACGGAATCAGAACAGACGACCTCCGTGGATTCAATAAAAGAGGTAGTTCGGAGTTCAGTGTAGGTTCCCGAATTCAAAAAACACTTGAAAAGGCCAGAGGACATATAGGCTGCCACGTTGTTGAAATATCGATGAAGACAATAGTCCGAAAACCCTTAATGATAAAAAAGGAAATGTTTTTGACTGAATGTGCTAAAAATGGCACATTTTTGTGCTGAAGAATCATCTTGGAATAATGCTTCTCGATCGTGTTGCCCAAATGAGGTTAATTGCAAATAAATCATGATATTACTTGAGAATAATCACAATTCTGTGATACGGGAGCCAAAATAAAAAATATCCGAATTAAGATTTGAAAATAATTTGCTTCTTTCCGTTAGTCTCTGATATTTTTGGCTTTTATGAGTTAAGCGAAAAAAGAAATACAAAAACGAAGCAAAAATATAAAACAATAAGCAAACAAAATCTTCTGGTCCTCATTTTTGTGTTACTTTAGCTTAACGAACATTTTTCCGTCTTTGAAACAAATTGTGACGTGTAATGAAAAATTCTTCATTTACTTGATCATGGAACATGCGAAACTATTTTCCTCCAAAGAAGATGATGCTATGAATACGATGGAATTGTTTGAGTCATCTACTATAAACTTTCAGGGAAGCAAACAATTGGTTCAAACAAGTACTGTTTCGAATTAAACCAACTGAATGCAACAATCTACAAAAAGCGCACGAAATCCGTTAAGAGAAAAGGGGCAATATTCTATAAGGATAACGTTGGCCATACTTTTTTGGTGTGATAGCAAATTTTGTTAATGTTAGATTGTAAATTCATCACCCATTGACCATAATCAATAGATATTTAAGACTACCATTCATTCTGATATTTACAGAATTCTTTTGATAAAAGTTGAATGAAACATTGATTGTAAAATGCATCTAGAACTGAAAAAAGTTGTGGTAAGTTCCAATAAATTTCCTGTGCAGTAACTTGAAAGATGACAACAGTAAAGACAGAAAACGGTAAATATGTGGTTTTAAGTTCATTTAAAAGTGTCTTTTATTTTTCTTAAGAAACACAATGCTATTTTTTACTCAATCCCAATTATTGTACTGTTTTGTTTCATTGGTCAGCTACAGGTTAAATAGCACCATAATGTCCTACAATGATGGTTTTTTGCATTAAATGATCCACAAAGGTTGATATGCCATTAAACAAAGAAACTGAAACCGATAAGAGTTCGCTGATTGTATCTCTGTTTATAGAACACACACGAGCGTGCGCGCATATATATATATATATATATATATATATAGGGCACCTCTGGTGGTGTAACGGTTAGTTAGACTAGCAAACCTACACGAGTGAGTTCGAGTCTCATTGGGCGTCCTATTCATTCGGTTTGTGCCACATCGAAGCAAAGAGCTTTGTAAATTACTATATATATATATATATATATATATATATATATATATATACAAAACATGCATACTGATAAAAAACATGAAATTTACAGTTGTTTACAATTGAAATGAGTGCAATAAATATTTGGAGTCGGAAGTCATTTTTAACAACAAAGCTTTGATGAATAGGAAAAGAAGAGTTGAAACAGATTAGTGTGCAGAATATTTTAAAAGAAAATCTCTTAATGATCATCTCGACAGATTTCAGTCCGATATTTTTCTTTGCGTCGTTTAGTACGCGTCAAATGGATAAAACAGTAGCGAATATTTTAAGGGAATTATTTTTTAACAGCAAAAAATTATTTACACTTGCTGAACGTTTACTAATTCTGTCACAATTTGATTGATTGATTGATTTTTACAACATATTCATCCGTATAGGGTTACTTTAAGCCTAGAGGTTAGGGAATTACACTCATTTTACGTACATATTCATATTTTTTGTATAGTTGTTTCTTAAGTTTGTTTCTCTTCTTCCTTTTTTTTGTCCTGTCGAATACAAATTATCAGTAAACCTATTTATTTGACTCCTAGAGGGTACAGTAACAGATCTATTTGACCCCTAGATGGGACTCTAACAGATCTATTTGACCCTTAAATGGGACCCTAACGGATCTGTTTGTACAATAGATAAGACTCTAACAATTATATTTGACCTCCTAGATGGAACCCTAACAGTTATATTTGACCTCCTAGATGAGACCCAAACAGATTTATTTGATCCTGTAGATGAGACCTTAACAGACTAATCTGATCCCCTAGATGGGAGCTTAAAACCTATTTGACCTATACATGGGACACTAACAAATCTATTTGACCCTTAGATAGGACTCAACAGATATATTTGACCCCTAGATGATAACCTAACAGATTTTTTGACCCCTAGATGGGACCCTAATAGATCAATTTGAACTCTAGATGGGACCCTAATAGATTTTTTGAGCTTAACAGATCTTTGTCCCATAGAAGAGACCCTAATAGATGTATTTACACTTATATGAGAGCTTGGCAGATCTATTTGATCCCATATATGGGGCCCTAACAAATCTATTTGACCCTTAGAGAACTAAAAGATCTATTTGACCCATAGATAGGACCCTAATAGATCAATCTAAACTCTAGATGGGAGCCTAAAAAATCTAATTCATCTATAGTTAGGACCCTAACATATCTATTTGACTTCTAGATGGGATACATCAGATCCCTAGATGAGAACCTAACAGATCTATTTGACCCCAAGACGGGACTCTAATAAATCAATTTGAACTCTAGATTTTTTCTACCCCAAGATGGGATCTTAACAGATCTTATTGACTCACAGATGATACCTTAACGGGTCTGTTTGACCTATAAATGGGGCACTAACAGATCTATTTGATCCCCAAGATGGGACCCTAACAAATCTATTTGACCCCGAGATGAGACCCAGCAGATCTATTTGACCCCTTAATATGAGACCCCAACAGATCTATCTGACTTCTAGATGGGACCCTAACAGATGTATTTGACCCTTAGAGAACCCAATAAATCAAAATGACCCATAGATAGAACCCAAAATAGATAAATTTGAACTGTAGAGGGACCCTAACAGATTGATTTGACCCCAAGATTGGACCTTAACTGATTTATCTGACCCATAGAAAAGACCATAAGAGATATATTTGACACCTAAAAGGGACCGTGACAGATATATTTCATTCCGTAGATGGTACCCTAACAAATCTATTTAATACCTGGATAGGACCCTAACAGATATATTTGACCCATAGATGGGACCTTGGCAAGTATTACCACTCCAGGTCAGAGTGCAATGAATGAGTATCCCACAGTCCTAGGATATCCAGAACTGAAGCCTCGTCATCAGATTCAATAAATATCAAACTTAGGACTCGACAATTTGAGTTGCATGTTTTACTTTTCATTGGCATAAACATACACAGTCTCTGATTGTTATTTCTTGTTTGTTTCCGTCACTTGCAGTCTCTTTTTTTTAGCCAAGGATTTTCAATACTGATCTTCAAGGCATTAAGGCGTCCACTTAAGGAAATACTGGCGCCATACAATTTGCCCAATCTTTTCGTATACAATATATTTGTGTAATAGTAATATAAGCAATACCGACGTGGTAAAAATGTTTATCGATCTGATTACATTTACCGATATCAGTTGATCTCGATTTGATTACATTGATCTGAAATTCCGCAACTTCAAATTACGGTATGCTATCATTTAGATTGTAGATAGGGAATGATATTTCGTTTCCCCACCGACTGCTAAAATGATCAACACGCTTATCAGTTCCTGCTCCACTACACTCATTGTCCATCGACCCATTTCAAATGTTGGTGATATTATTCCAACATGCGCACCCGGTACCCGAGGAAGAGTTCACTTAGATGTACCAGTCGCTATTTTTATTGCCTGGCGCCTTGATGTGGGCACGGTTCAATTGGATTGCGATCGAATTTCATTTAACTCTGTTGGTAGGCAGTGGCCTGTTATTTTTGATAATTTACGGATGTTATGGACAGATTAAAAGAGTGAAAGGGAGAGGACATAGTAAATCGGAGAACAAAATAAAGACATTCTTATAGTCAAAACAAAGAAGAAGAAGAAGAAGAAGAAGAAGAAGAAGAAGAAGAAGAAGAAGAAGAAGAAGGTAAAAGAGAGAAAAAATCTATAAAAGAAAGAATGAAATGGAAAGTCAGTGCAGAAGACAATGAAAATAAAAGAAAGCAGTTGTTTCAGTAACTGATAATTAGAAGAATAATTTGTACGCTTGTGGTATGTCCTCAGTTGATACATAAATATTTTTCGATATAATTAACAAAGTAGTTTTATTTTTTCGCTTCTTTATTCTTCTCTCCTTAATTTCTGCAAAGATGAAATTGTACTATGTGTGCATTTTGCATATGACCAAAATTTTGCTCTGCAGCACTTCTACAAAGGATCAGAGTCTTGTATGTGTACCTGAGAATATCTAATTGGATATATTTAAAAAAATAAATAATCATTCGTCTGGTTTTCTGATTATGTATTTATTTTTGATAAAGTGTTAAACTTTTTAATAGAATGAATTTTAATTGAAAAAAAAAAAACGAGCAATGATATAATCCCAAATAATTTCATAAAAAATGTATACATAGTTAATTCTCTTTAAAATCAAAGATGGCTGAATTTTATTATATATAGTTGAAAAGTACACCATCAAAACCGATGTTATTAGGCATTACATATAACTTTGTAGCATTGAAACTAAGAAATATGAATATTTAGCAGTTCAAAACCAATGAAAGTATTGACAGCTTATCTCGTTACAAACAGATTCTATTCAAAATTTTACTTAATTTTCCTTGCAGAAGATATCATTCATGCATCTGTCCAGCTTCTATTATGCAATATCCGCCTTGGATCAAAATGAAGCAATGAAAAGTTGGCGTCAATTGATGTAAGTTACTGTTTGTTGCGGTTGATATGAAAATAAGGAAAGCTTTTATTTGTTTATAGAGGTTCGTTTCGAAAAACGGGATTAATAATCAATTAAATCATTATGTTAATTCTTTTTGAAAACCCAATGATAGGAAAATGGAAATTATCGATTTGTGGGTCATCAATAGGAAAGCTATGACGTCATCGTTTTCATTTTAAAAAAATCTTTTCTGCTACTCGGCTAAGACTGGTTTGCTGTGGCACACTGTTTTGCATTATATGGTTGTGAAGGATAGAATATTAACAGGAGGGATTATATTATTGCAATGAAGAGAAAGGGAGAGGGGAGGCTGAAATGAACTGTTATTTGTTCAGGAAGAAAAGGCAACAGAAAAGAAAAGAAAAGAGTCAAAGATGAGAAAAAAAAAAGAGAAAGAAATACAAAACTAGAGAAAAGGAAAATCAATATGGAGAATCAGAGGAAGAGACAGAAAAAAAGAGAATAAAATAAAAAGCTGTGATATATGAATAAATAAAAGAAGTAAAGAGAACAATCAAGATTGAAAAAAAAACGGATTGTATGTTGAGGAAAGAATAAAGTTAAAAATTAGTTGAAATGGTGACAACATTTCTTTAAATGAGTAAAGGAGTAAAATAATTTTAATGAATATTTCGCAGCGTGCTTAATAGTTGAACCTTGTCCGTCTTATTATCTTTTGTCGTCAACTAAATTATTGACGAAGGGTTTATTCTTTATTGCTTTTTTAGTAATTTCTCGAGGAAATAATCTGACGCAAACAGCGACAAGAGAGATAATCAAGTAAGAAGAAAAGAAAAAGTAACACAGAAAGTTACGGAAAGGATACAAAAAGTTAAAAAGTAATGAAATGTTCGCGTGGAGATTTGTGTTTTTGTTGGTGCCAGCCATTACTGATTAGATAATCAAGACTCATTGGGGACTATCTTTTGAACTAGATGATACACTGGATAGCTCTTACAAGGCTATGAGCATAAAAAGACACTAATGGTCTGGAATGAGAATTTGAAACTGTTTAAAGAGAGATTGAGTTCTTGACTCACTGTAATTTTAGATGTACTAGCTCATTTTCTCGCCCATCTTTTAGACAGGCGAACAAAAAACAAAACTTCACTTTGGGCATAGAAATACAAACAGAAGACAGATGTGAATGTTAAGCTGCAACTGAAATCTGAGAATAAGGCTTATTACAATTAGACAATACTTGAATATAGACGACTTATTGCAAATGTAACAGCTTATTTTGGAGATATAGTATCAGTGCTTATTTTCACGTGTCTGTCTCTTTCAGGGTGAAAGTTGATATAACGAAAGAAACTTATTTTAATCATAGACGGAAGCAATGACAAAAAATTATACATACATACATACATGCATGCGGGCACACACACACACACACACACACACACACACACACACACACACACACATATATATACATATATATATATTGTGTCTGCTTTAAAGAGATAGATAGATAGATAGATAGATAGATAGATAGATAGACAGATAGATAGATAGATAGATAGATCTCTGGAAATTTCGCGGAACAAATCCGTAAAAATTGCTCGAATTTAAAGTACGTATCATATTCTGGAATAGATTGTTGTCAGGTTTTCTTTATTTAAAAAAATAATAATAACAGCACATATATCAAAGAAAAATAAATGAAATGCAACAATTCAATTATAAAAAAAATAATAATGATGATATATTTAAAAAGATTATTTTTTGTGAAGTAAGTAGCATAGTTTTCGAACGAAAATTGTTAAATTTGAAGGTGGATGGTTTGATGTACGTTAATGCTAATGTTGCCTGATCACGAAAAGGTCAAGTTTGATAACAAGGATATCAACGCCGAAAATTATTACAAAACTACATTGATAGTCTTGTTGCATGTTCCATCCACAAAATTCTTCACTATTTGTGATTAAACTCTGGTTTTGACGTGTGTATGGCATTTCTTTTTATCTAACTGGGTTTATTTGTATCGCAGTTAAGAAGAAGAAGAAGAAGAAGAAGAAGAAGAAGAAGAAGAAGAAGAAGAAGAAGAAGAAGAAGAAGAAGAAGAATGTCTGCTCATTAGGAACCAAATTTCTTTATCTTTCATGAAATCAAATCATGAATGGAAATACTTTTAAGCGACAGTAAAGCTCAGAATGTGTTTAAACAGCAATTTCGTTTGTCGTCTGTCCAGAGAATAAGCAACTCAGTTTCCGTCGTGTTGAAATTTAGTAAATCATTCCGGATGTACGACCAACATATTCTCATCAGAACTCCTAATTGATTCAATTCGACTGAAAAGAAGCTCTTATTCAAAATTATTGTTTTGACACTTCCTCAACTGCTCTTAAAAAAACTAACAGTGTAAATGGTTTGATGCGGGCGAAGTCCTGAATTAAAAACGTTTGCGAAAATTCTGTCCAGAATTCTTTTGAGTTCCGAAAATTTAGCAGATCGAATATCACACGATTAATCAATTGAAAGACTTACACGGAACTATTCATCTTTGTTTTGTTTTAACTTGAAATAACTGTATTACACAATCCTCATAACATTTGGTAGATATGTATATCTGTATACTCAGAAAAATTTATCTATCTAAGTTGATTCATATCTTCTATCTGACATGAAAATATGTCTTGAATGGAAGTACAACATTATTAGAAGAAAGTAAACAAAGATAATATACATTACAAACTACAATAGAAACAAAAACCTTCAAATGAAACGAAATAGAATAGACCCCCCCCCTAAAAACGAGAAATATGATGAATATTTAGAGATATGTCTGGAGAAATTAATTCGGAAAATTCATTAAATGTGGTGAACGAAAGACGTGAACTAATAAACTATCGATATACTATTCTTTCTTCCACTAAAGTTTTTCCTTTTCAACCTACATTACTTCCTCACGGTCGTATACTGATTTGTTGCCAAGAAAAGCATCAACAATTAAAATAAAAGAAATACTGATAAAAATTTTTTTTTTGTTTCCAATCCATATTTTTTAATATCTTAATGAAAGTAATGATGAGAGTATGTTCTTTGAAAATGATAATCATCAAATGGCTTGATTTCTTTCTTCTTTCTCATATTTGACAAGAAGAAGAAGAAGAAAAAGAAGAAGAAGAAGAAGAAGAAGAAGAAAAAGAAGAAGAAGAAGAAGAAGAAGAAGAAAAAGAAGAAGAAGAAGAAGAAGAAGAAAAAGAAGAAGAAGGAGAAGAAGAAGAAGAAAAAGAAGAAGAAGAAGAAGAAGAAGAAAAAGAAGAAGAAGAAGAAGAAGAAGAAGAAGAAAAAGAAGAAGAAGAAGAAGAAGAAGAAGAAGAAGAAAAAAGAAGAAGAAGAAGAAGAAGAAAAGCTCAAATACTTCATGCTAACTGGTACTAGCATATCTAACAAGGCTAAATTCTCCCAGTTTCTTGACTTTTCATTCTAATCATCCCATTTTCTTCGATAAAAATGTCAACAATTTTTACAATGTTATGTCAGCTTCCTTTTTTCTCAATGAACTGAAAACAAATACGCAGCTTTTATTTTACTATGTACTATTCTCGAGACTAACATGATGATGACCATCATCATCATCATCATGATCATTCAACTTAATAACAACCCTCGTATCACTACCTGAAGTACAACAAATACAACAAGTAAAAAGAAGGCCGTAGAGGAAGTAAAAAAAATTATATGTTAAAATGCAGCTGAGGTATGAAAAATAACTGAGAATGAACATAAGGAAAAACAACTTAAACAAGAAGAAAATGAAAAAAAGAAAAAAAAAAGAGCTGCAGAAAAGTAAATTTACAAGAAAAAGAATGATAATTTCTAGATGAGGAAGAAGGAAAAAAGAGGTAGAAAAGTTTGCAAATGATAAAACAAAAGAAAAAGAATAAGTTACTGTAATGAAAATTATGCATAGAAATGAAAAAATTATGTACACACACACACACACACATATATATATATATATATATATGTGTGTGTGTGTGTGTGTCTGTGTCTGTGTGTGTATGGTTGTTATATTCATAAATAAAGAGTGCTCAATATTGGTGATATATATATATATATATGTAAGAATAGCATAGTCAAAGAGAGAACGGCGTATGGTGACTGTGAGTTTCTTGCTTATGCAATCATCGGACCAAGTGATGCCCACATGGTGTCTGTCTCTTAATAAATTGTTGTGGGAAGTAGCACTTAGTCCAATGATGGCATTGACGAAAAATTGACTGTCATTATATATATACCGGACATTGGCATGATGATTAGAGTTTTCGCCAGTGGTTCGGGAAACCAGGGTTCAATACCAGATCGAGTCATACCAAAGACTCAAAAAATGGTACTTGATTCCACCTTGCTTAACACTCAGCAATATAAAGTAGGGATCAAGGGTAAGTGGAGTAATCCAGGGAAAGGAGTAGCGCCCTTCCCTACACCTCGGTGTAGTAGCTATTAAAAAGGGAGCCTTCGGGTCACCCTCGACTAAGGTCGCCAACTTTACTTATATATGTATATATATATATGTGTAGAAAAACTGATAACAACGATCCAAGAGGAAGGAATGATTTATTAACGGGTCAACACTATAGCGTTTCGGTTCTACTGAACCATCATCAGGACCATGAGGGGTGATATTAATAATTTTAAGTTAACGATGGATGATTAGAAATGTGAAATACAAAAACCTACGGGAAAATATGTATAGTGAGAAAAAGTTAGCCGTTTAACTGGCAAATCAGCGTTTGGTGTTTAAATTTCGTCATTTGACTTATTAGGAATATTGTATAGAATTATGTACGTTGTTTAACGAGAAAGATTACGAGACAGAAAGAAGAAAAGAAAGAAAGAAAGAATGAACAAAAGAAGAATAAAAAGCATGGAAATTATGAGATATACGGAAAATATTAACTAAGGATGGAATATATTGTAGCTGTTTAAAATGTGTTTGCTTAAGTAAGGAGAAATATTATAAAAGCCAGGTGAGTATTTAGGGAACTGAGGAATGAGATAGCTGCGGTTTCGAAAATTCGTCTAAGATTTTTATTATGAATGTAAGTAAGCATCTTAGCAGAGTTGAAGTCAATATTATGATTATTTTGAGAAGTGTGTGCGAGTAATGCATTGTTTGAGTTGCCAATTCTTATGTCTCTTTTGTGCTCTTTCAAACGGATATGAAGGTTTCGGGATGTTTCACCGATGTATTTTAGTTTACAATCCTTACAAGGGATGCAATAAACACCGGCGTCAGAAAATATGTTACGGTGAGGGCTGGAGTGTACTAATTCGCAGATTGTTTTAGAAGGTAGAGAAGTAGTTTTGATATTGAGTTTATTTAAGTTGTTTGTTATACTGTGAGAAGAAGAATTGTTTGGCAAAGTTATGTATCTATGGGGGAAACTAGTTTTATCAGATATTGAGAAGATATTAGTTTGAGATTGATTCTTGTTGTGGATTTTGAGAGCTTTAGATTTAGCATAATGTATAAAGGATTTGGGGTATTGTAGGTTGAGGAAGGAGTTTTCTATGTGGATGAATTCATCGTTTAAATATTTCGAGGAACAAATGCGTAGAGCTCTGAGGTAAAAACCTATGATGATACCTCTTTTAGTATTGTTGTTGTGGTGTGAATAAAAGTGAATGTGGTCGTTTTTACAGGTGGTTTTACGATAAACCTTAAATTCTAGTTTGTTGATATTCCTAATAAGTAAAATGTCCAGAAAAGGTAGGGTGCAGTTATATTCAAGTTCATGTGTGAACTTTAAGGAAGGTTCGACATTGTTCAGTTTATCAGTGATGCTATTTAAGTCAAGATCTTGAGGATAGATAAATAGTATGTCGTCAATATATCTGAAGTAATGTGCAGTGTTGGGTATAATATGTTTAAAGGGACCAGATTCTAAGAATTCTAAATAAATGCAAGCAAGAACTCTGCTAAGAGGAGATCCCATAGGTAAACCAAATTTTTGTTTATAAAATGTGTTGTTGTGTTTGAAGTAGCAATGTGAGGTACATAAGGTACAAATTTTAATCAATTTAGAGATAGGTAGAGGAAATGTGGTGTTAGATTTTCGAAGGTAGTTATGCAGGCGTTCAATGCATTTATCAACAGGTATATTGGTGTATAAGGATTTGATGTCTAAACTAGCTAAATATTTGTTGTACATATCAATGTCAGTTAGTTTGTTGAGCAGTGATCCGGAATTTTTTAGGTGTGCGTTACTAATGGTACCTAATAGAGGGGTTAATAATTTGGCTAGAAGTTTAGCGATATTATGGGGGGCAGATCCTATACCAGAAATAATGGGTCTTAGAGGAATATCTGGTTTATGGGTTTTGGGAAGGCCGTAAATTTTAGGGATTATAGGGTGGTAATTGATTAATGAGGACCAAGATTGATCTTCATTGGAGATTAGTTTTTTGTAGGATTTGTTAAAGTTGTTAATATTATTTGTAATTGTTTGTAGGGATATCTGTTCATAAGTGTTGTTATCATCAAGTAGATCCATGAGTTTTTGGATATAGACCGTGGAGTCCATATTAACAACACCTCCACCTTTGTCAGAAGGTGAAATAACAATGTTGTGGTTAGAAGAGAGAGATTTTAAGGCAGTTATGTATCTTTTGGGTAGGGTAGGTTCATCAGAATGGCAATTAGTGGAAGCGGCGATAATACCTTGTAAAAATCCCTTGTCAAAGTCAGAGTCATGGTGCTTGTAGTTAGTGTTGATTATTTTTTCCATATCATAGTTTTTAATGCCTGTGGCAAATTTTTGTCCGAAACTAAGGGCTTCGGTTTCAGTTGGGCTGAGATTGATGCTGGAGATGTTGTTGACGAGATCAGCCCTGCCCAATTTTTTCCAACGACTATTGTTGCATAAGGATATGAATTTAGATCTGAGTTTAGAAATATGGTTATTGTTTATCCTGGATATCTCAGATCTAAGTTGATTGGCCGTGTTGTGGGACATTCCATGTTTCCGACGAAGTTCTAGTCCTAAAAGTCTAGCTTTTTCGAAAGTATTTATCTCAGAAAATTTCAATTCATGGACAGAGGATACAAGGTATGAGCAAATATAATTAGGGAAAATATGTTCGGATGGACGAAGAACGCTGGATATGCTGGTAGGAATAACCTTTTCTTTTATACAGTTAGTTATAAAAGTTCTCCTATTTTTGAAAGAGTGGGCTGTGATAAGTAGATCCTAGTATCTGCGAATCATTTTGATGTCATCCCTAGGGAATCACGGTGGAAGAATGGATTTGAATCTTGTAGGTCAGTTGGACAGAATGAAGAGTAAATAAAGGATTGTAATCCGACAATATGTAGAAAAACTGATAACAACGATCCAAGAGGAAGGAATGATTTATTAACGGGTCAACACTATAGCGTTTCGGTTCTACTGAACCATCATCAGGACCATGAGGGGTGATATTAATAATTTTAAGTTAACGATGGATGATTAGAAATGTGAAATACAAAAACCTACGGGAAAATATGTATAGTGAGAAAAAGTTAGCCGTTTAACTGGCAAATAAATATAAAATATTTGCCAGTTAAACAGCTAACTTTTTCTCACTATACATATTTTCCCGTAGGTTTTTGTATTTCACATTTCTAATCATCCATCGTTAACTTAAAATTATTAATATCACCCCTCATGGTCCTGATGATGGTTCAGTAGAACCGAAACGCTATAGTGTTGACCCGTTAATAAATCATTCCTTCCTCTTGGATCGTTGTTATCAGTTTTTCTACATATTGTCGGATTACAATCCTTTATTTACTCTTCATATATATATATGTATATATATGTATATATGCTATAACCGATTCTGAGCACTCTTTATAGATATAGCAAATATATATATATATATATATATATATATATATATATATATATATATATATATATATATATATGAATGTGTGTGTATGTGCGTGTGTGTGTGTGTTTGTGTGTTTATATATTGAAATTATATGGTTCTGTACATTTACTGGTAATCATACTACAGAGCAATGAGAGATTATGTTGTTATTTTAGCAAAACTAATTTGAAGAGAGTTTATGTATTGTGTTACTACAAGTAATGTGGTTATGTTGCTGATACATTGCAGAAAGTTTCTTACATTGCTTTAAGAGAATTTAAAAAATGATTAATATCAATAAATCAATGCAAACTTCACAAATCTTATTTCGGTATTTGTTTTTAGCATTTGTTACATTATTATAAACGTTGCTCCAAATCTGATCACTTGTAAGCTGTATATTATCTTAAAATACTAATAATTTAAAATTACAATGATTTTTAAAATTTTTTCAATAGTTATATAATCTAATTACTATAATTTTTATATTCATCTTGAAATGGACGAACTGGATCGGATAGCTATGGTTTGATTGTACACATTAGTGTTGGAAATCGAATTTTATATCCGAGACACAGCTTACAGGGACTGCACGTTTTTCATTGACTTAAGTGTCAATCCGTTCGTGGTTAATCTCGTCATTTTGATGGGTGATGCGCTAATGAACAAATAAGAGAAAAACTTAAGCTGTAAACTTTACCAAGAAAAATCTTATGCTTTTTGAATAAAAAATATTTCTTGGAACTTCAGGATAAAAGCTAAAATGATTCAGATTTCTTTCTACCTTGTTTCTCTCAATTTACACCTTTGTTTTATTTTTCTTTGTTCTAAACTTTATCTGTCTACTTCATTCTACATTATCAACCCCCTTTCCTTTAAACCTCCTATTTTGACCCGAACTTTGCTGACAGTGCTGCCCATTTAGTAACAAAATCCAAGTCCCAAATCAGAAAGTTAAACTGTGATCCCTAAGCTAACCTTATTCCTGACCCCGATGCAGGATCTTGTCTCATCATGATATTCATTTTTCTCTCGTTCTATCTCCCTTTATCCCTCTTTCATATCACCTATGCTTTATGTAACTCATTTCATCGACCCGTTAGAATGCTTGCTGCTCCTATGAGCCAAGAAACATTTCAATATTTAATTAAGATCATTCTATTGACTCAGAATACATTTCATGATACAGGAGAATATATTCTGATTAAAATAAAAAAATTGCTAATGAGTTAAATCTTTGTTGTTGAATTTTTCATGATTTCCGTCTGACATTTAGTTGAGCATTTCCAATGAGCTTCTCAATGTAACATAAAATAGGAAACTTTTCTTAAATCTAACTTTACAATAAATATATTTTTATCGGATATCAATATTTCAAATTTGGCAGTAATTTTAGCACCAACATTCTTGCATTGCCTTGAATAAAATAAAATGTCATATTTCGGAGTAAATCTTACTCTCTCTCTCTTTCTATATCTTTCTCTCTCTCTCCCTCTCTCCCTCACACACACACACACACACACACACACACACACACACACACACACACACACACACACACACACATATATATATATACGTATATGTGTGGGATTAATATATATAGAGAGATTAATATATATATGTATATACATATATATGTATATATATATTAATCTATATATGTATGTATGTATGAATATATATTAATCTTTATATCTAATCAAAAATTTTAATCTTTATATCTAATCTACGATTCTGTTGTTTTTGGACCCTTTCTCGGTAGAAGTGCTGATCTTTAATGCTAATTTTTGTATAGGTAAGGTGTCTTTATTTAATTAATAAGATATATTTTATCCTAACCCACTTCGCCAGTGCAATTCTGAAGAGCCGTTTGGTGAAAGCTAAGTAGACTCGCTCTTGGCCATGAAGGAATTATTTTCATAATTATATATATAGTATGCTTTATTAAACATTAGGAAGACTGGAAAAACGTAGACCCCTTTTATCATAATTCAGATATAAATTAGCTGGGGAATATTTGACTCACTGAGTTTTAAGTGTATTTTCAGAAGAAAACATTCTTGCCATGTAACGCTTAAACACACACACACACACACACACACACACACACACACACACACACACACACACACACACACACACACACACACACACACATATATATATATATATATATATATATATATATATACTCTCCGCGTTCTACATGCCATATTTGCCTCTGTAGTTTGGAGCACGGGCCCGGAATCCACGGTTTTGGTCCTACTTGACTTTGCCTGATCGTCGAGGTTATTGCAACCTAAGTAAAATTTTCTGAACCATCTAGTTACAATTCTATGATTAATGACACCTTCGCCTTTCACACAACAAATGTTTTTGGTTGCTTCTGTGGCATTATGGCCTATTTCAAACTTGTTAAGCATAGGCTGTCGAATTAGACTACGTCGCAAGTGTATTTGTATGTCTTTCAAATCACACACGGAGTGAAGCAGCGCACTAACTATCAGAACACTACCACCCACCACGGGTACATGGCTTAAACTGCCTTGGTCACATGGTATACGCAACACAAACTAGAACCAATTAAAATTCCTTTTGACTCACTTTAGTATTATTAGATATTTCAGAAAATTGCTAAATCAACACCTGGAAGATACTAATATTACATATTGTCATTTGAAAAATTTCTTAAAACTGGAGGTCAGCCTTTTGGTCTATATATATTTATCCTGTCCACAAACTACGACAAAAATAAAATTCTCAATATTCTCGTTTTCTGATCCAATATATATATATATATATATATATATATATATATATATATATATATATTCTCTGCTTTCTTAAAAATAATCTAAAGTTAGACAAACAATTTTGATATTCTTTATCGATATCAATAAATTCTTTTGTACATTTCATATAAATCGAATTTTATAAAAAGTAGAGAGGTATCCCCTCAGTGAAAAATACTTTTACACTTTTGTCAAAAATCAGACAGATGATTCTAAGAGAAAGTCTCATTTAGTATCAGTAAAAATATGTTTCTTAATCATTTATTTTCTAGTAAAATTGATAGCACGCTGTAAAAGAAGGTTTTTTTTTGTATACTTGTCGCCATAGCATGAACGATTACAATGAACAAAAAAAAAAAAATAAAAAAATAAAATGATAATAATAATAATAATAGTAATGTTCATATTCACGGACAATATTAGAAAGTGCGTTTTCATAACACAATACACACATGTCATTTTTGTTGGTTAGGTCGACGATGAGCAAGACTGCGATTACTTTTGCAATATTTTTTGTTTCGAGCTATCTTATTATATCGATTCTTTTTTCGGGTTTGTGTCAAGAAAGCATTTTCATATTCGTCTCAGCAATATAAAACTAGTCGCCATTGCTGTTCAAACCTCAAAATGTTATAGCATACAGGGAACATAAGGAAACTTTACGTCGCCAAAAACAACAAAAAAGTAAAAAACATTTTTCCGTTTCTGTTTTAATCTTTTTTTTTCTTTTCATTTCATTTTTTCTCTGATTTTTCTTTTCTATTTCATTTGTTTTCCCAGTTTCTTTTTTTATCCATTCAGGATTAGGTTCTTTTTAATTTTCTTCTCTTTTATTTATTTCATCTACACGAATGGCTGTCTTCGTATTAGATATCATCCCAGCTGCTGAATAACAATAAGTTGACAATGTCGCGTCGCAAAATGAATTATTATTATTATTATTATTATTATTATTGTTGTTGTTGTTGTTGTTCATGCAATCTTATGTTGATACGAGATAGCTGTTGGTTTTTGGTGGGGAATGGGCGACAGAAAATCCAAATTAGATACTTTCTTCATTATTCTCATAACTTAGCATTCGTATAACCTGGATTACCTCAATCTTTCTAAATTCTATATTCTTCCAATTTTACCTTTGTTCTTTTTTTCAATTCCTTTCTAGTCCTTTTAATTATTATGAAGATGACCCTGAAAATCTTCTGATTTCTCATAAAGTTCAGGTATTTATCTAGTTTTGGTTTCACTTTTTAGTTTGCCAATAGAACCAGAACTGATGTCTGACAAACTTTCGCTTTCTTGTTCACAGTAACCAGACATGGTTTTCTTGTTTGAATGGGTTCGTTTGTTTGGATTCCAAAGTTTCTGAATATTTTACCCCTTTCTTTTTTTCTATCGTTTGTTTATACAAAACATTCTCTATTTCTGTTTTTTCTCTGTGATGCAAATTTTTTTCTATATATCTTCTACGCCAGCTTTTTGCATTTTACTATATTTTCTCCTTTTTCTTTTTTTTAAACGAAAGCGACATTTGCTGTTTTTCTCTGTTTTCTTTAATTTACTAAGACATAATCAATCCTGATATATTTGTTCGGAGTTGAAATAAGAAATTTACGTCTACTTTTAGTTCTTTTCTGTATAACCGTGACAATATTTTTTTATCTAAATAATTTATTTTCTAATATTCAATTGAGCTTAATTGGGTCATTATCCTCGTTATTTTTAGTAACGTTAATCTTATTGTTTGCTATCAATTATTACGTTCGAGTTACCGTGGCACAGTGTTTAACGTGTTGCGATATCGTAGTAAATTGGTTTGAATCCCTTATGCGACATTAGGTTCACCAAAGGACAAAAATCCATAGAAAAGATATAAATTTCTTTATTTTACTAGTCGCTTCATACCAAAGACTTTAAAAATGATACTTGATACTTCCTTGCTTACAACTCAGCAATATAAGGTACGTATCAAGGGTAAAATGGGGCCACCCAGGGAAAGGAGTAGCGCCCTCCCCTACACCTCGGTGTAGTAGCTATTGACAAGGGAGCCTTCTAGTCGCCCTCGGCTTCGGCCGCCAACTTTACTTACTAGTTACTTTGTAACACTACTGTTCTTTTACAAGGATGGCTTTGACATCAAATAACCCATCAATTTTGATATACCATTGGACTAAGAAACTAAATCAATAAATTGTTACTTTGATTTTCCCTTTTTCAAATTATTAGGGCTTTTTTTAAGCTCCAAGAAGACCAATAGTGAAAAGTTACCTCCTACATGCCACAGTTTTCCCTAATTCTTTGGAAAAATCCAAATATTTTCCTTAGCTTTTCATTTTTTTCTCAATTTTAGTTGGTGTTCTGCTCGAACAGCGACATTTACTATTTATTGATTTCGTTGTTTAGGATAATTAGATCGGATCTTTCATCATTCAGTTAAATCACAAAGTTCCATAATTCTTTTAATTCTATTGGTGAGTTGTGATTTGTGCATTTTCATTCAATTTTACGCTTCATTAAACTCACTCAAATTCTTAACTGAAATTATTTTTCTCATTATTTTCCATAATATAATTATACTGCGTCTAGGTGCAGTAAATGTTTTTTTCTTTGTATTTCGCATCCTTTTGATGGCGTTTAGACTACATTCCTTGCAGAGGGATAACCCTCATAAAAAAATTAGGGTATCCTCGATATGACATCTAACTGTATTTGGTGAGGAGGCTTTAGTTCTTGAGTTATAGAAAACGTGAAATCATTCCTTCGTTGCTTTTACTTTCAAGTTGACTCTAATCTGAAGTAGTGGTACGAGTTGGGGTTGCATCTAGGGGAGAATTATTAGTATAAGATCGAAATACTGGAAGCCATATAATTATGCAAACAAATTATTCTTATTTAAGAGGAATTTACTTGCAATCATATATTTTGTGCGTAAATTATTTGTATTAATAAAAGTTATCTGAAGTTATATTTGAAGTTTTCATTATTTGTTTAAATTTCTGAAATGATGCTTGATAATTATTATTACTTAGAATATTCAGACTAAAGGCCGTATCTTTATTGTTATACTTACAACGTTTCGGCTGATATATCCTTCAGCCTTCTTCAGGTGTTTCATGTCGAACTCGGGAATCCTCACAGAATGTCTGACTGAAACTTTTATTTGAACCACCAGGGTAGACTGTTCCAGTTCTGTCAACCATGACTGGACACAAGTGTTTAGTTTTAATAAGTATTCTTTTGTTATTCCTAACTGTTGTTGGGATTGAACCAGCAACCTCCAGAAGATTTCACTCAGAAGGACTTTCCAACTAAACGCCTTATCCACTCCACCATGTTTCCAAGCAAGGATATCTTTTGAATTGATATAAAAATCGTTTCGCATCTCTGTAGTTTTCTAGTCTTGATCTTCGATCCTGGTTTGATATATTTCTGAATTTCATCTTATCTGAATTTTGTATGCTTCTCTTTAAATGTTGTACTCGTATATATTAATATTATTAATATTAACAATGTAATATTCGTTTCAACACACTGACATATTGAATTTCTTGTGTGCAGATTTTATATGTTTTCTGATTTTTAATTTCGGAAGATCAAAGTATTTTCTTTATGAAATAATGTATTCCACTGATTTGTTCTGTTCCTAAACACTATAACTTCTTCTTAATTCTTGTGGTATATGAAGGTTTTCTGAGGTTTCTTATTGTCAAAATAATCACTAGTCATGACTATTAGATGCCTTCAAATGGATATGAAAGAAGCACAAATCGTTTATAACGTTCACATCTACAACTTGAAGTTTTTTCTATTTTCTCTACATTTCTTCCATCTCAAGAAGAATTGATATTTGACTACATTTGTAGGGATCTCTACCTGTTTTCTTCTTCTTCTTCTTTTTACTTCTTATCACTAATATTATGTTTTAGTAAATTATCTTTTTTTTTTATTATCATCATGATTTGGTTGTTTTCGCTGATCTCGCTGATAGGAAATTCTCAGATGTCTTAAGTTAAGCAGTCTCATGGCAACCTTTTTGGCTGCAACTGTCATCATTGAGTTTTATTACTTTGCGCATCTTCGGTTGGGCGTATCACTTTTGGGTCTACTTGAGCTGGAGCATTTAAATATGAAATGGAAAGTGCATTCAATATATGCATGGGCTCTGGTGTCAATTTAAGTATAGAAGTGTCATTCTATCACTCAGTTTATATGGATTTGCTTACTTTTGTGTACAAATTCGTAAAATGGCGTCTGGTTAGCCGCTTAACAATGCAACCCATAGAAACAGTGAGCTTCTATTATTATTATTATCTACTCCTTTACGAGTTTTTCATACCAGTGTTAGCTGATAGTTTCAAATAGGAATTTGAGTTACAGAAAGCCTCCTCAAGTTTCCAGGACTCTTCTCAGTATTCTGGCCGATCTCAATAATGCTGTTTTGGGATATTCTCAATTCATCCTTTTATTTCAAAGTCCCTATACCAATCCTTTAGTGACTGTACCAAGAGCACCAATTAGAATTGTTATCACCGTCGTTTTTGGGGGAGGGGTCCTCGTGGTGTAATGGTTAACGCACTGGACTACAGAAGCATAGTAAGCGAGTTCGAACACTAGTCCCACTATTACGTTCACTTCCGGACAAATACCCTTGGGAAAGGTATGAATTCCCGTATCCTCCCAGCTATGGGTTAAATAACATGGGTGCTGTTCTTCTGGAAGGATGCCTTTGGCTTCAAATAATATAGGAAGATTGATATGCCATTAAACAAAGAAACCAAACCGTCACTTTCGTGTTCCACAGATTTTCAATTACCCAGCAAGGTCCATGTACGTAGCCTTCTTTTCGCTTTCTTTCAATTTTACTCTGTGGTCAGCCGGGACAGCGCAGTCCATAATTCTGCAAGTTCTCTTTTTTGTTGATTATTATAAGATCTGGTTGTCCAGCCGAGATTAGTTGATCTGTTTGTATCTCAAAATCCCAAATGACTTTGTGCGTCTCATTTTCCAGGACAGAGGCTGTGTTGTGCATATATCTTTTGTTCATTTGGTCAAATTTAAACTTCTTTCACAGTTCTAAGTGGATCACCTTGCCCACCCAGTCGTGTCTAGTTTTATACTCTTCCCGAATCAATTTGCTGCATTCGATTATTATGTGATTGATCGTTTCGTCTCTTCTCACCACATAACCTACATCTGCTGTTTTGTTGCATCTGATCTATTTTTGTTTTGATATGGTTGGTCGTTTTGTGCTGTTGTTAGAAGAGATTCAGGTTTCCCCTCTGAAGGGTTCTCCTTCTTAGCCATGTCCAGGTTTCTCGTGTTAGATGTCGCTTGTTAGTCGCTTAAAAAATGCATTGAGTTGTTTTTCTTCCCATTTTTGTTTTCTGCTTATTTTCGTTCTGTTGGTCTTCGTGTGGTCAGTATTGTTTCTTGTGTCTGTAAGCAGTCTTACTCCACGCTTTTCTATGAAGTGTTCGAGTCATTGTATCGATGCGTCAACATTATCTTCAACGCTAGCAAGTCCTCTTACTCCTCTTCCTCCCTCTTTTCTTGTTTCATATAGTCTGTCAACATCATATCTTGGATGTAATGCTTTATGCATGGTCGTTAGTTTTCTTATTGTCTGGTCTGTTTGTTTAATTTCTTCTCTAGTCCACTTCTAGAATGGTCCAGAATATCTCACGAGGGGGAGAGCCCAGCTATTTATCCATTTAATAAGGTTCCTGTTATATAGTTGTATCTTGAGTAGCTTTTTCGTTCTCCTGGGATACTCTTTCTTAATTTTTTCTTTCATTTCCACTTGTTTGATGGTGTCAGCTTCCAATATTCCTAAGTATTTGTTGGTTTCCTTTTCTCTGAGCATTCTAATTTTGTCTTGATATGGTAGTTCCATTCCGTCCGTCACTTGTTGTTTGTTACTTTTCATTATTAGCATGGCATATTTTCTATGCCAAATTCCATCCTTATATCCTGACGGTATATTCTTACAGCGTGTTCTTACAAATTTTTCGATTCTTTTTCATTTTTGGGAAATTTTGATGTCGTCAAAGTAGATTAGGTGATTGATCTTTTCTTGCGATTTACTAAGTCTGTATCCGGCTGTGCATTTGTCTGAGTCTGTATCCGGCTGTGCATTTGTCTGAGTCTGTATCCGGCTGTGCATTTGTCTGAGTTTGTGGTTAAGTGGCATCATCGCTATTACAAATAGTAATGGTGATTGTGCATCTCCAATGAATATACCTCTTTGTATCTTCGCTTCAGCCAAGCCTTTTCCTCCCGCTATTAATTCCCCTCTCCAGTTTTTCATAGTTTTCTCGATAAAGTTTATAACTTCATCTGATATCTGGTACATTTTGAGGTAGTTTATTATCCAGCTTTGGGCGATCACATATGCCTTTTTGTTGTCAATCCAGGCCATAGCGAAATTTTTCTGTCTAATCTTACTTTCGTAGAGGATGTGCTCATGAATGTAGAGTATCTCTCCTGTGTCTCCGGATCTTTTGCGGCATCCTTTCTGTTCCTCGGAGAACACTCTGTGGCTTGTTAGTGAGTCGTAAATTCCTTCCCTTATTTGTACAGTTAGTATTTTCTACATCATAGGTAGGCATGATATCGGTCTATAGTTGTTTGAGGCGATTCTTTTGAGGGGGTCTTTTTGGATAAATGTGATCTTTCCTTTGGTTATCCATTCGAGTACGTCTGCTTCTTGTAGGCATTTGTTCATTTCTAGTGCTAGTTTATTGGAAATGGAGGTGAATTTTTAAAACCAGATTCCATGTAGGCCATCATGGCCAGGTATTTTCCAGTTTTATATTTTTTAGCGTTGTTCTGAGTGAATCTATGGGTATTTTCGCTTTTGTTCCTTCTTCGAGTCCTTTTATTTCTTTTCCCATGTTGCTTACCCATTCGGCTTTTTTTATTATGTTCTCTTGGTTTCCAAATTTTACTCCAGAATTGTTTATCTTTCCTTGCATTCGGTTGTTGGCATGACTTCGTACCATCTTCACCTACTTTGTAGGTAAAATGTTCTTTCGTTGTTTTGGAATGTTCTGTTTTGTCTGTATCGTATTACCCTTTGTCGATATCTTTTTAACCTTCCTTTTTTCGTTTGTACTTTCTGGTTTAGTTTTTCGAGTTGTATTGTCATTTTTTCTGGTGATGTTTTTTCCTTTTTGTCCCAATATGTTCCAGTATTTTTCCTTAGTTTTATCCTTTTTGCCTCTTGTCGTAGATTTCTAATTTGCATTTCCAGTCGAATTTCTCATCCAGGTTTTGATTTCTGTTCGTGTTCTTTAAGGGAACTCCGATTTTTCTCAAACTAATTTCGCTTCTGTATAGATTAGTTCATTTAATTCGGTGATGTTTTTCGTTGAGATATATGTTAATACTTAATTTATTTTTCCGTTTCCGCCTTGACTATCCTCAAGTGTGTTTCTTAGTGATGTTAAGGAAGTCTTTTTCATCCCTAATTCTCTTTAAATTTTCAAAATTAATTTTTTCTTCTTGTGTTAGTATTTGCTCTGTGCTGGCTGGGTATGTAGTATTTCTATTTTTATTAGTTTGCGGTTCATTTCGGTTAGATTGTTCTTGTTTGTCGTGGTTTGTCTTATTTTGTATTAGTGTCTCGTTTAGATTCACTATTTGTTTTCTGGCGTTATTATAGTATTTCAAAGTCAGAAAATCAACCTTTCTTTATTCTTGTTCCAATTTGGTCAGCGAGTCTTAGTGTAGGGTTGCTCTTTAAATAGCTTGCAATGCAAGTTGGTTGTTTTCCCTAGTCCATGTTTTGTGTTGGCGTCTCCCTGATATGGTAATCTTGTGCTGTATGAGGGTATGTAGTCGAGACCACTTTTACAAATGTGACTGTGACAGTCTCTTAATACATTTTCGCCACCAAGTTTTCAGCCAGATTTTTATATAGTATTGGCAGGAGATGATCAACTTGTAATAGATATTTGAATAAAAATACTGATATATGGAATGGTAGATATTCAAAAACAATTTCATTCTATTCATTAGAGACACTTGCAACATTATCAGAAAACTGTGACTTTGTATTACACCTTAAACCTATTTCAATTTTTGCGGAAGTCTCACACCTTCTCTCTATCGTTCTCTCTCTATGTCTTCCGCTTTCTCTCATCCTCTCTGTCTTTTTCTCTGTCTCTCTGTCTCTGTGTGCGTTTCTCTCTCTCTCTCTATATATATATATATATATATATACTCACATTCTTTCAATCTCATATGGTAACAATTTTATCGTACACATTTATTTTCTTAATTTTTCTTTGTCTCTTATCTTTTCAATCACACTCATCTTTTCAAAGAAATACACGCCTAAATCCCATTTCACTACATTGCCCAGCCTTAGCTCCTAAAATTGATCCAGTCGAAAAACGAACTGGCGTGTCCCGTTTAAACATTAAAAAATAACTAAATAGAATATAGACAAGACGCCGAAACAAGAAAAAGACAAGTAGTAAATAAATAATCAAATAGATAAGTGAACGAAAAAAGTAGGAAAAATAAAACAAAGAAGATAGAAGATGATTCTGTAGACGCAAGATACTGGGTTAAGGTCGCTTATAGGAAGAATAATAATGAGAGACGCCTCAAAAAGGAAAGAAAAAATATGAAAAAACGGTAAATGAAAAAATGTCTATTCTTATTTTTTCTTTTGGTAAGCCAACTTGACCCATGATCGCCTTTTCGTTTCTTCGCATTTTTTTCCGGAAATAATAAGTTGAAGGGGAACAAACAGAGGGAGAAAGAAAAGAAAAATTAAATAAAGAAAAAGGAAGGAAGGAAGGAAGGAAGCAAGCAAGCAAGCAAAGAGAGAAGGCCAAAAAGCAAGAATGAAGGGATAATCAGCTAAAAATGAAGAAATAATAATAAAAAAAACCCATAGAGATAAGAAAGGACAATAGAGAACAGAAATTAAACATGAACATATGAAGAAGAAAAAATATGACAGAAGAAAGAAAAAGTTAGAAGTAAGACTGTAAGAATAAAAGAAAAGGAAAAAGACAAAATAAAAGAAAAAAATAAAAAATTCTTTCTCTCTATTTATAAGTATTGTTCTCTCATGTCAAAGGGAAAATGAATTCTACGTAAATTGGTTTGAACAGAAGAAATAAAAAATATTGATAGAGAGCAAAAAATGAAGGCGGTAAAGTTGAATGGAAAAGAAAGGAAATATCCAATCAAGATAGAAAAAGACTTAAAGAATACTGAGGAAGTGGAAAAGGAGAAAAGGAAGAACGCAATAAGCAACATGAATCGAAAGAAAATGGATAAGCTTGGAAACGATAAAGATATGGTTTAAAAAGAACAGGGTGGAGGGATGATAAAAGTAGGAGGTTAAAACTGAGTCGAGTATAGTTGATAGGCATTAAAGAGATATACATTAGAGAAAGACAAAAGAGGCGTTAAAAAGAAGAAAATAAAAGAAAGATAAAATGAGCAATAAAAAACCCCAACAAAAGCCAAGAAGAGGAAGAAAAGCTCGGAAAGACATGTATGAAAATAAAAATGTTTTAAAATGAAGGAAATAGTCGGAAGAAATGAAAAATGAAAGAAAACATAGAGAAGTAGTGAACGAATGAGTGGTATTGAACATCAAGAAATGAAAGAAAATCAACGGGAAAATGTAATAAATGATAGGAAAGAAAAACAAAAAAAAAAAAACAATGAAAACGAGATACCTTCTTACCCCACTAAAAAAAAAAGAAAAAAACGAAATAAAACAGCAAACGAAAATGTGGATGAGATTAAAAAAAGTAATAGAAAACAACAGCAAAAAGAAAAAAAAAAAATAGGAAGAAAATCAAAAAAAGGAAAGAAACGATAAAACGAGGGAGAGAGAAATTAGTTAAATACGGTGAGTGGTCGGTTCTCGACGACAAAGTTATCCATCCTTTATTACTGGCATTTGGTAATTGAATAATATGACAGCAACAGTCATTAGAAAGACGAGGAACAGTCGCAAACAGAACAAATAAGCCCATACGTATATATATATATATATATATATATATATATATATATATATATATATATATATATATATATACTAGTATTTCATATTTATAAAACCTATTTTTATATTCTCACTGTTCTAAATTAACATATGAAAATATATTTATATTCATATACACGTTTTGTTCTATTTACATACATACATACATACATACATACATACATACATACATACATACATATACGTTCACTGTTTTTCTTTATAAGTATATGCAGATGCGTATGTGTATGTATGATTTCAAACTTAAGAATATTGTATGATTTAAAAGTATACAAACATTAATTTGTATTTTCCTAAGTAAGCGCATTGCATTTTAATTTGAAACTTTCACTGATTAACGTTTAAGGAATTGACATTCTCTAATGAATCAAGTGCATTGATTTAGGATTGTATGTTGAGAAAAAATTATCACCTATTTTCATCATTAAGTTACGGACTAATTTATGTACTAAGGTGTATTTTTTGTTGATATTTAAATGCAACTAAATTTTTACTTTTTTATGCTATTAGTTAGGATAGGGTCTGGTAAAATGATCTCTCCAACTTGGAGGAGAGTGGAGTAACCCTTTATTGCTATTACTCTCACGTCAACTTTGAACCGGAGTGGGTCAAATAGATTTCTTTGAAAATTAGTCGTATTGAATAAAAATTATAATTCAACTGCGTGTAAAATTATTATTATTATTATTATTATTATTATTATTATTATTATAATCCTTGCGAGTTTTTCACCCGAGCGTTAACTGATAGTCTTACACAGGAGTCTAAGTGACAGCAAGTCTCCTTTGGTCTCCAGGACTCTTCTCAATATTCTGACTGACCTCAACAATTCTCATTCGTGTGAGATATTCTTTTCTTATTTTTTTACTTCACCAACGCTTGTTTGATGATGTCTTTCCATTATTCCCAAGTACTTGTAAATTTCCTTTTCTCCGAGCGTCCGGATTCTTTTTTGATATGGTAGTTCTATTCTTTCTGTTATTTGTCTTCCCATTATTGTCATGGCACATTTTTCTATGTCAAATTTTATTCTTTATCTTGACTGTATATTCTTATTGTTTGTATTAGAGTTTTCAATTCTTTTTCATTTTTTTTTATTTAAAGACAGCTTGATATTATTATTTGGAGAGTTTTTCACGCCAGCGCTTGCCATTAGTTTTTCACTTGAGTTTGAATGACAGCAAGTCTCCTCAAGTCTCCAGGACTCTTCTCAGTATTCTGGCAGATCACAATAATGTTGTAGTCTCGATGGTCTCCTCTTGTCCGCTTATTTCCAAGTCCTTAAGTACCAATTACAATTAGTATCATCGTCACCTTTACGTTCCATAGCATTCTTAGTTCTCTGGCAAGGTCCAGGTCTCTTTTCGTTTTCCTTTAATTTTACTCTGTGGTCCGCTAGCACGGCAAAGTCCGCTATTCGGCTGGTTCTCTTTTTTTTTTGTTGAATATCACGAGGTCTCCTCTTCTAGCTGAGATTAGGTAATCCGTTTATATTTCAAAGTCCCTGAGAAATTTCTTCGTCTCATTCTCCAGGGCGGATTCTGATTTTTGCATATATCACTTCTTTGTATGGTGAAATTTCAATTTATTACACAATTCCCAGCAGGTCACTTACCCGAATAAGTCATGTCTAATCTTATTCTCTTTTTGTGCTAATTTACTCCATTTGCTTATGACTGGTTGTTTCCTCTCTATCACCATATAACCTATTTTGTTGCGTCATCTAGTTTTTATTTTTATTTTTGCTTTTTATGTTGGTCCTTATGGCGTTGTTTTGAAGAGATTTATTTTCTCTCTGTAGGTATTTTTCTTGCTATTTCTATGTTTTCTCGTGTGAGATTTCGCTTTTTCATCGCTTGAAATACCCGTTCAGTTGTTTTTCTGTCCATTTCTGTTTTCTAGTTATTATGGTTCTGTTAATCCTTGTGTTGTTTACGTTGTTTCTAATTGTTGTGAATTTTTCTTTTTTTTCTTTTTTTCGTGTAGTGTTCGAGTCGTCGTATTGATTCATCAACGCTATCTTCAATGCTGGGAAGTCCTCTTCCTCCTTCTTTTCTTGACACATATAGTTTGTCTATGTCATTTATGAGATGTAAGGCCTTTATTATTATTATTATTATTATTATTATTATTATTATTATTATTATTATTATTATTAAGTAGAATGTTTTCTTGAAATTATGTAATAGTATAGAAAATATTCGTATTTGATTGGAATAGTTAAAACCGTGCAAATGTGTGCAAATTATTTCTCTTAGATAACTGTAAGCAAACAAATGTTTATTATTATTTTCAAATGAGTTTCAATCACAAAAGCATGATATTCATACCATGATGGCAAATGAAAAAAAGCTTGGCTGCTGCTGCTGCTGCTGCTGGTCAATATACATGCCACCCAATCAATTCCCCCATTAATGTCTTCCTTAGAGCAATTTTGAATCGTGGAGATCATTGAGCCGGACCCTGAATATGCCGTTTTAAATTCGATGTAGGTGACTGAACAAATTGTCTTGAACCAATAAGTATTAAGTAGAGAAGTCTATGAATTATATTTGTCAGAATTTGATCTTTACTATTCAGCATTGGGACACATCATACAACATATGTATTTCGTATGTATTTTGATAGTTTTATCTTTGCTCGTCAGTGAGATTTTTGTTTTTTCAAATAATAAATTAGATGTATCTGTTATTTGAGAGGTAGTGTAGAAGAATTAGAATTTGTACAGAGAGACGATATGTCAACAGGGTGTGAGTGACAGGTGATGACTCTGAAATAAATTGACTTCTTGGCTGTCATTAGATAATCTCATTTAGGTAACTGAGGAGTTCTAGAATTTAGAAAAATATAATTGAAATTTAATCAGTTTGTTCTGAAAAGTCGAAGAGCACGCATGTGTGAAGATAGTGTGCGCATATTTTTCCATCTATGTAAAAAAATGATTCATGACCGGAGTGATATGTAAGGAAAAGATGGAAGCTTATTGGTAAGGAATTAATAAAAAAATGCACCTACTAAAAACTGTTTTAGTATTAATTTTTCTCAAAGCAGTGTGTGTTTGAACATCCCAACAAAAGCCACGTGGATCCGCAACGAAAGAAAGGAGATGGACCACCGAAAAAACAAAACATGGAAGCCAATCAGAGATTCGGTTATTCAACGCGTTTACCGTGTGGTTTTTCCCCTCAAATGACATTAAGCACATTATATATCAGGGAATTAAAAAGATGAACATGCCATCCAGAATATATCGTCTCTATGCCAATGACAACCACAAACTCAAATCGTAATCGAAACTCCTGGCATAACAGTTCTTTGCATAGAGTATCTCTTGAAGTTTGGGAATCAAGTCACACTTTGTGTCTAGGGAGATTTCTTTTATATAAAATACAGCATTAAAAATTGTGGTTAATCATTAGGCTCGGATCGAAGTGGTTCAATCTTATACGAAATTTGTTCTTGTATTTTAAAAGTTGGTATAAATTCTTATTTTGTAATTATGAAATCATTTGAAAAGCATTGCTATGTTACCTCCCAACAAAAAAGAAAAAAAAATATACAGGAGATATCTAAAAAAAGGAAACTTTTGTATTTGAAATTATTAACACTGCAAATAAAATTTTACGTGTTAGAATATCTTTGGAAAAAATTCATTGGTGAAATTCAAGTTGATTTTTAAAATCTACGAAATATCATTTATCTATCCAATTTCAGAAAGAATATAGGTTAATTTTTCTTTCATCTCCATTTGTTTGATGGTATCCGCTTCCAATATTCCCAAGTATTTGTAAGTTTCCTTTTCTCTGAGCGTTCTGATTTGTCTTGATTTGGTATAGGGTGATTATTTATTATGTATTAATCTATTTTTGAAAATAAAAAATATTCGAATAAAATATATCCATAATTTTTCCTGTAAAATCACCTGTAAAATAATTACAACAAAAATCATTGAAAAATTCTTATGTCAATAAACCGACGTCGTATTATTTAATTTGATGAAATCTCAAAAAAAAAAAAAATTATTGGGTTCTGAAAATATTGGCAAACTTATAAAATATAAATCCCTGACAAAGTCAACTAAAATTTTATTTGATAAAAAAAAAATTCCTTGAATTTGCAATATATTAAAGAAAATAAAAATAAATAATATTTACTTTAGATATTTTCATTTTTTTACTATGTTTATTAAATTGTATAATACAATATTGAGCGGAAAATTATATTTTATGGAAAAATTAACTTTTTACAAGGGTTATTTTCATTTATTTATTTAGATAAATGATGCTTAACGTTTGGAAATTCTTTCTTTCTTTCTTTCTTTCTTTCTTTCTTTCTTTCTTTCTTTCTTTCTTTCTTTCTTTCTCCATTCTTCTTCTTCTTCTTCTTCTTCTTCTTCTTCTTCTTCTTCTTCTTCTTCTTCTTCTTCTTCTTCTTCTTCTAATAATAATAATAATAATAATAATAATAATAACGGACAACATCAAACTGCTTGCCAAAAAGGAAAAAAACAATTGGAAAGCATAAAAAAGTCAGAAAGGATATATAGTGACGATATAGGGATGGAATTAAGTACAGAAAAATGTGCCTTGTAAATAATGAAAAGCGCAAAACGACAAATGACGCAGGAATAGAAGTACCAAATCAAGACAAATCAGAACGCTCAGAGAAAAGGAAACTTACAAATACTTGGGAATATTGGAAGCGGACACCATCAAACAAGTGGAGATGAAAGAAAAATTAAAAATAATACCTCAGGAGAACGAGAAAATTACTCGAAACCAAACTATATAGCAGAAATCCCATCCAAAGGATGAACACCTAAGCTGTTCCTCTCGTAAGATACTCGGGACCATTCTTAAAGTGGACTAGGGAAGAACTTCAGTAAATGGACCTGAGAACAAGAAAAATCGTGATGATGTATAAGGCCTTAGTCTATATGTGTCAAGAAAATAAAGAAGAGGACTCACCAACATTGAAGGTAGCATCGATACCTCGATAAGATGTATCGAAGATTACATAAAAAAGAGTAAAGTGACCAGAAACAATACAAACAACACAAGGATCACCAGAAACACAATAACCATAAAACAAAAATGGAAAGAAAAACAAATGTATGGATATTTAAAGCGACAAAAAAGCAAAATCTCACACGAGATTTCTAGATATGGCGAGGGAAGGAAAACTTGCAGTATAGTGGATTTTGTTGTCCCGGTAGACGGTAAAATTGAGTATAATTGAAAGAAAGCGAAAAGAAATATGAGTACCAAGACCTTGCTTGGGAACTGAAAAGACTGTGAAACATGAAAGTGACGGTGATACCAGTTGTAATTGATGCGCTTGGTACAGTCATCAAAAGATTGGTACAGGGATTGGAAGACTTGACAATAAGAGGACGAGTAGAGATTATCCAAACTATTGCATAAATTAAAAAGGAGTGTCTCAGGAGAAGCAGAAAGCTACTGGAGACAAAACTATGAAGTAGGAACCTTATCAAAGGGATAAATAGCTGAGCTGTCTCTCTTATAAGTTATTTGGGACCATTCTCGAAGTGGACCGGAGAAGAACTTAAATAAATGGACCAGAGAACAAGAAAACTGATGACATACAGTATTACATCCCAGAGATGACGTTAAAAGGCTGTATGTGTCAAGAAGAGACGGAGAAAGAGGACTTACCGTCATTAATACTGCGTTGACACATCGATACAAAGACTCGAACACTACATAGAAAAGCATGGAGGAAGACTCATTACTGCCACCAGAATCAATAATGAAGACGCGAGGAGCAGCAAAACGGAAATGATAAAATAAAAAAGCGGGGGAGGGGAGAAAAACACTTCCCTGGACGTTTTAAGCGACTAACAAGCGACATTTCACACGAGAAAACGTGGACGTAGGTAAGAAAGAGAAACCATATGTGAGAAACTGAATGTCTTCTAATAGCAGCACAAAACGATGCCATGAGGACTAACCATATCAAAGCAAGGATAAGACTCAACAAAACAGCAGGGGTAGGCTATGTGATGATAGAGACGAAACGATCAATCACATAATAAGCGAATGCAGGAAATTAGCACAGAAAGAGTTTAAGACTAGTCACGGCTGCGTGGACAAGGTGAGCCACCTGGAACTGTGCAAGAAGTTTAAATTTGACCATATGAACAAAAGATATATGCACAACCCGAGCATCTGTCCTGGAGAAAGAGACGCACAAATTCCTATGGGATTTTAAGATACAAACGGATCAACTGATCTCGGCCAGACGACCAGACCTTATATTTATAAAAAACGAAAAAAAGAGAACTTATAGAATTATGGACTTTGTTGAACCCGGCTTACTACAGGGTCAAATTGAAAGAAAGCGAAAAGAAGGAATTGAGAAAAAAAACTGTGGAACATGAAAGTGAAAGTTATACCAATTATTATTGTTACTCTTGGTAAAAGGTTTGGTAAATGGACAAGAGGACTTAGAAATAAGAGGACGAGTGGAGACCATCCAAACTACAGCATTATTGAGATCGACCGGAATACTAAGAAGAGTCCTGAAGACTTGAGGAGACTCATTGTCACTCAAACGCCAGAGGAAGACTGTCAGTTAACGCTGACGTGAAAAGCTCTTAAAAAGTAAAAATAATGCAAATATTAATAACAATAATTCGAAAACGTTTTAAGTAACAATGTTCTAAAAATTGAAAAATTCAATTAAAATATTGAAATCAAAGTATATATATATATATATATATATATATATATATATATATATATATATATAAGGATTTTAGCAGACATTTACAGTCTTGTAACAACTGGATGTAGACAAAGCAACTCTCAGATTACTAAAGGATACGAGCCATTTTACAATTTATCTGAACAATTCGAATTTAATAAAGTATTGTCGGCTCGAAAATAATAAAAAAAACAAAAAGATAAAAATGAATAAAGAAGATAAATAAATAAATAGATAAATAAAATTACTGACTTTTGTTACGGTAGCATAGCTCATAAGCACGAAGAAAACTTTTTCTGTATATTTTTTGCTATTTTGCTCTTCCATACATGAAGCCAGTAATCAAGCAATCCGATAAATAGCGCTGAATCCTAACAACCTCTGGTATAAAAAGCAAGTATGTGACTTTTGACCTGTGGTCATTACCGCGAAAATACGTTTTAAGCGTCCATGAATTTACTTTATGCCAGGCAAAAACAGATAGGACGATTATGTGAGGCCAATCATCAGCACATTTAAGTTTTTCCAGGAAATTTTTTTGGGGAAAAATTTAAAATAATATTCGTTGATCTAAATAACTTCTAATAAGTTCCTTTGCGATTTTTAATATACTCTATTCTTCGACTACGATATAAAAAAACAAAAAACAAAACAAAAAACAAAAAAAACCAAAAGCAAAAACAAAAAGCAGGAATGAACAAGACATTTGATTTATAGAAATGTTTCTGAAGTTTCCTTTTATTTTCTACTCTCTTCCTTTCTTTTCTTCTTTCTTTTCTTCTGTTTTCTCTTATTTCCTTTCCCCTTCTTTTCTAATGTCTTCTCTTCTTTTTTCTTTCCCTTCTCTTTTTTTTTGTTTTCTCTTCTTTACTTTTCCCTTTTCTTTTGTCTTCTCTTTTGTCTTCCTTTCTCATCTGTTTCCTCTTTCCTTTTTATCTTTCTACTCTTTCTTACTTTTCTGCCGTATATTCTCTTCCGACTTGAAAAATACACTTACTGCACCTACGCAGATGAGTATGAACCATCCAATGAGTATCCTCGATACTAAACTCCTTCATTGCCATAACTACCAGGTGGTAGTACCTGTAAGGATCCCGTCTATGGGTCAAACACAACAGTTAGGGTTCCGTCTATGGGTGAAATAGAACTGTTAGGGTTCCGTTTATGGGTCCAATAGAACTGTTAGGGTTCCGTTAATGGGTCAAATAGAACTGTTAGGGTTCCGTTATGGGTCGAATAGAACTATTAGGGTTCCGTTAATGGGTCGAATAGAACTGTTAGGGTTCCGTCTATGGGTGAAATAGAACTGTTAGGGTTCCGTTTATGGGTCCAATAGAACTGTTAGGGTTCCGTTAATGGGTCAAATAGAACTGTTAGGGTTCCGTTATGGGTCGAATAGAACTATTAGGGTTCCGTTAATGGGTCGAATAGAACTGTTAGGGTTCCGTCTATAGGTCAAATAGAACTGTTAGGGTTCCGTCAATGGGTCAAATAGAACAAATAGGGTTCCGTCTATAGGTCGAATAGAACTGTTAGGGTTCCGTCTATGGGTCAAATAGAACTATTTAATCATTCAACTGTGAACAAGCAAATGATTAATATTAGATAGAATAATTAGTGTAAAATAGCAATACTTGAAACCATTGAACTCTTTTCAAAAAATAAATAGTAATACTAAAATCATTTAACTGTGTGTAAACAAATAAGTTTTGGCTCGTTTAAAAATGTTACCTACGAGGTGTTCACTAATAAATCACACACAAACACACACATGCACACACACATACATACATGCATGTATATATATATATATATATATATATATAAAACAAGATTTGACCTTAAATAACCCACAAGTGTTGATATGCCATAAAACACGACCAAACCCAACCAATCTATTCTCTTCCTTTCTATTCAATTTTATGAGCAATAAACTGATGAATATGCAAATTATTAAACTCACGGCACAGTTTCTCTCTCGCACGCAAACTTTATCAAATGCTTTTGTGATATATGATTGAATTAATGAAATATATATTCTAATATCAAATGGGATTTATAAAATTACTGAACAATATTATTGATATTGGGATTTTGATTCACTAGTAAATAAAACTTATCGTATTAATTCGTAAGCAAAAACGTCGCTTAATATTTATTGAAAGTATTAACAAATAAAAATAATTAAATAAACATATTTATGAACGTTAATATTATTCATTGATCTTTTTCTAAGATTATCATTAAATATTTGTCCCAGGAACTCAAACTAGTGTGAGTTAAAATATAACTTAGACGATCAAATAACCGCAAATATGTTCAAACCTTTAATATTCCTTTTTCTTGATTCATCAAAAAAAAAAAAAAAAAAAAAAATGCTGGTGTTTGCAAAGCTTCCTTCTTCCTTTGATTTCTAATTATCTCATTATTGTCAAAGGAACTTTGGGGTCACTTCCAGTTTTCTAAGAATTGTAATGTTGGCAATATTTGCTTAACTTCTCGATATTAATCGCATAAATATAAAGTAATTTTGCATAATGCATGTGATATTTATTTATATCAATCCAACTAATATCGACGCTGTATGATTGCTTTATGGGAAAGCAATATGTTGATATATACATACTGAATATATCTACGTATGTCTATGCCTACATATGGTATAGCTTTATATCTTTATGAACGAATTCATGCAATGCTTATATATATATATATAATCATAAATTTAAATTCGTGTAATTATTATTTGCGTTATACTGCATCTCTCTCTCTCTCTCTCTCTATATATATATATATATATATATCAAAACCACATATTTCAACAAATTGTTTCACATTTTCAACATCTTCATGAAATATTACATTATTAAGAATCTTACATGTGGTAAAAGTGATTAGTGGATAGAATATGAAATAGAATCGGATTTACATGACAAAATATCTAAGAAGAAGCCTGTAGAGCAGTAGACTTGATAAAAACACATTCGAAAAATTCAGGGTGGTTTGTACTTTAGGAAATGTTCAAAATGTCATAAAACTTCAACAATAGCTTCAAAGGTTAAATTTTAGCTTGGCTCTTTCTTTAGTGTTAAAGAGATGTCATTCTTAGGAATTCGTTTCATAAAATGTATCGTCATATTCGTCAGTATTTTCCCTTTCATTTGTTGTTATTACTGACATTTTAAAATCCCTAAAATCAAGTTATAAATTTTTTATTATCAATTTTTTAGAATTTTATTAATAGTAGTTAAGTTGTTCCTAATTAATAAAGTAATTTTGTTGTGGAAAACAGAGTTTTAAAAACTTATTTTTGTGCCAGGATTTAGATACAATGTCGGATTTTTATTTAAAAGTTTTGTTTTTCTGTCAAAATCTTAATTCTCTTGCTAACATTTTTCTAAAATTCAACATTCAATGACATTATTGCTAGTTAATTTTCATAAACGTTTCACTCAAATTTTGAGAGACATAATAAGATACATATTGTATATATATATATATATATATATATACACTACTTTTAGATGAATAAAATAGCAAATGAACAAAGGGTTTTGCTGCCTTATAAAGAAGAGAAGCTGCATTTTCAAATTCCACCCGTCATTCTTTTTTTTTTCTATTAATTTGTCTTAACCGCTGAAAGCTTATTGTGAAACAGAAACTGTTATCTACAACTGAATTCTTTTTTCCGTTTTATATTTTGTTCCTGTTGACTTATTCATTTTTATGAAACCAAAAACCTTCCGACACCGACCACTTTCCACCTTCATTCATTTATTATTTTCTCATCCATCATTGGGACGCAATTCTTATCATCATATCATAGCATTTTTGTCGCAAATCGTTGCAGCCAACTCAAAGAAGACCAGTTTGCAAAAGAAATACGCATTTACACACGCTCGCAGCATCAAATAAAAATAAAAATAAACCTCTGCAAATATATAGAGAGCAAATAAATAAATAAATAAATTGATAAAAATACATTTATACATTGTCACTTTAAACAAAAATTCATATCGATATTAGCAGTTTATATCTCTGTTTTAATTTAGAGCTTGAGTCGTCTCCATTCCATGCAATATAGTCCCTCTCCCTTTTTTCCCCCTTTCTTTAATCCCATCTTTTTGAAATTCTATACTTAGATGTATACATCTCTCTGTCTGTCTCAGTATCTATCTATCTATCTATCTATCTCAAAACTAGAGTCAAACGTTTATGAAAATTATCTAGTTATAACTTCTTTAGCTAACTTGACTTACCCGTATGTTTATCAGGCATTTTCCCGATTTGACATTTTAATTCTCTTAACATTTTCCCGAAATTCAACATTCAAAACTTTAGATATTATCTGAATTGATTCCTTTTTATCTTGATTGCAATTGATATTATTCTTGTCGCTTAATATTCGTTTTTGACTCTCAAAACCAAAATTTAGAAGCCTTTTAGAAAGGATTCTAAAGAACATTAAGTATCAACATCCACAGAATAAGGAATAACAGCAAGAAAAGAAATGATATTTGGTTTAAACCAGCGTACTGTAAAAAAACATTTGCAAGATATTTTTAGATTCATAGATAATCATTTCCTATGATCAAATAAACTTAAAAATATCCAAGTAAACACACACACACACACACACACACACACACACACACACACACATATATATATATATACAACAATTGGCGTGCTCGTCATGTAATCATTATTGTCGAAGGAAATGAGCAAATCGAACCTACAACAAATCGTGGATGGCAATGCTTGCATTTAATTTTGTTTCCTTCAAGCTATGAATAAAATAGTAGGTCAGACTCGGTTCTCTTTACTTGCCAAGTCAACCAGTCTAAAAGAAGGAAAAAATCTAGATTACAAACCAATTCCTTAAAAGTCATTCTGGAAAATCTTGTAACAATGATACCAAGTTGTATTGTACGTTTCCCTTCCTTGGACAATTGGTATATATATATATATATATATATATATATATATATATATATATATATATATATATATAAAGATGATTTGGCATTAAATAAACTACAAGGGTTGATATGCCATAAAACCCAATCAAATCAATTAAATTAACTTAGAGCAAACAAATGATTTCTAATTGATAAAATTATTTTTATTTGATAGAAATAATTGAAACCATTTAACTGTGTGCAAAAAGAGTTCAGGCTCGTTTAAAAATGTTATCAACAAAATGTATTTACAAATCGTATATATTTAATATGAATGTATAAACAAGATTTTGCATTAAATAACCTATAATGGTTGTTATGCCATAAAACCTAAGCAAACCAAATCAAACCAAACTATTCTTAATTGCTTTCCTGCCCATTTTATTTACCCTGTTTTTTTTTATTCCTTCTTATTATTCCATTAATAATCAACCATAAACGAGAATTTCCTTGAACGAAACGATACAATATCAAATAGCAAGCGTAAATAATTTTCACTTGGCCATTGTTTTCTTTATACTCATTTACTGATTCTTTCATTTATCAAGTTGTGTATTTTTTCTTTTTTCGATCATTGAAATTCTAATTCTAGTGAACATAAATGATGGCATCTGATCAATTTACATGATATTTTAAAAATATGTAAAGTTCATGCTTTTATTGTAAAGTGGAGTACCTGTGCCACAGAGTCTTTATACATAAAGTTTACACTTGCGACGCTTTTCAGCTTTTGTTCTACCTGATCTGATGAGAATGTATCCTGCTCTGTGTTTACGGAAATCGCTTTATCTGAAAAGCAAACCTCGCTGATTGTAGCAATATTGATATCCAGTTTTATGAGTACGTATACAATTAATAGCGAGGCTCTACAGTGTTTGTATTATTTCATATATTACAGCAAGCACGTTTAATACTTCTTTCATATTTACTGGGAGATGAGGATTCTTCTTTCGAAGAGGCTTGTTGAAATGCAAAGGCTTCTTTATACAGCTTTTTTGTTTGAGAGATATAAATTTCAGTCTTTAAATAAAGCTAATCGATTGCTCAGTTTGGAGTATTCATCTCCAATTTTAACAAGAAATAGCCGTTTATTTTTAAGTTCCTTGTATGCAGAATTCAATGCATTTTTCAATGTCAAGTAGAATCTGCTGTGTTTGTCTTGTCTTTATATTTGGATGATTCTATGATTTTGTTGTGTTGAAACCCTTTCACGCATGCGCAACAAAGTTTAAGCTGAAGTGCAGCTTATACGATACTTTGGACTCAGGAATTAGCTGTCGTGGCTCAGCAAACTAGCACATCGATAGTGAGGACCTTAGTTCATAGATTATTTTAGAGAACTACTCTATTCTATTTCACGTATGTATTTCTATACTTAATATTATATGGAAAGAATAATTTAAAAATCAAATCGAGTGACTGTCATTTACTTAGTGTCAAGGCTTCTTACATACTTCCTCTATTGTAAATGGATTATATTTTTTTAATTTAAGCTTCCATTTTATATAAGTTCGTTAATACAATTTAAAACTCTTGTAAATTTCAAGTAATCGACAGTTTCTAAGTGGCTGTTTTCCATCGCATTTTCCACAGATAAAACATTGGCCCTATTGGTGACATTTTCATGCCGAATTATATTTTGTTGAAGTGGTTCTGAATAAGAAGGGAAAGATACAACTTCACCCCAAATGGCCGCGCAAAGACTCTTAGCCACCTGGTCTTTTTTCGGTGGAAGTATCAATATTTAGATATTGTTTTGCACACGTCAAAACTTTTCCTCAGTACAGTGAAAATTATTAGATCAAATTCTTATATGTTTTCCTTATTTGAAATCATTGGGTAAATTCCCGAATGAAAAAAAAAAAAAGAAAAAAAGAAAAAAGCAGAATGAAGATAGAGAGAATTTTCATGAATATGAGCAAGCAGGCAATAGCTAAGGAACTTGGAATTTCAAGAAGTGGCATTTCAGAAAGCTTTTCAAAGTTTCAAGCACTGGGTGATTTGGATCGATCAATGATGTGGTCATCATTGAAGGTTGTAGCATAGGATGGAAGTGGAAGTGATTAGGACTGAAAAACCTCAGTCAATGAAAACCACAAGACAAGTGATGAAGCAGGTATCAGTTGATATCACTAAATACATCTTTTGAGAATATAGACCTGTGTAATTCAGATAAGAAATTGACATTAAACAAAAATAATTTATAGGTAAAATTAAGCTTGTCAAACAGGTATGAACTATGAAAAGCAGGTGTTTGGAATAAGATCCTTTTTAACTGGGAAGAAGATGCATTCTAATAAGCCAGAGTTTGTCAGAAGGCATCGAGGAAAATTAAAAGACCCAGAAAACAAGAAGGTTTGAGGAGTAAGTGTCTTATACTTTGGGGATACTTAAAAACTGATGATTTAAGAAAGTTGGTTTGAACTGAAAGTTGTTTGGATGGTACTATATACATCCAGTTGTCGAAGGACCATTTGATACCAGACTTGGATAAAGGCAACGTTTTTAAGCATGATGGAACTCAACACCGCGGATTATGTACAGCACAATAAAATCAGGTAGATGAAGATGTCATTGTATTAAAATATCGGTCAGCTCCGAGCACTGATTTAAATATCGAGCAAATACGGATAAAACTTAAGAGATAAATTAGAAGAATCTATCCAATCTTAAAAACTCGTAGGAGTTCAGCCAAAGAGAATGGTGTCTCATGATTATGAAAATGGTAAAGAATTCGTACGTAACCCTTTCCAGGCACATTGAAGCAGTTATTCAATCAAAGGGAAACTACACGAAATATGAACTATGTACAATAACTTTCTGAAAAGAAAAATTATTTAATATTTCTGTTTTTAAACGCTGTATCTGATTTTGTTTATGTGAATTAGCCGAAAACTTAAACGTGGTCATTTTTAGAAGATATCTTGCATAATTACATTTAATCAAAAACCTCTGTATTAAAATATGCTAATTAGCTATGAAAATGACTTGAAGCGGGCTAATGTTTCACCTGTAGAAAACATGAGGTCAAACATACACCGATAAAGTGGGAATTATTAGAAGTTTACCATAGTTTAAATTTTCTGTAGACTTTTGTACAATATTAGATATTTTTGTTCATTAATGAACACAATTTGTATCTCTTCGTAAATATAAATTTATTCATTTAAGTCATGATCTTATATATTTTAAAAATTAGGTTAGATAAATTTATCTATCTACCTATCGACACACACACACACACACACCAAATATATATATATATATATATATATGTGTGTGTGTGCGTGCGTGTGTGTGTGTGTGTGTGTGTGTGTGTGCGTGCGTGTGTGTGTGTGTGTTCGTATACCAGCCATGCAACAAATATCCAGTTTACCAGTTAATTTTTTGTCAGAGTGTCATTCGTGCTTATAAAAATGAACATAGAAAAACATTTATTTGTTCGTTTATTGTATTTACTTGAAAATGATATGTTTTATCATTTACAAAATTAATTTTTAAAAGGTATTCGGATTCTGGAAAACCTTATAAAATGAATAAATTTCAAACTAAACTTACTCATTTTATCAATTAACCACTCAATTTCCTTGTTCCTCGCCTCATGACTTACGTCATACGTAACACATGTACATACGTATATTTTGATTTTAACAAACGGGTTGCACAGTCAAACAATCAATCTGTCTATCTGTCTGTCTATTTCTTCCTTTCTCTTTGCACACACACACACACACACACACACACGCACACACACACACACACACACACACATACACACACACATATATATATATGTATATATAAATACATACATATATATATATATATATATATATATATCACACATATATGTATATAGCCCAAATACACACATGCACGCACACATATACATATATGTATGTACATGTAACCACGGACATCATGGAGTTTAAACTGTTTAAGTGATATAACAGTGAATGAATTTTCATGTATATATATATATATATATATATATATATATATCGATAAAGGCACATAAACATACAAATATGCATCTAAACTTTCACATTTTATGTCATTATAAGCATATGTGGAGTACCTCCCACGTTTTATATATATATATATATATATGTGTGTGTGTCTCTCTCTGTCTCCCTCTGTGTGTGTGTGTGTGTGTGTATTCAGATGCCCAAATGAGCTGAGGAGAGAATATTATTTCAAGACAGAAATAGTAATCTCATAAACAACTCCTCTTCAACTAAGTGTTAGATTCACATACCTATCTACATAAAAATGTTTGTGGTATTATGTACCTAGGATTACTTTTCCCTCATCCATCATGCAATGTAATTTCAACCACAAAAAGATATTAAAAAAACATGCAAGAATGCACCAAATATAAATCGAGATACATAGACAAAAGAGAAAGTATCCCATAGACGAATGCATTGTTTCTCAAATGGAGGAACACATTCTAAGACGGCTGTTAAATTTTTTTTGATTAAAATAATCAGTCAATAAACTAATTATTCAATAAGTTAAATGTAAATTTTTTTTCAGTATTTCTATTTTCAAAGCAATCTAATCGCTAAATACCGTTAATTGTTGTATAAACAACAACAAAAAAAAATGCAGGCCCATTGTGAGCCGGAAGTCGATTTTGTTATTTAAAGTTAAGAAATTAGATTCATGGTTGAAACAAAGATGCAATACAGCTAAACATATTGAGAAAAATATAAGGAAAACGAAAATGAAAACATCCACCAAAATACAGTTACTATCAGGACAAATATGTTTTAATGGAATTTACTGCAAAGAGCAGTACTCTTGGTCAAAGGAATTTCTTTGCGACGAAAAATATCAATGACAGGGTAGAATACTTAAAAGAATATGGAATTACAATCTGAAATACTTCGCTCTCTTTCAGGGTAGAGTAAGTCACCTTATTGAAGGATATACAGACTAGTTTATAAAACTATTTTGCTGATATATTCAGCTAAGTGAATAGGTTGAAATTGTTTTTTCAGGTTAAAGGCATCAGCCTTCAGAACCTGAATGAGAAAATTGTAATGAATGTATAAAGCGGTGATTCGCACGGATTTCATCTGGTGTTCTCAGATGGATATTTTTCTCTCTAAAGAAGAGAGATAATTTCAGTGAAGACAATCATAAATGGACATTTGTTCACCTCGAGTGAATATTTAAAATTTTTATTTTCTTAATATGGAAAAAAAATCTTACCACCACAGAGTGAATTACATGAAGAATATATAACCCGAATCCAAAATATTCATTATATATAATCCAAAGCCAAATTTCGAAAAATTCAAGTTGAAAACACTTCTATAATATCACATGAAAGTAATTTGTGACGACTCCAAATCCTAGAAGCCCTACTTATAAAACAAAAAAAGGCAATAATTAATAGAATTAATTTTGAAAATAGTGACAATGTTTTGAAATATTTTTTTTTTACTGTCTATGGATAGGATCTTCTTTTCCGCTTTTCAACATTGATTTTATACGAAACTAAAGTATACGAATTCTATCCAGCTTCACTAGTTTTTTGAAAAACGACTACATCACTTTTAAACAATTTAAAAAAATATTCTTTGTATTTGTGAAGCTGCGCTTCTGATGATGGCTTATGAAGGGTCCGAAAACACTTGGGAAGAAGAATTTAGTGAATTTATCAACTAATACAAACCTGATTATTAGAGCACTTGTTGGAAAAGATCTTGATAAAATTCTATGGACAACATGTGTCTATATCATTTAATCAAACTTGTTTGAACGAGAAAATGTGACCTAATTATATATATATATATATATATAAGTAAGTAAAAGTAAAGTTGGCGACCATAGTCGAGGGTGACCCGAAGGCTCCCTTTTCAATAGCTACTAGACCATGGTGTATGGGAAGGCGCTACTCCTTCCCTGTGTTGCTCCACTTTACCCTTGATCCATACCTTATAATGCTGAGTGTTAAGCAAGGGGGCATTAAGTACCATTTTTTTTTTAGTCTTTGGTATGACTCGACCTGGGATTGAACCCTGGTCTCCCGGGCCATTGGCGAACACTCTAACCGCTAGGCCAATGTCCGGTATATATATATATATATATATCCTAATCTAATATCTACCAGCATTCATGGTTACCAGAAAAAAAAGAAAAAAAAAAAACCCGCCAGGAACAAGAGATAAAATATCTCGAAATACCGCCCGGGGGGAAAAAGAAAAAATATTATAGGACAAAAAGAAAGAAAAGGCCAACCCCGTCACACCACTTGAAAAAAATCAAGAGATATGCAGTCAGTTGGTCAAAAGAAAACTAAAACCCTCTGTCAACACTGCAATGCTACAAATTACAAGAGTGCTCAACACGAGTGGAGCCAATTATAAAATTAACTGAAATCGCGAGTCGGAAATCTCCTACTAAAGTTTCACCTTTACGGATCATCAGGAAGTCTAAAACCGACCTTTATTTTTTTTATTAAAGATTCTATCCTTCTCAACAGAACTAACTTATACTGATGCCTATCAGGTATTGGTATATTTTTATATGAATAATTTATATTCGCCTTCTCCATTGTAACAGGTGCAAAGAAAGTGCTCAATGGTAAACACCAGAGCTTAAATATTTCCTAATCTAATATCTACCAGCATTCACGGTTACCAGAAAAAAAGAAGAGAGAACCCCGCCAGGAACAAGAGATAAAATATCTCGAACCACCGCCCGGGGAAAAAAGGAAAAAATATTATAGGACAAAAAGAAAGAAAAGGCCAACCTCGTCACACCACTTGAAAAAAATCAAGAGATATGCAGTCAGTTGGTCAAAAGAAAACTAAAACCCTCCGTCAACACTGCAATGCTACAAATTACAAGAGTGCTCAACACGAGTGGAGCCAATTATAAAATTAACTAAAATCGCGAGTCTGAAATCTTCTACTAAAGTTTCACCTTAACGGATCATCAGGAAGTCTAAAACCGACCTATATATATATATATATATATAATTAAAATTGTACTTATAGTACGGAGTCCTGTGATTCTATCTCGCCATCCGTTCCTTTCGTCCATCATCCCTGCAGTGTCCTCTAGACTGCATCCAATTTTCTCAAGTTGGAACTGAGTTAATAGTGCTTGTTGACTGTCTATTTATTGCTCATGAAATCATCAAACCAAGAATTCTTTATTGGCACTTGAATGTTGACTACAAGTGACTATGCTAAAATGTTGTCTGCGCTCCAAAGTTGTGACAGGTACACAAGCTATATATATATTACTTGACACATATATCATCCGGCTGAGTCCAATCTTACAAGTGTAGGAATGTGTAGTATTGCTGTTCCTAATTAAATATACATATATATATAAATATATATATATATAAGAATGTGTGTAATAAAAATATCCTAATTAATTACGGATAAAATTTGTTGTAATGAAAATATATCATTTTATATTTATAATTAGCAATAAGGAAATAGCAATAAATAGATGAATATTTAAAACTTACTAGAAGCAAAGTAAGATACTGAACGGTTGGTGGCTGTTATGCCGTTATGTCAAAAATTTGTTACTTATATTTTTATTTTGCAGCCCAGGAAAAATATTTCAACCAACTGTGACTGGTATTCTATTTCATTCCGTCTTTTAAACTGGATAAAATACTTTAGACATGAAGATGTGCAACAGGAAACTCACCGTCACGCAACGTCAATAAGCAGCCAAAACGCTTTGCCTTTTTATAGAAAATTATTTCTTCTTCTTCTTCTTCTTCTTCTTCTTCTTCTTCTTCTTCTTCTTCTTCTTCTTCTTCTTCTTCTTCTTCTTCTTCTTCTTCTTCTTCTTCAGCAGCAGCAGCAGCAGCAGCAGCAGCGACCTCCCCTTTGTTTTACTGAAACTGTCTGCTTTTTAAAATAATTTCCTTAATTCAACTTCAATTTAATTCTTATCTTACTTTCTCTTCCTAATTATGATATTGTTATATGATTTCACTTTTAATCATTTTTCGTCAAGCTTAAGGCTATTTAAAATATTTTCGGTTTATTTTCTTTTATAATGTTTTTATTTTAATTGATTTTCTTTTTATAATTATCAATCACATTTTCTCATTTAATTTCTTCATTTTCTTCTCCTTCGTATCACCCTACCTCGTAGACTTCTATTTTATTTATACAGTTCTTTTGTTAACCTGTGCTGTTTTTATCTTTCGTCTTAAAATTTTTTTTTCTAGCTTCCGTATTCCTCTCTCCTATAAATCTTTTTATTCTTTTCTCAAATTTTTCCCTTCTCCTCTCCAGGGATTTCCTCTTCTGTCCATTTTTCTTTTTTCAATATCGTCTTTATGTTTTCATTTTTTCGGATCAATTTTCATACTCGACTAAAAATGGAAGCAGAAAAAAAATCTCCTATTCTAGATAAAAAAAAAAGAACAACAACGAAAAAAAAACAAAACAAACAAACCCCCAAACAAACAACACGTAAAAATAAGAAAGGGATGAAGAAATACAGAATTGGAATAGATTGAAAAGAGACGTTAACATTTTAAAAAGGAGATAAAAAATCCAACATTGAAAAAAATCGAACGGAAAAGGTTTCTTAAGAAGAGTTTGAAATCAGAGACGTTCAAATAGTTATTACCAAAAAAAAAAAAAAAAAAAAAAAAAAACCAACCCTAAGGCGAAATATTGGTTTGCCGTTATTTTCTCATATTTTCTTCTTTTCCATATTCTCAACGTCTTTTACACACAAACCTTGTTGTTGTTGTTGTTGTTGTTCTTCTTCTTCTTCTTCTTCTTCTTCTTCTTCTTCTTGATCTTCTTCTATGTGGTTTCGCTAAATATGGGATAATTATTCTTTTCACACACGTAAACATCTCTGCGCCGATATAAGCATAAATCAAAAAAGTGCAAACACACATCACATACATATAAAAAAGGAATAATTGAAAAATATAAACAATTACTTTTTCCCCGCTTGAAGATTTTACAAGTTTGCTATTTATTCCGCATAACTAAATACAGAAAGAAATTATGATTAGCCTAATTGTTTACACACAATTTCTTGTTGCTAAATACGCGTTGATATTTGTCCCGACACAAAGCTAAAAGAAAATACCCGGTAAACGACCGCATCAACATGGATTACTGCTAAAGCCGATATTTAAACATTCTGTTAATATCGTTCAATTTAGAAATCTATAAGTATTCGAAGACAAAGATTATTCTAATTAAAGAACTTCTGATGTTTCTGTTGCAGTTTATAATTGACAAAACAGTTGACGATAAAATCAAATTACGAATAGAAAATTTTCTATTGCTTAAAAGGAAGGAGAAATGTGGACGGGTAATCGTACTATTTCACTTTTCGGTTTGAGAAAGACTTGCAAATCTTAAAAATATACCTAAGAACATTTGGATTTAACTTAGAAGGGAACATTGACCGATTCAGTATGTGTAGAGTGAAGAAATTTACTTGATGATTCACGTTTTCAAGAAGGCGCGCTTTGCGTAACGGTCATCGTCGTGGGAAATAAAATCAGCGACCCAAGTTCAAATCCTACTCGAGACTTGATACCTTTGGAAAATGCATGAATCTATCTGCTCTCCTCATAGTAAATAGTAGGGAAGACGAGGTTTTTTAATCCTTGATTAGTCAACTATCTAGGAGAAGGAAAACTTTGAATTGAAACTCCGCTTAAGAACTGACCTTGTGTGATCTACTGAATGCACGGCATTTCCAATTCCTCACGCGATGCTCTTTTTCTTTAATATGTTTAATTTATTGCCAGTGTCCGACTATCACTTTCTCTACATTTTGCACTTTCTCTACATTTTGCACTTTACACAAATAATTTCACATAGTGACTTTCTGCTCCAGTCAACAATCATCTAGATTTTAGTAAATATTGTAATTTCACAAAACTTCTTTGTTATTCTTATTCATCTATTTTTTGTTTTTGCTTTCCTTGACTCCAGACTGAGAAGATTCTAGTTCGGTTAGTAACATCTCAGATATCAACCTGTTTCCTGGTTTCATCAAAAGTGAAAAAGTTGATAGGAATTTGGACTGCTGAGAGAAACTTGTTCAGTGCTATTTTAAAGTTATATAGACAGAGTTTTAGTTTGGTGAGTTGACCTAGGTTTGTTTAGATATTGATTGCTTGTATCACGAAATAACATCGGAGCTGATAAATTTCTGTGCATGAGTAGTTAGATTGTTCGCCAATGGTCCAGGAGACCTGGGTTCAATCCCAGGTCGCGTCATACCAAAGACTTTAAAAATGGTACTTGATGCCTCCTTAACACTCAGCAATATAAGGTACGTATCAAGGGTAAATGGGAACAATCCAGGGAAAGGATTAACGCCCTCCCCTACACCTCGGTGTTGTAGCTATTAAAAAGGGAGCCTTCTGGTCGCCCTCAACTACGGTCGCCAACTTTACTTACTTTAATGTATCTCTTCTACGATTAGTAGAATACTTGAGTTTATATCATATATTAGCTTCCTTTTGACTGCAATTAGCAGCAACTGACCCAGGTGAGTATTCCTTGAAATTATAGAAAAGTTGTGATAAAACTGTCGCTGAAGAACATGCATAGCAAAAAGAAAAAAAAGAGAGTAATTTTAGCGCATTTCCAATCGAATCTGCTCGAACACAGTAGCACCAGAGACAGACTACTAAACAGGTAGCTCTTCTTCACAAAATCACAAAGAATCTAACACAAAAAACCTACATTGATCAATATCGATCAAATCAAGAGTAGATCAAAATTAATACTTGGATTCCAGTTGATGATTTGTACTCGAAAATGTTTTTGTATCATCCAAGTGAATGAAAATTGAAAGTAGAGACATGAAGACTCTTCACATTGTCTCACTTGATTTGTTACGGTTTTTTGTTTTTGTTTTTGCTCCTAATCCCTGTCGACGAGGCTTAGAATAATCGACCCTGCAGAAAGAGAAATGGATGAGGCTGTTCTAGGAAGTGTCGAGTAGATCTTCATTGCCATTAATTCCAAGTCCAACTTAAACCACCGTTGTGGTAATACCTGCAAGTGTCCAATCAATGAGTCAAAATAGATCTGTTTGATAATCATCACTACGACCAAGACGTATGGGTATTCCACTGAAGAAAAAAGTCAACAGGAGCTTTTTGAGCAAAAAAAGATGATTTGTAATTTTATCTATTTTCTAAATCTATGAGTTTGTCTCAGCTGATAAGTTAAGCTGGCTCTAAGACGATATTTTGTTATTTTCTATTAATTTCTTCATACATCTGGAGGTGTCGTCTTCTTTTTCTCTCTCTATTATTTCTTCTCACTATTCCTATTTGATCCTCACTCTGTATCTGCGCATCCTTTCTTGAACTGTTGGCAACCATCTTTCTAGGAAAGCCGTGTGCTACGAAAAAAATTCCGAAAAAGTATTAAGTAATTAACTTTTTTGTTTCAATTACGCAATACACTAGAACGGTACATAGAAATCAGTGTTTGATCTGGAGAAGAAACTGCTATGTGGACAAATATCCCTAGTGATTGAGAAAGACTTGGCTGAGGGTATAATAGGTGAAAGAACATAATGTATGCATGACAGAGAGGACAAAACAAAAACAGTGGTATTACGGACGAAAAAGAAGCAGAATTATTGGTGATAGAAAGAACTTGGCGAACGGACGAAAAACATGCAGAATTATTATTGGTGATGGAGAGGATTAGGCAAACGGACGAAAAACAAGCAGAATTATTATTAGTGAGGGACAGGACTTGGTGAACAATGGGAAAACAAGCAGAATTATTATTGGTGAGGGATAGGACTTGGTGAACGGACGAAAAAGAAGCAGAATTATTATTAGTGAGGGACAGGACTTGGTGAACAATGGGAAAACAAGCAGAATTATGATTGGTGATGGAAAGGACTTGGTGAATGGACTAAAAAGAAGCAGAATTATTATTGGGGAGGGACAGGACATGGTGAACGGACGAAAAAGAAGCAGAATTATTATTGGGGAGGGACAGGACATGGTGAACGGACGAAAAACAAGCAGAATTATTATTAGTGAGGGACATGACTTGGTGAACAATGGGAAAACAAGCAGAATTATTATTGGTGAGGGATAGGACTTGGTGAACGGACGAAAAAGAAGCAGAATTATTATTAGTGAGGGACAGGACTTGGTGAACAATGGGAAAACAAGCAGAATTATGATTGGTGATGGAAAGGACTTGGTGAACGGACTAAAAAGAAGCAGAATTATTATTGGGGAGGGACAGGACATGGTGAACGGACGAAAAAGAAGCAGAATTATTATTGGGGAGGGACAGGACATGGTGAACGGACGAAAAAGAAGCAGAATTATTATCAGTGAGGGACAGGACTTGGTGAACAATGGGAAAACAAGCAGAATTATTATTGGTGAGGGATAGTACTTGGTGAACGGACGAAAAAGAAGCAGAATTATTATTAGTGGGGGACATGACTTGGTGAACAATGGGAAAACAAGCAGAATTATGATTGGTGATGGAAAGGACTTGGTGAACGGACGAAAAACAAGCAGAATTATTATTAGTGAGGGACATGACTTGGTGAACAATGGGAAAACAAGCAGAATTATTATTGGTGAGGGATAGGACTTGGTGAACAGACGAAAAAGAAGCAGAATTATTATTAGTGAGGGACAGGACATGGTGAACGGACGAAAAAGAAGCAGAATTATTATTGGTGAGGGACAGGACTTGGTGAACGGACGAAAAAGAAGCAGAATTATTATTGGTGAGGGACAGGACTTGGTGAACGGACGAAAAAGAAGTAGAATTATTATTGGTGAGGGACAGGTCTTGGTGAACGGACGAAAAACAAGCAGAATTATTATTGGTGATGGAAAGGACTTGGTGAACGGACGAAAAACAAGCAGAATTAATATTGGTAAGGGACAGGACTTGATGAACGGACGAAAAACAAGCAGAATTATTATTGGTGAGGGACAGGACTTAGTGAACGGACGAAAAAGAAGCAGAATTATTATTGGTGAGGGACAGGACTTGGTGAACGGACGAAAAACAAGCAGAATTAATATTGGTGATGGAAAGGACTTGGTGAACGGACGAAAAAGAAGCAGAATTATTGTTGGTGATGGAAAGGACGAGGTGAAACAACATAACTTTGTGCAAACAAATTGATATTAAAAAGAATTTATAATTTTACATAGGAAACTTGAAACATTTAATTGCATGCAAATCATTTTTATAAGATTTGTTACCTGAAGATACATTTGGCAATAAAATATCATTGAAAGTTACTTGAAACCTTATTAATACGTATAATTTATTAAATATTAACACTTAAAACCATACAAATAAGTGAATAATATTTTGATTTGGTTTCTCTATTTAATGGCATCTCAATGTTTGTGGCTTATCTAATGCCTAAATCATTTCGGTAGAAGAACCTAGTGGTACCATTTAATCCCCAGCTGATCATGGGATAAAGAGGTTCATGCTTTTCCTTAGTATATTTGTCCAAAAGTGAACATAATGGCGTGATTGGAGTTTGAACTCAATCAGAACGATATTGCAGTCCAGTACGTTAGCCATTACGTCACAGAGATTCCTTCTAAAAATTGTTTGTATTATATACCAATACTTGATACCATGTAAAAGTGTGCAAACTTAGGATTATAGACAAATAAGCTGAATTCAAAAGAAATGCATTGGGACATTGAAAATATTGTCATGATTACAATGAAAATTACAAACGAATCAAACTTTGGCATTAAATTGTACATCGGGAATTGATGTGGCGTTAAACAACTAAAGCAAAGAAAATAAAACCTTTTATCGTGCTTTATACTCTAACGTTGAAATCTTTCTGATGCAAATTTTATTTTACATAATCTCATTTTATTTAAAGCTTTCCTTGAGAAGATGTCAGTGATTGTGATGAGCAGTACCGAGACGGAGAAAGCCACTAAAAAAGACAGAATTAACCGTAAATCAACAATTGGGTTAAGGGAAATTGCAGTGTAAGATTGAACAGTCTTGAGTCCCTTCATCTTTTTGAAAAAGCTAAACCATAAATCGATTATTATCAAATTTAGATAGAGACGGCTTCCGAAGCCGAAAAGAGAGTTAGTGAATCAAAGCCGATTCATGATTATCTCTGGGACCCTAAAACCTACACAATGTTAGTGGAAACGTTACCCTCTGTCGAGATACAATCAAACTAGGTAGTGGCCGTGTTGAATAGTTTGTCAGCGAGTTAAACCCGAAAACGTGATGTCTGTTTTCAACACTTAATGAAATAGCATTAGACTGAGCGTGTATGCATGTGAAAGGTTTGAAAGAATGTGGCAAACAATGTTTTCGTTTACACAGTATACAAGTAGAAGCATTCTCAAGTAGTTTGTTAATAGTGAAGCTATCAACAAGCTGGTTGACTGTGGTCAGTATTGCTGTGGAAAGTGGCACGCTCCAAATTGTTGCAGTTTATGCACTCAGCCTCCTCAGCCAATGACGTTCTTCTTTGCTACAGTAATGGGCTTTTTTGACAGCTGCTAAGCGATTAAACTGAATGGGTAATTAGAATGCCATATTGACCCCAAAAGAGAAATGGTTAGTTGTGGGAATTTTATTTCTTTGTAGAATGGCAATTTGATTTGACGCTTTATTGAGTTCTCTCCGGTTGAGATATATCCAGCTGATTTCGTAAAAAAAAAGAAAGAAATTTGAATACGAAACTTGTGTTGGTCATCTACAAATAATATAAGGACTTCAGAGCCATTAGGAAGAGTTGATTTACACTTATTAAAATGAATGTCGTTCTATTGTTTATTCGAATCACGGAATGACGATGGTTCAAATATTACAAGAAATTAAGGCTAGAGAGCCTCGTTACTGAAGTTTAAGTTCTTCCTTACTAAATAAATGTTATATACATTGAACAACTAGATCTAGTTCGAACGATAGTGGATATATGTGGTAATGTTTCTTTAAAATTGCAAGTGTCTTCATCTGATCCAGTTAACTCCAGCAAATGGACTTTTCAATATTCAAGAATAACATTCAAAATTAGCGAAAAAAATATTTTATTGCATATGATGATATTATGAACAGAGAACGAAGAGATTGGAAAACCAACTGAAATACTTTTTTATTCTCCCGTAGCCAAGTTGGATATTATTCCATTGCATGTAATTATGAAAGCCGCAAATAATTCTCTGCAAACTTCAGCAATATCCGGATATTATGATAGTGAACAGGTATTGGAAACAACTTTAAACTAACGCGAAAATGCTCAGTCCTTTTATTTTTCCACAGTTGGTCAAAGTTATATTTATATAGCGGAAATATTTTTGGACCTATGAAAGCTTTCGTCTTGTTGATTTTTATTATCGTCGTCAATCAAAATGCTCTCTATAGAGAGCATTTTGATTGATTAATCGATTTTAAAGCCATCTGAGCCCGTGTCTAAAGGTTATCTAACCTGTGCATTTATTATTATATTTTTGTGTAATATTTTTAAGAGATTTTCACACGCTGTTATATGATGTCAAATATTTATATCTTCTAGACAATTATATGGTTTCAAAGTCCTATTTCTATTTACTAAAATAACAAGTAACAATTGATAATAATCCTAAATAATTACTTATAGCTTTAAGTAACTAATTTAATAAAAATGATTTATACAGTTAATTTTCCCCATATTCTTCACCAATATTAATTAGGTTTTAAAAATCACGTATTTGACTTATAGAGGAATCCAAACAGGTACTACCACTCCTAGTCAGAGTTGACCTAAGAGTAATGCAAATGAAAGAGTACTCATCATTTTCCGAGCTCCAGAGCTGGACACTAGCCATCAGAGAGAGTTTTGAGTCATACCCAGGACACTACAACTTTTTGAGGAGGGTAATTACCTTTCTGCATGGAAGACTGTCAGCGTAATCTTAGGCCAAAGAGAATTTTGAAAAAGTTGGTTTGAGTACAACAGAAAATTCTAGAATTAAAAATGGTAAAAATGTATTTTCATATTTTTTGAAATTGCAAAAAAATTAGATAAATAAATAATAAATCATAAATAAATAAAAAATAAAAAAATAGAAATTGCTGAATCATGAACAAATGTAAATATCTGTAATCAACTCCATGTGCACAAATACAAAATAAAATTTGGATGGCAAAAATCTGTCTGTATGTCTTAATGCATATTAAATGTTTTACTGGTTGTTCACCAGAAAAAGTTGAAAGGATGACAGTAAAATTGAAAGCTAATTTAAATATATTTTAATGCACAATATCATTTATTTCCACGGCAGACAACCATCATTATAATTAATTATATCACTAACAATTCAATTAAACATCAGTCATTGGTTTACACACAATAAAATCATCAAACAGTTCTATTTCAAACAATTCAGTTTAGCATAAAACAACAAAGTTAAATGGTTCCAAGTACTGCTATGTATCACTAACAATTCAATTAAACATCAGTCATTTGTTTACACACAATAAAATCATCAAACAGTTCTATTTCAAACAATTCAGTTTAGCATAAAACAACAAAGTTAAATGGTTCCAAGTACTGCTATGTATCACTAACAATTCAATTAAACACCAGTCATTTGTTTACATACAGTAAGATGTCAAAACAGTTCCATTTCAAACCATTAGGTTTAGCATAAGTACAATTTTTTGTTTACACATAGTCAAATGTAAAAACAGTTAATTTCAATTTAGCATAATTACACATTTTTGTTCTATTTCACCCATAGATAGGACCCTATCAGGTGCTACCACTCCTGTCAGTGAGGACTTTGGAACAATGGCAATGAAGGGGTACATCATATTCCCCAAAGATCCAGCATTACTGAAGATTCATCATCAGATGGTTTAGCATCATATATATGACACTCATTAGGGGAGTCTTACCTTTCTGCAGAGATGCAGTAGTGAATTCTGCAGCCCCAGCTTACTGGACTTGAGAACTTGGGTAATATTACACGGGATCGAATCAAATATCCTAAATACACAAGCATAGTCATGTAACGAAAACATATATTCAGTAAAATACAAGCATTCACACCACCTCACGTAATACATTATATATTGATCAATTCAATTAGTTAATTCTAAATATTCTTATTTTATAATCCTACTCGAGGCCTTCAAAATCTCTCATATAATTTCTCTTTATTATTCATTGGTCAAAACATGACTTGTTTACCAAAACTTTTCTCGCTCTTACTGACACCAGCATCAGAAAAACATGACATAAAAAGTTCGTCTTTAGGTTACCATTACCGCACGTTTAACCAGGATTTTTTTTTGTAAAACACATCTCTATGATGCGGTTGGATGCATTATCAGTGATGTCTTGAGTTGGAGGTTTCAGGTCTTTTCATCATACCCTCTCGCTAAATTGATCCGACCAGTATTGATCATGTCTCAGGTGTATCTGACATCGGGGTTTATATACAATTCCTACGTCACCTCCAATTATTTTTGAAAGGATTTTCTTCCTTTTCATATGTGGTCAGTATGTTATTTAACCAATGACTAACTTTCTAAGTGAATATGTTGGCTGTTAGGGTGTCAGTTTCGTACTTGGCGAATTCTTTACTGTAACATCGTCTATATTATCTACGAGCCAAAGTACCAGCTCCATGACCAGGCTAAAAGGATTTTAAGGACACCAGTGAGTGAGATTAAAAAAAAAGAGGAAGAGAAGATGAAGCTAAGAATTAAAAATGTTTTTTCATTTGTCATTGAAAGATTCCGCCTATCAATTCAAATGAAAAAGTATTCTTTTATCTTATGAATATTTTTTCTTCTTTTTATCTTCTTATTTTAGTTTATATTTAAAGTGATATTTAAAAATATGTAACCCTAGACTTGTGAAAGGTTTAAAACATTGTTTTGGAGTTTTTCTTTAATGATTTTTTTTACTATTTGTACTCAGTTACGGAACCATTTTTTAGCAAATAATTTTTTAACAACCTGCATCGTTTTAATTCAAACTTCTATATACCTAATAAAAATTCAAAGTGAAAAGAATCTAAGAATTCATCCATTACTATACTCTTTTATTCTGGGATTTTTTTTTTCGCAATTTAAAATATCATTTTTAAAGAATATAAATCTAAACTGTTAGTTGTATGAAACATTTTTATAATTTTATTTTTCTAAAGACAAGAAAATATGACCAAAATTCAAATTCACTTTAAATTGCCTTTAGAGTTACAATAATTAAAATGCATTCGTTTTATTTATTTCTTTTTTATCCTATAAAAATGTAACAATAAAAAGAAGCAAAGAATTTAGAATATTCTTATTTTTGAGTAGAAAATATCGTTTATTTCTTTACAAAAAGTCATTAAGTTACACTGATTAGAATAAATACATTTTGTTGTAAGAAATAAGAAAGTATTCGTTAAAAAAAACAGTTTTTAAATCATCGATAAACAATGCTTTCGTTTAATTGTCTTTCTTTTTTTACCCTCGAAAAAATATCGTTATAGGGAGGTATAATAAAATATCGTTATAGGGAGGTATAATAAAATATCGTTATAGGGAGGTATAATAAAATATCGTTATAGGGAGGTATAATAAAATATCGTTATAGGGAGGTATAATAAAATAAGCAAAGAAATAAAAAGTTTTCTGACAATAAAAAGAAATTAAGAAATAAAAATGTAAAATTTTTGTTATTACAAGTTTTTTGGTTTAGAATTGAAATAGTATTTAAAAACAATAATATGTTGGTGTGAAAGATTTTCATGATTTTTCAGTTCTTCAAAATATTAAGTTTTTTTGACAATTAGTTTTAAACTAAAAAATGATCATTCAAAAAAATGTATTAGATTAAAATTTTGTTTACGGAATTCATGTGATATATAAATATGACCGGTCTTAAGAAGAACTGAAGAGTTCCCCTTACTTATGACAAACTGTGAAAAGTTCTTCAAATCAATTGATTTTTAGTTATTCAATTATGTGATTTAATCAGTAAAAGTAAAAACCCAATTTTTCCTTAACATTAACATATTAAAGTATATGCACGATTTTAACGACATCTTTTTTCTGAGTTATAAACTGCGGATTACATCCTAAAAGAAACGTGACTCTTTGATATATATATATATATATATATATATATATATATATATAGGTGTGTGTGTGTGTGTGTGTGTGTGTGTGTGTGTGTGTGTGTGTGTGTGTGTGCAATATTATTAACAAAATATGTGATGCAAAGTCAATTTTTAAACGGACAAAAGTTGGTTTGAATTTCCTTTTCCTATACTGATTACGGAACCAAGGTTAAAGAACCCAGTTTGCCCTCTTATTTGTTCATTGCTGTAGGAAATTCATGCTTTTTCTTCAAGAAATTCAAGCGAAGTGAAACACAAACAGCCTCATCAGGAATTTGAACTCGTGTCACCAATTTCCTTTCTGACGACGATAACCGTTACGCTAAGCATAAGATGAGTCGGTAAATTACCGATTCATTGACCTCAATTTAATTTCATAACATTTACTAATCATAAAATAATTGACAGCGAGTATAAACTTGTAAAAGATATTCAATCAGAAAGCAATGTTACTAAAGATTCCGTGTGTTTTTAACGAATGTGTAATTAACCGATATATATATATATATATATATATATATATATATATATATATTGTTACATAATGCTGTCCCGTTACTGGTAGCCAGCAGATTGAAGTGTAGATACTTTTAATAGACAGATTAGAGGTGACTTCGATTAAAACAAGTGATGAAAAAGTTTGCGTTTTGAGCTGATAGCAGTTGGCTTTCTGGAGAACTACAGAACGGACTTGTTTCTTGGGGTTTTAACATTTTAGAAACCTTTAAAAAGCAAGGAGAATAGCTTTAAAAATAAGTACATCTTTTAAATGTATAATTATTGTACGTTGTTAAAATATCTGCTTGATATTTAATATCTAAAGTTTTGAAATAATAATAATAATAATAATAATAATAATAATAATAATAATAATGATGATGATGATGTTCAGACGAAGCGGAGAAAGCACGACAACTAGAACGAAAAGTACAACTCGAATGAACTTATCAAAAATTACTGGCGAAAGAAGGAAGACTAAAAAGATACCAAGAGAAGACCAAACAGTACAGACAAAACAGGACTTTCCAAAATAACGAAAGAAAATTCTACCAGCAATTAGGGGGTGAATGAGCGAGGACATACCAGCAAACGGATGCGAACGAGGCAAAAAAGATTTTGGAGCAAAATATGGGCACAGAAAATCATAAAAAAGCTGAATTGATAAATAACATGGAAACAAATACTCGAAGAAGACTCTAAGGTGGAAATACACGCACTCAAAGCAACACTTAAGAATACCAAACCGGAAAACCCCTGGCCGAAATGGCATACACGGATTTTGGTTTTAAAAATTCCCCTGCATCCACGGCAGAAAGGCTACCGATATGATTAAATGCATATAGAAAACTGGGATACCCGAATGGATAATCAAAAGGAAGACCACCCTGATTCAGAAAGATCCCCTCGAAGAAACCGCCCCAAACAACTATAGACCCATAACGTGCCTATCTGTGATGTGGAAAATACGGCACAAATTAGGGAGAATATCTATTACTCTTTCATAAGTTGCAGAATCTTCCTCGAGGAAGAGAAAGAATGCAGTAAAGAGACCAGAGGCACAAGAGAACTCCTACGAGGTGCATACGATAAGTTTTCAGACTTTTTTCGTATGGGCATTTAAAATTGTCGCAGACTCTTGAAAATTCAATATATTATTGTTATACATCTTATGAGATGACTGACCAATTTTTATGAACAGCTACAGCAGAAATTGGAATACAGCCTACAAAAACCTGATTGTCACATATGGTGAATTTCAAAAATGCAATCTGACATTTTAGAAGAACGATGTGCAATAAGATTCTGATTTAAACTTGGAAAAATGCCGCAGAAACATATGGAATGCTTCAGAGTTCTTTTTGACCAACTTGTATGAATCGAACATCAGTTTCTGAGTGGCATAAGAAATTCAAAGAAGGCAGGGAGTCTGTGAGGGATAATGAGAGGTGTGGGAGGAGTAAGGAAGTCAATACACCAGAGTTGATTGGTCAAAGGATTAGGGTTAGGGTTAGGGTTACTATATTGAGGTTTTAAGGGAGTTCAGGAAGAGATTCCGTCGGAAGAGGCCAGCACTCTTCAAATCGGGTCAGTGGCATTTCCACCAGGACAATACACCAGTCCACAACTCCATCCTTGTCACAGACTATTCGAACCAGATGGGCATCAAGACAGTTCCTCACCCTCCCTATAGTCCAGACCTTGTTCCCTGAGACTTTTGGTTATTCGCTAAGCTCAGAGGCTGTTGTTATGAGACAATTGAGGAGATGAAAGAGGCTGTGACGATGTGGGGGGGTTCCAGAAGTTATTGGAACGGTACAACAAGTGCATTGCAGCCAGAGAAGATTAGTTCGAAGGGGACTAGAGTTTCATGTGTGTACTATCAATAAAAGTGCCCATACAAAAAAGTCTGGAAACTTATCGTATGCACCTCGTATATATAGATCAACACTTCTTCAACGAGGGTAAAACGAGACGGAAAAATCTAGCTATGGCCTGGATTCGCAATAAGCCATTCTAGTAATGAAAAGCGGGAAACGACAATGACAGAAGGAATCGAACTACCTACACATACTTGGAGATATTGGAAGCTGGTACCATCAAACAAGTAGAAATGAAAGAAAAAATTAAGAAAGAGTATCTCGGGAGAACGAAAAAGCTACTCGAGACAAAACTATATGGCAGGAAACTTATAAAAGGGATAGATATCTGGGCTGCCACTCTCGTAAGACACTCGGGACCATTCTTGAAGTGGACTAGAGAAGAACTTAAACAAATAGACCAAAGAACAAGAAGATTAATAACCATGCATTAGGCCTTGCATCCCAGAGATGACGTTGTTTCAAAAAAGTAAGAGAAAGAGGACTTAGCAGTATTGAAGACAGCATTGACGCATCGATACAATGACTCGATCACTAGATAGAAAAACGCGGAGGAAGACTGATCACAGACACCGAAAACAATAATGACGACATGAGGATCAACAGAACGGAAATAACCAGAAAACAAAAATTGGAAGAAAACACATCCCTGGACGTTTGAAGAGACTAACAAGCGACATCTCACACGAGAAAACGTGGAAGTGGCTAAGAAAGAATCCATATGTGAGAAATTGAATGTCTTTTAATAGCAGCACCAAACGATGCCCTAAAGACTAACCATATCAAAGCAAGAATAGATCAGACGTAACAAAACAACAGAGTAGGTTATGTGGTGATAGAGACGAAACGATTAATCACATAATAGGCGAATACAGCAATAGACAAGACTGGGTAGGCAAGGGGATCAACATAGAACAGTGCAAGAAGTTTAAATTTGACCATAAGAACAAATGGTATATGCACAACCCAGAATCCGTCCTAGAAAATGAGACGCACAAACTTCTGGGATTTTAAGATACAAACGGAACATATAATTTCGACCACACGACCAGACCTTAAGATAGTAAAAAAAAGTAAAAAAGAAAAAGAGAGAACCTGCCATATAGTGGACTTTGCCCTTCTGGCTGACCTCTGAGTAAAACTAAAAGAAAGTGAAAAGAGATATAACTACCTAGATCTTGCTAGAGAACAAAAAAACTATTGAACATGAAAGTAACAGCGATACTAATTATAATTGATGTGTTCGGTACTATCACCAAAGGATTGGCGTAAGGGAGCAGAGGACTTAGAAATTAGAGGACGAGTGGAGATTACCTAAACTACAGTATTGCTGAGAATACTGAGAAGAGTCCTGGAGACTTAGGAGACTTGCTGTCACTCAGACCCCAGTAAAAAACTATAAGCTAACGTTAGTGTGAAAAACTCTCAATAAAAAAGAAAGACTAATTACGCCTACATCAAACAGCTCAGAAAGCATAAAGAAAGAAACAACAAAGAAAGAAAAGCTTTAAGATAGAAATGGAATCTCTTCTCATAATAGCACAAAACAATCGTATAAGGACAACTATGTTAAATGGAAAATAGATAATACACCATAGAATAGCAAGGGGAGGTTATGTGAAGACAGAGATAAAAGAATTAATCACATAATAAGCAAATGCAGCACACTAGCACAAAAGAAACACAAGAGTAGACACGACTGGGTGGGAAAGATGACCCACTAGGAATTTTGCAAAAAACAAAAATTTGACCATGATACCAAATGGGATATATACAAACCAGAACCACCCTGAAGACTGAGACACACAAAGTTCTCTGGGGTTTATAGTAGCAAACATATCACCTAATCCCGACCAAAAGACCTAGCTAGGTGATTTTTAACAAGAAAAAAAAAGAGAAAACTTGCCAAATAGTGGATTTTGCTTTCCTGCGGACCACAGAATAAAATTCCAAGAAAATAAAAAGAGAGACAAGTACTTAGACCTTGCCAGAGAACTAATAAAGTTATGGAACACGAAAGTGATGATGATACCAATTATAATTGGTGTTCTCGTAACGGTCCCAAAAGGCTAGCTAAGGGGACTGGAAGAGTTAAAAATTGGAGGGTGAGCTGAGACTCTCCAAACTAGAGCATTACTAAGATAGGTCAGAATACTGAGAAGAGTCCTGGAGACTTGAGGAGACTTGCTGTTACAGAGATTACATCACTCGATCAGCTTTTTCAACAAACTATTACAAAAGCAGTATGTATCTAGGCATGACTGGTGATCATCTGGGAAATGTGCAAGAAATTGAAATTTGACCATACTACCAAATGGTATAAGCACAAACCAGAATCCGTGCTAGAGGTTGAGGCGCATGAAATTCTTTGGGATTTTGAGATACAAACGGATCATACAATCCCGGCCAGAAGACTAGACTTATTGATTATTAACAAACAACAACAAAAAAAAAGACAAAACAACCCTCGCCCCAAAACGAGAACTTACCATATAGTAGATTTTGCAGTCACAACAGACCAAATGAAAAGAGGGACAAGTACTTAGAATTTGCCTGAGAAGTAAAAAAAAAAACTATGAAAGATGAAGGTGAAGTTAATACCAATTGCAGTTGGCGCGCTAGAGACAGTCTCCAAAAAGCTTTAAAAAAAGGAGATCTGGAAGAGTCGGGGGACGAATCGAGGTAATTCAAACGTGAGGTGACTAACTGTCACTGAGATTCCAGTGAAATATCATCAGCTAATGCTGGTGTGAAGAACTTGCAATGAGTGAAATGATAATAATAATTGTCCTTTAGAATTAATAGGATGCAAAAAAGAATCACGTGGCTGCAAAGATCAGCTTGTAAACAAGATGATCATGAATTGTCGATCCAAACAGAAAAATCTAAGTATGGCTTGGATGAATTACAAAAAGATTTAGATAGCGTCCTCCTCGAATAGATTCTAAAAGTTCTATACATTTTAAAGATATTTCCAGTTATAATAATATTGCTAAAATACAATATGGAAAGGTAGTATACTAACCCCTCACTAATTCATAAAAAGGCACACTCAAAACTAATAATAGGAAAATAACAATGAATTCTTCCAAGGAGACTCATTTATCTTCTTTTTTTTTTGTATAGCTCTAATACCTTTCCCCATAGAACTTAAAAACACAGGATATAAAACTTCTGCTAAAAAATAAACTACATACTTTACACGAGTGATTAATGCAAAAGCGATGAGGATTTAGGCCTATGAGCACTATAAAATGATTTAGTGATGACATAGGGATGTAATTTAGTCTGGATAAATATTCGAAAGTCTCATTTAAAAAAAGCTTGCGAGTTAAGTATAAAAATATCATTCCAGCTATAAACACGTATCTTACAGAATTAGAACACAATAAAACCTATAAATATTTAGGAATTAATGAAGCGAACGGTATCCATCATACTATAAAGAAAAAAAAGAAAATAATTCTATAGGAGAATAAGAGCTATATCAAGAATATAATTGAATGCAAAAAAAGTTATAGCAAAAGCCTGGCAGTACCAGTAAAGACATATAATTTTGATATAATAAACTTGACGTTAGCAGAGAAAAAAATGGATAGTAAAGTTAGAAAACTAATAACCTGCAACACAATGCATCCCCCAGGTGAAGAGCGTCTGTAGGTCAAGAGAAAAAGGGTAGAAAAGGCTTCATCCAACTAGAATTAACCTATAAAACAACCGCAAATAGGATTAAAGAAATACTTAAACCACTAGAATAGACTGGATACACACATGAAGCAAAAGAAAAAAATATTCAATTAGTAAAGAAAGTAATAAATTTGAGAATCAACTTGACCTTTAACTGAAAAAATAGACATAAAAGATAAAGCAGTAGAGGTGTCAAAAACATCAAGAAGCAAAAATACAAGGACTAAATCAGTTAAACACAACTGGGGAGAAAAACCTTGCACGGACATTACAGTCGAAGAATTTAAAATGCTGTTATAGATATAGTAAAGAGTTATCAAGTGTTGAAAATTACTGAACTTAAGGCGGAAGCAGAGGGTTAATAACAGCAGCACAGGACGAGAGGCAACCACTTAGAAACTATCAGGTAAACATTATGAAAATCGATCAAACCCAACATGAAGATTGTGCAAACAAAAAACTTCATCAATTGACCTGTTAGTGCTCAGTTACTCAATTCTAACACCAATAGAATATAAAGAAAAGCATGTCAAAATAGGACACTACATTAATTAAAAAGTATGTAAATACAAAGGAATATTGGACAAGGAAAAAATGGTATAAACATCAACTAGAACCAAAAATAGAAGCAAAAGGAGCCGCTATTTTTGTGGTTTTATAATCCAAACTAATGGAAAAAGAAAGTGCAATAGACCAAATATAGAAGTTAAGGACAATAAAAGAAAAACATTTCTTCTAACCCTAACTCTGTCAACGGATAATAACGTATCAGTCAAAGAATATAATGAAATAACTAAATATAAAAACCTAAAAATAGAAATTGGAAAAATCAGCACTTGAAAACTACCACAGTGCCACTACAAGTGAGATCTCAGTGTATCATCAAGTAGGGACACATTAAGGTATGTGACAGTCCGTGCCAATATAAAATAGAAAAAGAAATTGCATTTTATGGAATTGATGATGTCCTTAGAGGAATTCTATTAATGTAACAGAAAAAATATCAACCCAGACAAGCAGCAAAAAGAAAAACATAAATACATAGAATGCATATAATCACTACTATTCTTCATCTTAGATCTTGTGTGAAAACCCTGTGAAGGATAATAAGAAACTGAAAATTATACTGAAAATGAATTATGAAGTGTCATAGCATTGGAAATCAGAGGGAGAATCGAGATCATTCAGACGACTGAATTGTTGAGATCGGCCAGAATATTGAGGAGACTTGTTATCACTCAGACTCCAGTGAGAGACCATCAGTTCATGTTGATGTAAAAATCAAAGAAATGAAAAGAGAGACAAGTATTTAGACCTTGCCAGAGAAGTAAAAAAGCTATGAAACATGAAGGTGATGGCAATACTAATTGTAATTGGTTGACTTGGAATCATCTCCAGAACCTTTCTAAGAGGGTCGGAAGAATTCAAAATCGGAGGTCAAGTTGAGACCATCCAAATTACAACATTACTAAGATCAGTCAGAAGATTGAGAAGAGTCGTGGTGACTTGTGGGGATTTGCTATCACTCAGACTCCAGTGAAAGACCATCATCTAATGCTCTTGTGAAAAACTCACAAGGACTACTACTACTACTACTACTACTACTACTACTACTACTCATTATCATCATCTACGTGATCACGAGTTATTTATTTTCTAGTTTGTTCTCTTTTGTTGTCATCGTTCGAAGTTTTTGTTAGTAAAATAAATGAAGTCAATGTAATATTTGTGCATATGATCACTTTTTTTCTTTAATTCGTTTTTTTTTCTATTATTTTAAGACTTTTTGCTTTTTCTCTCTTTCAAGCTTTTATTTATTTGTACTTATTTACTTCTCATTGTTTTCTTTTTCTCTCTTTCTTTTTCTCTCTTTTTCCCGTGTCTTCTCTCTCCTTTTTTTCATTTTCTTTCTTATCCTCCTCATCTTTTTTTACTACTTTTCCTTCTCTTTTATCATTTTATTTTTTATTCTTTTCTTTATTTTGTCATTGTTCATTTTTATTTTTTATTTTTTATTTTTTTTTTCTCTATTTACTTTTCCTTCTTACTGACCTCTTTTTCTTTTCTTTTTCTCCTTTTTCGTTTTGTTTATTTATCCTTGCTTTACTTTTCTCCTTTTTCCTTCACTTTTTTCTTTTTTCTTTTTCTAACTTATTCAATTCATTCTTATTTAATTTCATTTTTTCTTATTTTTTTCCGATTCTTTTCTTTTTCTTCTCATTCTGTTTGTTTTCATATTTTATCATTCTCTTGACCTTTTCCTTCTCTTTTTTCTCTTATCTTTCATATTCTCTTTTTTTTAAAATTCGAATTCTCCTTTTTCTTTTCCCTTTCATTTCTTTTCCGTTTTCTTTTCCGTTTATCTTATTACCTCCATTCGTTTATCTCTCTTTTTTATTTTCTTTTTTATTCTCGTTTCCCTTTTTCTTTTAATTGTCTTTTAAAAATTTCCCTTTACTATTTTTACTGTTTTGTCTTATCCTCTTTCTCTTTTCATGTTTTTGTTATTTCGTCTATTTTTCGTTTTCATTAAAAAAATTTTAATACTTTCTTATGCTCCTTTTTTTTTTTTTTTAAATCTTTTTGCTCTCTTTCCAATTTGCCATTTTTTTGTTCAGTATACTCATCGCGACAATCGTTTTTTTTCTTTCTTTTCATCTCCTCGGATATAATCAACACATTCACCACTACCATTGTCTCAAGCTAAGCGAACGGTTATATATTCTGTTGTTGAATATAATTATCTTTTATGTCATTCTATTCCTATTTTCACTTTAGAAATATATAGACTAAATGGGAAAAATGTCTTTGATAGATACAAACGTCTACATATCAATTATATAGTGCCGATTTTAGAAGTAAACGTTCTGTTTCCTTAAAAGCTAACATTTTAACTCTAATACGCTGTAAACAGTTTTATCTGAAATTATTTGAAATAAAAGATAACAAAAACCAAAACAAAGACAAAACCAGATCAAACCAGAAAGCCACGAAAATGGATCTCAAATTGTCTGTTGGAGGCCCCTCTTGTGGTCTTCTTCATATTACCTTCGTCTTTGTTTACTGGAAAAGAATAAGAAAACAGCGAATGATAAAATCTATCTTTGATCCAACGGTCAAGCGGAAGCTTTTTGATTTGTGTTTTGTTTCACTCAACTAATTATTGCTCATTTTTCATTTTACAATAATCCACTTAGTGCATCTCAGGTTGTGTAATGGTTAGCAAGCTTGACGAGCAAACCTGCAATAGTGGGTTTGAGTTTCATTGGTTACCCCATTCATTCGGCCTTGTGGCATATCTAAGCAAAAAAAGACATAGTAGATTACTACAATATTACACCAAAATGTCTTATTTTTTCATGTTTGTCAATCTATAAATCAAGAACACTACATTTATGCGGAAGATATTTTTCTAGCTTAGAAACGAAAGCCTGGAGTATCTTTTAGTCTTTGAAAATGACAAAATTTTAAAAGCTTTATTGACGAATTCGATTTAAAGTAGAAATATATCTTAAACTGGACATTTCCCGTGTGTTACCTAATCGAACGAATCATTGTTCTTTTAGGTACCCATTGAATAGACCTCTCCCTGAAGATTTCCTTGCCAGAAGCTAAATGTATGACTGCTGTTTGAATTACATTTTTATTTGACTTTTATCCGGTCACTAGAAAATCAAGAAAAAAAAAAGACAGAAAAAAAAAACCAACCCCAGAACAAAAAGAGAAAAAAGAAGAAGCAAAAAACAAAATAAAAACAAAACACAACAACAACAACAAAAAAAAAAAACCAACAAGTGTTCACATTTGTAGCGTGATCAGTAGCCTCTTAGAAGTTATAAATGTTTCATCTTGGTGACATTTTTTAGCGCATGAATCTTCACAAAAACATAATTTAGTGTTATATGTTAACTTAAATTGTTTGTCTACAGCTTATTTTATTTCATCTACCTGTTTATATTAAATATCCTTATTTATATTAGTGTATTTTTATGTATAATCAATGTGAAACAATTTTATTCATGATATCCTTAACATGAGCTGAATAAGTATTGAAGGATTATAAATTATATAATAAATCCTTTTTTGTTTAAATCAAAAAAACATTCTTTATGAATCTCGTTTTTCAGAGTTATTTTCTACCTGTGCAAATTTGTAGTTTTTACAACATTTACTTGGAACTGTATTTTTTTTCAGAAAAGTTAAATATATATTAGTCAGGTAAATTAGTCAAAATGCCAGAAACATTTGAGATAATATGAACTTGATTTGATATTTGTGTTGTGATCAGCAAAAATTAAACAATTAACAAAAAATAGAATCTAAAAAAAAAAAATTGAGGAATGAAGGAAAGGTTTTTAGCGGTTCAGGAAAAAGAAACAACTTTGATACAATCTTGACCAGTCATAATATATAGGGACTGATGATCAACAGAGAGGATAAAATCTTTAGAGCTCGTTTGATATTCCGAGATGAAATATAGGAATAGATTTTTTTTAACTGTCATTGATTTTTATGAAAATTTTATCACCCATTGAAATTTTTTGCTTTCAAATGAAATAGACAAATCTAAAAATCACGCCTTATAAACCAAGAGTGTATCTTACATGGACAGTATCTTAACCATTTTGTCCACGTTTGATGTGGCTGAATTCTCGTCTTGTAATATTTCTGTTACTTGCCGATTTTAAGATTTTTTAATAGATTGTGTGAAATGACGTTTGGAAGTATTTTTTTCCTAGTTTCTTCGTTTTTTTTATCACATTTTTTTCACCTCTTCAGCTTTCAGTTTCGTCGGGAGTTACTTCCGTTCGTGGCGGGAAATCAGAATGAAAAAAGTTACATAGCTTTAAGGAGATAATCATCTTATAATGTTACGATAAAACGTAATTGAAAATTTGAGGATGTTTTCTAACGATTTTTTTCTTTGTTGTAGCGTTTACGTGATTTTCATTTCGAGTTATTTCTGATGTTTGTAGTTTTGCTTTTTATTGATTTCCAACTTGAACTCTTGTACGCATTAACCGCGAAAAATCATGGGTTCAAATTTTTTGTTGTTATTCAAAATAGTTAAAATTTATGATATAAACTCACATTTATGAAGAATAATCAAGCAAATTATATATTATTAAAAAAATCTGATAATAATATGGTTGTTGTGCGTATTTTCTATGTAACATAGCAACAATAGCACATGGTAAGGAGATATTTGTTAGCGGAACAACGTTAAAATGCTTTGACTTAAAGAATGAATAAAATTCTAACACAGTTTGCAACGTAAAATAATCGCGCTCATCTTGATTTGTATAGTTTCTCAATGAAGATGACTTTAGATCCTGATTATAGAATACTTCCCTTTAATGCTGCAAAGAATTTGAGTTTCTTCTAATTTTTGTTCCATACCTATACTGAATGTTTTATATTTGTCTTTTTTCAATGAGGTAAAAAAAGCTGCAATTATCCTAAATATATTAATGAAGATCATGATGATTATAGCAGCTATAAAGTTAATCATGATTGTAACGACAATAATGATGATTATAAGCGTATTGAATAATTCCTCTGATGTCAGTAGCGATGATAATTAGTTTATTAGATGACAAAATTTAAGTTTAAAAATAAAGTTTTAGAAGAAATAACCTAAATCCCATTGGAATTGGTGTGAAACACAAACAAAATTTACTTTTGATTTTTCTTTTATATTTTAAAATAATTTAATTTTAAATCGAATTTCTTCAAATTTAATCTTGAAAAGTTTCAGTTGGGTGAAATAATATCGTTTCTTATTATCGAGAGATTTAAATTGGTGAAATGTCTACTAGCGTTTTATTTTATCAAAAATTGTTTTGATTGTTTGTGGGTAGTCTCTATGTATTCACCTTTCCAGTTTTCTTTGTTTTCCATTTGCTAAAGAAATACACATTCGGTTTCATAGACACAACTATTACACACACACACGCGCGCGCGCACACACACACACACACACACACACTCATATATATAAAGTCATGATCACAAATATTGGCATCAATTTTTAAGATTTTTCTAGATGTATCATGAACTTCAATATTTTTAAAGCCCTTATGTGACAGTAATATGAACAACAGAATCATATATTATCTCCCGTGTAAATTTAATGTGCAACTCCAAATTACTGAAAACTTCTGAATAATTTCATATATGGGGTTAAACCCTCCCCCGCAAAATACCTACCGAATAATAAAAATTACGTCATTCTTTCAAAACTCACAATTCACAAAACTTTTTGAACAATACGTGACAAGGCGGACGTGTCATCACATCTGCAATATTCTTGCAGATGTATCCTTCTTGAAAATATTTTCATTTACAGCATTATGATTAAAATATATATTCATTTGTTCTGACATAAAAAAAAGGTAAATAATGCTACTGGAAATGAATATAGGATACGGCTCATTGACCTAGTGGGTAGAGTGTTTGCCAATGATCCGGGAGACCTGGGTTCAATCCCAGGTCGCGTCATACCAAAAACTTTAAAAATGGTACTTGATAACTCCTTGCTTAACACTCAGCAATGTAAGGTACGTATCAAGGGTAAAGTAAACCAATCTGGGGGAAGGAGTAGCACCCTCCCCTACACTTCGGTGTAGTAACTATTGAAAAGGGAGCCTTCTGGTCGCCTTCGACAACGGTCGCCAACTTTACTTTACAATATATTCATTTGTTCTGACATAAAAAAAAGGTAAATAATGCTACTGGAAATGGATATTGGACAACATCTAAGCATTTAAATATCCCTAAATTAACTTTTAGTGCAAGATGAATGGATGCAAATGAGATAAATAAACAATAATCCTAAGATGACAAACAGAGTAAATGAAAGTCAATTTGTCATGAACAGGAGTCTGTGCTTTGCAATCTCATTGCATTAATAAACAAACAAACAAAAACTCCATCAACAACAACATTAGTTTCAGTCGCATGATAAAGATAGATATGCAAAACAGAAGTTTTGTCATCCAAAGAAAGCAAGGAAACTTCTCGAACAATATGTAAGATGCATTTGTCATCACCCCTGCAATATTCTTGCAACTGCATCCTGCTTGAAAATACTTCCATGTTCATAACACATGTTTATTCTTATGACATACGAAAACAATAATTGCTACTGTTGTAATTACATATTGTATAATATGTAGGCATTTAACTATTTCCAATTAACAGATGACAACATTATTTTGATGTACGATGAAGCTAGTTCATGGGAGAATAAGGGCAGATGTGACAGGGGAAGTACATTTTAAGAGCAAGACAAATGAATTCTAATGAGATTAATCGACAAGAATCCTTAGATGACAACTACAACAATTTGAGACCATTTTGTCGAGAAGAGGAGAGTTTGCTTAAAAATCGACAATTACACAAAAACCACGCAAAGATGGTTTGAAAGACAACATTATCGAAAGAAAATACACTGAAATACTAATTTGTGGTTTTAAAAAGACTTCTTTAAGAAGCCTGGATGTTGTCTTTGCTTTATTTTTTTAGTCTGATGAGACATAGATTGAGTTATTTAGTCACAACTATCCGACAAGTACGCGGAAGAAAATGGGAGAAACACAATCCAAAAAATATGTTTCTTACACGGATTTCGACTACATTATATATATATGCTTGGAAAATTATAAAGGTTACATAATTATTGGAAACAACTCGAGTACAAAAATTTCCTGAACAACACGTGGCAAGACGCACGTATCAGTATGATGAAAAATACTTTTATTTGCCGCATTATGTTTAAGGTACACGAGATCAGTTCTGTTTAAAGTATAATTTTCAAAGGACTTCCTGAATAAACGTGAATGTTTTGGCACAATTCAGCACCTGACGAGACAAAACCCAAGTTATTCAGTTACAACGTTCAGAATAGTGCGTGGGAGAAAATGGGAGGCCCACATTTCGAAAAAAATACCATCAAAAAGGGTAGATATAACACGATGTTTGCGTTTTTTTTTTCAGTTGAAGGCACTGGAATGTTTAAGAGACAATGAGAACGGAATATTCTCTTGATATATTGAAATATAAAATTTATATATACAGCCATGGCCAAAATTATGGAGCAACTATAAAAAATTGAGATAATAGTTTAAATCTACGTATTTAGAAGGTTAAGAATCGTACAGTGAACAACTGAGAGCAAATGTAAAATATTTAACAGTAGATTGTATTTAATTTTTTTGCTTTAAAGCCTCTCTCAAGAGCTTTAGCTGAGTTTCGTACTAAATTCATTCCAATCTTCAAAATGATTTATTGTCATACTCAAGGTTGTTTCGTAATTTTCGGGTAATATTTGATTCCTACCAGTGCTATAATAGTATATTTAATTGAAAATGCCTCCAAAGAAGCAGCTTTCAGAGATTAAAAAGAGCACAAATTGTTGCTTTATCCGGTGAAGGATATTCTCAGGTAGAAATTTCCAGGAAGATGGAATGTTCAAAAAAGGGGTTCAAACAGCAATCAAAAGGTACAAGGAAACAAAGTCTTTCAAAAACAGAAAAGGAGAAGGCCGTAAAAAGTCTACAACCGTCAGGGAAGACAGATCTTTGAAAAGAGCATCCCTTGCAGATAGGAGGAAAAGTTCTTCAGAGCTTGCTGCTGAACTTAGGGGGGGGGTGCAAACAAAAACATATCAGCTCTAACAGTGAGAAGAATGTTATTAGAAGTGGGATTAAAAAGATGCAAAGCCAAGAAGAAGCCATACTTGTCTCAGGCCAACAAGAAAAAACGACTGGAATTTGCAAAAAACCATGAAAATTGGACACCTAATGATTGGGGCAAATTGTTTGGTCTGACAAAAGTAACTTTGAGGTAAGTTTGAGGTAAGCTTCTATTTCCTAAACTTTGGATGTAATAATTGAAATTTTTATGTGAATACGCATCCATTACATTTATTCAAAAATTGTAACAAATTCTTTTTTTTTTCATCAGATTTTTGGCACCCCTGGAGCAGTTTGTGTTCGCCGTAGGGAAGAAGAGGCATTTTATCCTGATTGTGTGGTTCCAACTGTAAAATTTGGAGGAGGAAGCGTAACGGTTTGGGCCTGCATGGCTTCTTTAGGCACTGGAATGTTGTACACATGTGAGGGTAGAATGACCTCCACAATTTATACTAACATGGTGGACCAGGTTTACCGTACCTTTTTGACTAGAATATTTAATAATAACATTCCAACTGATGTTATCTTCCAACAAGACTATGCTCCATGCCATACGTCAAAAGTTTCAATAGGTTGGTTTGAGAAAAAAGGGATTACAGTGATGAAGTGGCCCCCTCAATCCCCAGACTTAAATCCCATTGAAACTTTGTGGTCCCATTTAGGGAAAAAAGTGAGAATGCACAAATGTTCATCAAAAAAAGAGTGGCAAAAAGTAGATCCTACCACCTACAACAACTTAGTCAATAATATGCAAAAACAAATAAAAGCTGTTATTAAGGCAAAATATTGATTGTTGTTATTAATGTTTACTCCACTATTCTCAACCTTTAAATATATAAGTTTGAATCATAATTTTGATTTTTCATTGGTGCTCCATAATTTTGGCCAAGGCTGTATATATATATATATATATATATATATATATATATATATATATATATATATATATATATCCTAGCGTGGTTCATTTCGCGCTAGTGTCAAATTCTCTTCTATTAGGTTAGACAGAGCTCTCATACCTTCGTAGGGAAACAGGTCTAAGAGAATTAACTAGTCAAAATTCAAATTCTGAGAAGTGTGGTTCGGGACAATCTGTGGCACACTGATACATAATTAATATGCTGCCATTTCATCTAAAAAGTTTGGTTCGTTTTACACTACCCTTCATCAATATGAACAAATTGTGTAGGTAGTTCAACATTTCACATTTTTATCCAAACTTTAGGGCCGTCATATGATCCACGGTTCATCACACACACATACTCACTTACACACACACACACACACACACACACACACACACACACACACACACACACACACACACACACACACACACACACACACACACACACACGTGAGTTTATGTGTGTATAAATAGAGGTGTAAAAACTTCTTTACAAAAATATAAAATCACATTTTTGTATGAGATGGTTATATACATCTCAACTCGTGTGTATGTATTATATGTTAAAGAAATAAATTTTAAAATAATTTCTACATGCTTGCAGATGTTTGAATGAATGGATGGACAATTCTTACATAAACATTCGAAGAATAAAAAGATATTTTATAACCTTATCGTTCTGTTTATTCTATTTTTGCTTTCTCTTGTGCACATCATTTTTGTTTGAAATTAACCTTTTGGTTCTTTTAGACCTTGGTAAGGATATACATACATAGATACGTGCATACATACATACATACATACATACATACATACATACATATATATATATATATATATATATATATATATATATATATATATATATATAAATATATGTATATGTGTGTGTGTGTGTGTGTGTGTGTGCTCTTTACAAAGGAAGTTTTAAAAATATTATTTAACATTACATCAACATCAGTAGCTTATTAATATAGAAGGGGATTTCGACAAGACAATTTAATTTCAAAATAACTCAACATCAAATTAAAATATTCCATTAGACTTCCACTCTCATCATTCATTAACTTTTATAGTAAAAATTACCTTCTATTCGTTTGTCTATCATTCTTGAAATAAAAATAAAGAACCTCTGATGATGACCTGAAGCCAAACACGGTTGGGATTAACAAATTCATAAAAAATTATTTACCAACGTTTATATGTCTATTTTTAATCCCCCCATATATATATATATATATATATATATATATATATATATTATATATTATATATATATATATTGAGAGATAGAGAGACAGAGACAGCGAGACAGAAAGACAGATAGTGAGAGAGAAGTTACGTTTAAGCTTAGCAAGTTAGAGAAGAGTAAATATAGCGGATGGTAAATCTGCAATAATTATTTTAAGATATTAGATTTTTAGGAACGTCCAATAATTTTGTTAATTATTTTAATATTAAACTTTTGGCTGTCAAGCTAATTTAATAGGAGTAAAACATATCAGTGGCGTTTCATTTAAAGTCAAGTGAAATTAGTGGTAGGAATCGGAATTATGGCGAGAGGAGGATTTTGAGAAAAGGGAGAATTAAAATAAAAAAGAAAAAAGGGTGAGAAACAAAAGAAAAATGGGACGAGTGCGAAACGGGAGAAGATGAAAGAAAAGCTAAGAGTATCCAGAAATTGAAGATTGGTGAGAAAAAGAGGGAAAACGGAAGAAGATCAAAGGAAGTAAATACGCGAAGAGTGAATTGTAAAAAAAACAATTGGATAATGGATGGGTGAATGAAAGCAACGGAAAAGGGTGTAGAAGGGAAGAATACACTCCCCCGAGAGAGAGAGAGAGAGAGAGAGAGAGAGAGAGAGAGAGAGAGAGAGAGAGAGAGAGAGAGAGAGGAATGAGGAGGGAGATAAGGAAGAGTCAGTCTGAATACTGAAAAACAGTACAAATGGGAAAATAAAGAAAAGTTTATTGCTAAAAAATTAGACAAAGAAAGAAAGAGAGAGAGAGAGAGAGAGAGAGAGAGAGAGAGAGAGAGAGAGAGAGAAGTGTGTGAGTGTAAGTGAACGAAATATATAGAGAATGAGTTCAGTTGATGATTTATTGTGTGCGAGAATCAGTTGGGATGATGCAGAGATAAAAAGAGAGAATTTAAGTGAGAAAATAGGAAATAGCAGATAATGAAAAAGATAAAAACGTTAATGTAATGATTAAGAAGAGTCTACGAGAGAAGAATAAGAGAATATGGAGACGATATCGAATGGGAAACAGAAGAGAGAAAGAAAACATGTTAGGAGGTGACAAAGAGATTCACAGAGTTAAACATAAAAACTTTAAGGAAAAAGAAAATGACATATAAGAACACGAAAGCCAAAAAAAAAAAAAAGAAAAAAAAAAAAAAGAAAACAACGACCCCCCCAAAAAACTGATTTTTTTCTTCCCAGTTTTGTATGGCTGGGAACATTGGTAGGATCATGTTTTCCAAGGTTTTTTTTTATTTGCTGGTCGGGTTACAAGAAGTACCGATTCTCAGCTTTGTGTGTGGTCCTCTAGTAATTGGTTTCGTCATTCTTAGCATACACGTAGAATTACCTGATTGGCCCATAAACCATTTAGAAGAAAAAGGAGAACGAAGGAAAGAAAGACAAAGGAAATTACTGACGAGATGACGTGAAACGGCAGAGATGCAAAAAGATAAAGAAGAATAAAAAGTCAACAAAAAAAAAAAAAGAAAAAGAAAAGTGAAATAATGTAGGAATGTTATCACTTTTATTTATGGCTATGTAATTGGCTGAGAACGAAAGTCTAATTCAAGAAATGTGCATGTACGATTAAAGTGGCAATAAATTTTCTTTGCTGCAATGAAATAGCTTGTCTAATTTTTAATGGTAGAATTTCGGACACTGTTGCTGTGTTTGTCATAACAGGTTTTGATAATTATTTAATAGTAATAAAAAAAAAAACCCCAAAAAACCAAAAAAAAAAAAAAAAAACAAAAACAAAAAACCCCGATAAAATGTTGAATATATATTCCTTTTAGGTGACTTGCTGTCTCTTAATCTAGAGTTATAACCGCTGAACATCTTGAAGATATAAATGATTGAAATAATAAGTATTTAAAAGGTGATTACGTTTGAAAGTTGACTAAGCCCAACAAAAACAAAACAACTAATTAAGTATGGAGGAAATGACAAAAATAAAGGGACACGGGCGAATGCACACACACACACACACACACACACACACACACACACACACAACCTCTCCACATGAGCAGAATGCAACGTAAGATCAATTTTAAGCGGTGTTTAGCAGGATTTAATTCAGTATTTTCTTCTTGTTGACTGATTGCCATATCAAAGTTAAAGAGCTCAATCTACCCCACAGTTTACATATAGCTGGAAGGAGCCTATTTGGATTTATACGTTTCCCAAGGGTATTAGCGCTTTATGAAATCCAAATAGCCTCGTTCAGGATTTTTAACTCGTGTCACCGTGTTTATTTACTACGACGGTAATCATTACTCAACGGATTCTGATAGTCTCGTCCTTTTACTTGAAGGACGATTCTAATTTTAATATCTTATATTGTCTGTATGGGGTCTGGGTTATCTTGTTGCATCACTTATTTTTTGTTTCGTTTAGTTTGCTTTCTTTGTATAGGCGCTCGTGGCGTAACGGTTATTTGCATAGGGAGTAGACTCAGCTACTCGAGTCCAAATCCTGAGCGAGACTGCGTTATCATAGCACTAACACTCTTGAGAAATGTATAAATTCTACCTCCTTCTAGCTATGGGTAAATGGTAGGACAGAAGGGACTCTTTAACCTTGGTATAATAACCAGTCTAGAGAAAGAAAACTCTGAATTCAAACTGGTCCTGGAGAGGGATGGGCTTCGTCAAGTTATTCCTACCCAAGAAAAGTTACATGAATTGCGCCTTTACGACCAAACCAGATTACGGGATTAATCTTCTCCCCGTACCTTTAATCTTGAGTACATTTTCAAGGTATTGCAGTTTTATTTCTCGTCCGTAAAATATGCGAGGTACGATTAAGATTGAATCTTTAAAAATTTCAATTTTGACGTGCGCACAGCTGAAAAAACTTATATCTTAAAAGGATGACATCAAGAACTCTGAGCAGTTGTACAGATAATTCAATGCCAATTGTCGACACTTTTTGATCCAAAGTTTCGTTAATTTTGATCAGCAATCTTTGACAAAAGACACCATTTTGCCTGTACAATACTCTCCATATGAATTGAAAAGGAATTCTCTACTATGATCTTCCTCATAAAACGATTAATTTGAACAAGTATTCTTCCCAGTTAGATCAATGTTACGATCGACAAAAGTCGCCAGCAAATGATTAAACAGAAGTAGCGCTATATTCTAAAAATCAACCAGGATAAAGCTAAACAGCATATTTCATTGGTTCCCAGGCAAACATTGTTAGAACTTAGGGGTTTTCTCTCTTCCTATATGTTATGACCGATTATTAGGGGTCAATGAATAAATAACTCAACACGGAGATATGAAGTTCCAACACAAATGTATCCAAAGTCTCTGGGGTTCTCCTTGGTTCAACGTACACGAAGAGAAGGCAAGGTACTTACTACAACTGCTGCTGCTCTCTCCTCTACCAGCTTTGTTCTTCATTAATATTCTCTTTTGGTAAGTCCATTATTCTGACCATAAGTGTGTCACCTACACTACTATATATCCACCAGATTAACATTTATTCAATTCTGGATGGAATACTTCTAATAAGTTGCATTATAATACATTATCATTATTAATTGGTTCATTCATATTGACTGGAAAGTTTTGAATATAACAAAAGATTACATGCAGGGGTGAAATTTTTAACTGACATTCTCACTATATGATAGAAAAACTAACAAAGTCTGATGTCCGCAGGTGACTTTTTGGTTATGATGCTTTGACCCTGAAACTATGCATGACATTAGAGTTATTATCTGAAGAAGGTTTTGTTAGCGACAGCTATTTTTCCCGGCATGTATATATGAAATATAAAATCATATATACAAGGGTCATTCAATAAATTCGATGAATTTTGTGGAAGGAGTTGCCTATATAAACAAATGTTTATAGCGGAAATATTTGGATGAGAGACTTCTGGTAAAGCCTTAAGCACACGGTGTTATTTTCAGTCATTTCAATTTGACACAAAATAAATATTCTTTAGAGATTAAAAGAATTTTCCTTTCAAACCATTTACAAACAAAACTAACTTTATATTTATAGAATAAAAATGATTTTTTTTCGAAGAAATTTTCCTTATTTATTGAATCCCCATTGTATATATATATATATATATATGGAGAGATGGTAGATTTGCTAAATCTGTCAAGATGAACAAAAATAAGCAGAAAAGTGGATTAACCGAAACACTGACAACAGATTCCAAAAATGATATTTCGTCTTTATTTCAAATGATAATTCTAAAGAAGTCTTTTTGAAATAAAGACGAAATATCATTTTTGAATCCGTTGTCATTCTTTCGGTTTATCCACATTTCCACTTACTTTTAATCATATATATAAATATAGTTGTGATTAGTAAGTTTTAAATCTTCTTCATAAATTGTGGGAATAGAATGATATATATATATATATATATAAAGTTTCATTAAAACTGAAAATATTTATAATACATTTTCCCTGCAAATGATCATTATTTACGAAAACTACTTAGAATACTTTATGCATGTATGCATTTTTGCAAACCCCCCAGACGGGACGCAAAGTCAATTGTTAAACGGAGTACATGGTTTTCCTTCTTCTAGATTGGTTGTCTAACTAAAGTATAACCAACTATTCAGTTATATCTATCAGAGGGAGAAGAGATGGATTTATGTTTTTTTCAAAAGTGCGAGGTGAAATGCAAGCATCTTCGTTCAGGATTTGAATTTGGTTTGCTGATTAAATATCTTACGACAATAACCGTTATTGGTTGTTCGAAACTTTATGACTTTTCTAATTTTGTTTACTGTTTTATAATTCTGAGTTAAATTTTCTGTAATATCTTACAAGACATATGACAACCTTATTTCATGATTGGATGCAAAATCAATTTTTCGACTGTGAGCCAAATGTAACTTTTTGTATCTATTGTAAATCCAGTATAGCTAAACATTGTAATTATAATGTTCAAAAGAAAAAAAAAAGGTTATGTTCAAATAACAGTTCCTTCCTTCGACATTCAAGGGAAACTCTCTAAAGATACACAAAATCAGATTTTAAGTAAATAACTCAAAACTGAATAGATGTCGAAATTAGGAATTTAGTAAAAATGTATAAGATTTGTAGGTAGGAAGCAAACAATCACAAAAAATGGCATATGACAAACAGAGAAGTCTTCAAAAGAGGGAGCAAAAGAAAGTAGATGGTGATTGTCAAAACATGGCTCAAACAAATACCTTTCAATTGATAAGTGATAACAATAAAACGCATTCTCTCAACAAATATTTCTTGCCCTGGCGTCAAATAGTGTTTTAAATTCGGAAGAGTGGATGTCAGGCAACTGGCGCTGGGTAGTGATGGCGTTTGGCAATTATTTTTTGTTTAGTCTTTCAGATCTTGAAAAGTAGTTGGGATCCACAGTGCTGGAAGATATCAAATAATGCCTCCCAAATTTGAGCAATAGTTTGAATGTTTCGAATTATACAAAATGGAATCGCTTTTTTGTAGAGTATTACATCTGTTTGATTTTATTATGTATAATTTTGCCAAAATCCAAATAAGAAATATTCAACAAAATAACTGAAAACAGACATTGACGATTGAAGATTACAGGCACATCTTAATAGGATTAACATGCACATTACTTGGATATATATATATATATATATATATATATATATATATATGGGTACACGTGTATAAACAAATTTATACAACTGCTACCGTTACGACAACTGCAGTAGTGCCACCAACAAAGTTTTTATCATATGATTACTTTGGGTCAGGCATGGTTTTGGAGCAGAAACATTATAATCAGTAAGTCAGGGAGCTCCAGCCGTAACCCTACCATACAACCAGGGTTTGTTGGTTTTACGTCACTGTATGAAAATACCAGATCCATGCAGATCTCTTGGGACTTGTTGGCATTGAAAATGTGTACTTACTTGTCTAAATTTCTGAGACAAAGCTTGATGATTTTTATTATTAAGGCTTTTCGGGCTATTGTCTTCATCTTTATTGATTCTTTCAGTCAGCAGGACATCTTTATTTATTCTTTCAGTCAGCAGGACACATAGCGTAACGGTTATAGGCGTTTGGTTTCTTAAGCTTCTAAGGAGACAATCATCTGGAGGTTGCAGGTTCAATCCTGGCTGCAAGCGAGTATCTATACAGGAATACTTAACACTTGTACCCGGTTATGACCAACGGAATCAGAACAGGCGACACCCGTGGATTCAATAAAGAACGTAGTTCGAAGTTCCGTGTAGGTTTCCGAGTTCAACAAACACCTGAAGAAGGCCGGAGGACATACCGGCCGAAACCTTAGGGAAATAACTATAATGATGAAGACAATAGTCCGAAAACCCTTAATGAAAGAGTACTTACTTGGAAAAGTATCTTCCTCCTTTTACAAAATTTATTGCTTTCTTTACAATCAATAAAAGTTTGGAATAAATATCTTTTTAGAAATCTGATAAAATTTTTGTCAAGTTTACTGTAATATTAATTCTTAAACTAAATCGACTTGGTTGAAATGAGTTGTTTTATCGCAATATGTCGCAGCTTGGATCAAGTTGCATTGTTTTACTGAAGTTTGTCTTTAGTGAATCATCTAAAACTAAATCGACGTTGTTTGAAATGAACCCTTTTGTCACACTATATCACAGGTTGAATAAAGTTTCATTGCTGCACTGACGTTTGTATTTAGTAGTGAATCCCCTAAAACTAAATTGACGTTGTTTGAAAAGAGCTGTTTTGTCGCAATATATCAGAGCATGGATAAAGCTGCATTGCTGTATTGAAGTTTGTCAGTGATATTGAATTCCAGACGTTCTATCACGTTCACTTTTAAACTAATATCATTTGGGAAAGGTATGAATCCTTTTATTCTCCCTGTTGTTGGTTAAGTAGTGCCCTTACTGTTCTTCGTCAAGGATGAATTTGGCATCAAATAATCCACGAATGTTGGTATTCCATTAAACAAAGAAACCAAACCAAACAAAACAAAACCTGAGGCTTGCAAGAATGGATAATCATGTCTTTTCCAGTATCATAAGCGTTCACAAGTTTAACTGATGCAAAAATATCCATAACGATAGGCGTTTGGAGAGCCTCGTTGTCGCAGATTAACTCGATAATCCTTTTAGATGATTGCTTTTCTTTAAAGAAACAATATACCCATTGGTTTCTCGACATTAAGAAGTGCTAACATTTGTTTTGAACGAAAACCAAAGGTTATCTTCAAGTTATCTTCCACTATTTAGAAAACGTAGAAAGTCAGGTATAATTTACAAATATCTGGTTGAATATTGTTACGGTAGTATTTGTAGAGTAGGCTAAAGTGGGTTGAGATTAGTTCGTTAAGGTCAAAAGAAATACAATGATTGGCCTAAACATGTGGGTTATATAAAGCTGAAAGATGTACGGACAGAAGAGAAAGAAACGGTGTCACTGTCGCTCCCTCTCTTGCAACCTTTCTTTATGTCTGTGTCTCTGTCTGTGTCTGTTCGTCTGTCTGTCTCTCTCTCTCTATATATATATATGTTTGTACGTATGTATCCATATATGTATACAGACATTTATAAAGAAATACATACATACATACATACATACACAAACACATGCACTTATATATACACTTACATACATATGTATCTGTTTTTGTGTTTGTATTAATAGGGACAAAGAGATGGAATTCATTTTATATGTATTAATATTTATTGATAAAGTTAAAGTATATTATAGGTAGAAAAATGAATATGTAGGAATCTTAGAATGGAAAAAATAAAGCTGATCGAAGCAGTTACCTAGAAGCAAAATATTTCTTTTGGCAATCTACATATTTTATTGAAGTATTTGAACTTGTATCTTCACGCCAGTTTTCATCCTTAGCCACATATCCCATCCAGTCAGATAAGGGTAATTTTTTTCAACATTTCATCGATTACTTTTGGAAGTTGTAACTACTGAAAAAATAATTGATTCATAAAATGCCTCCCATTACTATAAAAACGGTATTTCACTTTATTCTGTAGGAGGACCAGGTTAAGTCATATATATATATATATATATATATATATATATATGTGTGTGTGTGTGTGTGTGTGTGTGTGTGTGTTCGTAAGGCTAGACAAAAATATTGTTACAACAAAAATTTGGTGAAAAAATACGCACTGAAACAAACAGATTATGAAGGAATTGAAAGTCAGAAAGCGCGTGCGTGCACGCGCGCGCGAGAGAGAGAGAGAGAGAAAAGAGAGAGAGAGAGAGAGAGAGAGAGAGAGATATTGGAGCGGATGAATAATTGAGTAAATGAGCAATGGAATGAATGTGTAACTAAATGATTGAATGAACAAATAAGGGAGAACATAGAGAAAATAGAAAAACGTTCTCACATTTACAAAGAGAAAAAAAAGAAGCAAAAAATAAAGCAGTACGCTTACACACTTACAAGACACTAAAAATTAAATCAAAAAATGAAAAGGAAAAAGAAGTTTGCGAAGGTGGAAAAGATTTAAAACGCCAAGATTAGAATCAGGGAAACTAGCGTAAGAAATCACATTTAGCGGCACGTTCGGTTCGCTTCTCTGTCGAATGTCTCTAGCCAAGCGAATTGAAGCTTTTTTGCCCATCTCGGGGCTTTTCACTTTCTCCTTATATCTTCACACACTCTCCACACAGCCATAGTCTTTGCCCTTTGTTTGTACTAAACAAAGAAACAAGAAAAGATCAAACGAACCGTGTGAACTAATAAGAAAGCAAACAAGGCGACATACGAACCTTGTTAGAGAAATATATGTTCACAAAGTCAGTAGAGCGTGATTGTGTTGATTATATGTGCTAACGGCAATTGCCTTTTTGGTGTAGTCATTTGAGAGTGTTTGTGAAATTTTGCGTCTACCTGTGTTCTGAACATTGATACAGAATATAAAAATGTGTAAACTATTTGGATCCAGAAGAGTTTGTTATATTCTGTGTGTAGCCATCCGTATGTATTAGGTTGCTTGATCTTTGAGGGAGTCTGAGAACTGAATTTTGTGTTTTCTATATCGGTGTGTTAGAGAATGGTATTTAGACTCTCTCTCTCTGTCTGTCTCTCTCTACTCCAAATACATGCATACATACACATACACACAAATACACACATAAATACACAAATGTTTGCATTTGCTCCATTCCTTCGTTACGAGCGGGATCAGAAACAAGGTTAATTTTTAAGCGGAGTTAGGCTGTTTTGAAGTTAGAGTTTTCCTTCTCCTAAGTTGGCTGTCTAATTAACACTAAAGAGTCCAATCTGCCCAACCATTTACCTATAAAAAAGGAGGAGAAAAGATGGATTCATGCCTTTTCTAAGGAAATTAGTGTAAAGGGAAATGCAAAGAGTATCATCTAGGATTTGAACTTGCGTCACCGATAACAGATATTTTAAGCGCACTACCTACGCACATGCGCGCGCACACATACACACTCACACACTCCTATATATATATATATATATATATATATATATATATATATATATTGTCAAATATACTACTTGTGCTGCGCATGCCAAGAAATATTTAAACAAACAATTTTTTAAAAAATCGTATTATTTGTCATGCTTAAGTGATATTATACAAATTATTTTTGAATTCATATTAATCTTCTTTCAAGATTGTCATACTCTTTGCTAAATATCTAAGACTTTCAAAAGGTCAGGGAATTATTTTCAAAAGTCTTTCGGTTAAATCGTGCAAGAAGCAATGTGGGTCCTTTTTCCAATTCTAATCAGGTGAAATGTGAGGGAATTGCATTAGATTTTGAAGCTCAAATGTAAGAATGTTGGCATTAGCTATTGTTGTCCACCTATCAATCATCATCTATCTAAATTTGAACTAAAAACTTTTTAAAAAATTCTCTCCTTTAAAAAAATCCCAAGCTTTGAAGATGAGAATGTATTCCAAATCAGAATTATTTCATTATTTTAGTCAAACTCTCGTGCACAAAATTCATATTTTTAAAATGCTTCATTTATTTTATTGCATATAATTATAAAAATTTATTATGGTCTAAAATTTTGTGGCAGTTAAATATGCTTTTGTTAGCAGAGAAATATTTTTCAACAAAATACTGTCCTAATAAACAAAAATGGTTTCTTTAAGAATATGATGGTTTAATTGATAAAATAGAGACTATGAAAGTGATTGCTTCTATATCTAAAACTTATGACTTTCTAAAACTTTAGATTATCGACATGCATTTCCTAATAGCTACAGTTGATGCTATCTATGTAGTTGACAAACTGAATGGCACTTATTTTTTTGTAGGTGATTAAATTTTATCCGCATAAAAGAGGTTAAAAAAGAGAAGAAAACAATGGCTGTGAGTAAAGACGCAGATCTGTTGGAATTGTATCTTCTAAGAAATGGCAAAGTGTAGATGCCTTTAGACTTGTGTTATGACACAAAAAATTTACCAGTTTATCGATTAAATGGAGGCCATTTGTCCAGTCAAGTTCACCTAGGTAAAGACAGGTCAAATAGAAAATTATTTTTCTGCGTATCCCTAATTTAGAGGAAGTTCTCAAATGTGTTTTTTCTCTGTTATGGAGGAACTGATTTGGGAAATTCTTGTTGTATCTGAATTCACTTTGAAATGTAACATCGAGAGAGAATAATTTTTACATGAACTGAAGTTTAACTTAGAGGCAATATCAATTATATGTGACTGTTTTGGATTGTCGAAGTTATAATTTTGGCTGAACGTTCGAATTTTTTCGTCTGGAGAAACATTTTTTTAGAATTCCAGTAAGTTGTTGATGGTCTTCATTGCATCTTTTTTGAAAGCTTTGTTTGAAATGGATAATCATAGATAAAATGGAATTAGTGGCAGCATTCTTTATTCACATTTTAAACTATATAGCCGATTTGTATTTTGTATCGAGATGATAATTTAGGGGTCTTATTCGACTTGTTTCAGTATATTTAAATAATCTTTTTACAGTGTTTCACAAAGGATGACTAATCATGCGATCAGATTTTCAATTTTACCAAAAAGTCAGAAGCGTTCATAATCCTGACTTGACCTTTTCCATTTTGTGACAAGATCATTAGGTTTATATTATCCGCACTTTTAAACACAAATATCTTCTGTTGAACACATACGACGTTTCGCTGGTTTTATTGATTCCTTCAAAATTCATAATCTTAGAATACATATATATATATATAGTTTTGTAGCGAAAAACTTGAAGTTTATCATTAAAGCCTTCAGCTTTCACCAGGTTTTCTATTACCATTCAAGATAGCCCTTGAGAATAAATTCTTTGTGCTTAAATGAATTGTATTCTTGTCATGAAACGATATTTTAAAAATCACTTCATGAAATCAATAGACAATTCATCAACGACTGATACAAAAAAATTTGAAACAAGAGGCAATGGTCCTGGGAAACCAACGTTATCTGGAAAACAATTGGAGAGTGTTGATGCTAGATACCCATGTAGATCACAGAAAATTTCAAGGAGGGAAGGTCAGGATTTATTCGACACCAGACCGGAAAATTCTGTTAAAAATATTTTAAAAATCACTACAATTATTAAAAGGTCTAAATGAGACACTATATATATATATATATATATATATATGAATATATGTGTGTGTGTGTGTGTGTGTGTGTGTGTTTGTGCATATATACACTGACACATACACAAGTATATAACAGTTATTGCCGTTAGGAAATGAATTTGACGAGCTGAGTTCAAATCCTGGAGATTATTTCCTTTTCACTTTGTACTGATACTCATAGAAAATCATGAATTCATCTCTTTTCCTTTTGGAAAATAGTAAAACCGACTGAGCTTTCTAGTTTCGGTAGTGGAACTGGTCTAGAGAGTCCATCACACACACACGCACGCATGCACGCACGCACGCATATGTATGTGTGTGGGGGAAACTGAACAATGGCTTCAAGCAAACTTTGCTTTCTTTGTTTCTCACGTGAAATGTTTTTTAGCGTTCCTGTTAAAACTAAGTAAAGTTAAATGTCGATGCTACTTATCTGCATTACATATAATTTATTTATAATTAGTTATTGAATGTGTTAATTAATTTTATTAATTAGTTATTTAATGTGTGCGTAAGGCAGAAAACGTATTTATTTGTTAAAGGAAATTCTGACACAAGATTAAATTCGTGAGGCATGTTGCACTCGTGATGTTAATTTGCTTGATATAACTCTTCAGCAGAAAAAGCCTTTGCATTTTTAAGATAAGTAAATAAATAAGTAGAACACTTTATCAATGACATTGGACATTCTTTGGCACGATTATTCCTTTTGTTTTGCTTTTTTATGTTGAATAACTTCCATTATGTAAAACAATTCAAGTAAGACGGATAAGACATTATGTAATAGCAAAAATGAACCCATAAGCGACGTTCGCCAGCTGACCCCTAAATATAAACACACCTGTATTAGCCGATCAGCAACAGCTTACATAAATCAGCTTTGTTTGGACATTGGATGCCGTGTAGTGGACCTGTCAAGAGCAATATCCGAAAGAGAGAGAGAGAGAGAGAGAGAGAGAGAGAGAGAGAGAGAGTCCCCAAAATTAATCATCAGTGCCACTTGATGATGATGGTGATGATGATGATTACACAAAAAGCGATAAAAAGTATTTGAGAGAAGGATGGAACACGATTAATTATGAAAGATGAAAAACGCTTAATTAACCTCAGTTATTTCTGATCTTTTTTTTTTTTTAGATAATTTCTGTTTGTAGGTGAGATTCGATTGAAGCCTGCAATAAGAATATGTAGCTGAGTCTTTGCATTTGGTTTTAAATCAACTTACAAACTTTTTGCATAAAATGATAGTTCTTTACTAAGTTTAGATTTGTTGTGATCCAACACTGCTAATCTAGATTGTTATCTATTATACCATATGATAAGCAATGGAATCAAATGATATCTGAAAAATATGAATAAAGTTAAAATATGACGACCTGAGAAGCATCTCTAAAAGTGGAAATTATTATTTATGAATGTATTCAAAGATTGTTTGTACTAAGACAAGACAATTTATGGTCAGTAAATATGTATAGATGTTTGGTGACATGTAACTGTACTAAAAACTGAGATTAGAACTCCTTTAAAATTTCCTCTAATAAATCTCAGAGTTTCTATAAGAATCTTTTAGAGATTAAAAAAAAAAAAAAAGAAATAACATGAAAGAATGATGATTTAAAAAATGTATCACTGCAGGAAATTAGCTGTTGCAGCAAAATTTTTATTTTATAAAATAAATAAAAAAATAAAGCAAAAAAAAAAAGCGAAAAACAAAAACAAAAAAAAACTTGAAGAATTGAAAAAATAACGGAAGCATAAAAATATAAAGTGTGAAAGGGAATTCTGATAGAAAAAGCAAAAATAATAGATAAGTAAGTAGCAAAATAGAAATAAAATATAATGTTTAACGTTAAGAAATTGTAAAAAAAAAACATGAAAAAATGAAATGATAAGAAAATAATGATTAAAGGTAAAGACCAAAGAACGAAAAAAAAAGGGTGAAAATAAAAAGAATGAGGGGTATTCAAATGTCAAAGAGAGTGAAAAAAAAAGTGAAATAAGATAAAAAAGAAAAACAAAACAAAAAATTAAAATGTGACTAAGAGAAAAGAAAAAGAAAAAATATTTCAGTTAAAAGAAAGGAAAAACAAGAAAAAAGAAAAGAGAAACGAAAAACAAGAAAAAAGTAAAAAGAAAGGAAAAACAAGATAGAAAGAAAAAAGAAAGGAAAAACATGAAAAAAGTAAAAAAGAAAGGAAAAACAAGAAAAGAGAAAAAGAAATGAAAAACAAGAAAAAAGAAAAAAGAAAAGAAGAACAGGAAAAAAGAAAAAAGAATAGAAAAACAAGAAAAGAGAAAAAAGAAAGGAAAAACAAGAAAAACGAAAAAAGAAAGGAAAAACAAGAAAAACGAAAAAAGAAAAAAAGAAAGGAAAAACAAGAAAAAAGAAAAAAGAAAGGAAAAACTAGAAAAAAGAAAAGAGAAATGAAAAACAAGAAAAAAGAAAAAAGAAAAGAAAAATAAGAAAAAGAAAAACGAAAGGAAAAACTAGAAAAAAGAAAAAAGAAAGGAAAAACTAGAAAAAAGAAAAAAGAAAGGAAAAACAAGAAAAAATAAAAAAGAAAGGAAAAACAAGAAAAGAGAAAAAAGAAAGGAAAAACAAGAACAACAAGAAAAAAGAAAAAAGAAAAGAAAAACAAGAAAATAAAAAAGACAGGAAAAACAAGAAAAAAGAAAAAAGAAAAAAGAAAGGAAAAACATGAAAAGAGAAAAAAGAAAGTAAAAAAAAGAAAGGAAAAATTAAAGAAATAATCAATGAAACAAACCGAAAACAATCTTAAAAAAAAAAAAGAAATTTCTTGTAAGAAAGTGAAAAACAAGACGGAAAGTAAATGTTTTTACTCTAAGTTCTTGTAAATAAACCCGTAAGTAACTCTGGAGACATCTGACCTTTCCTTAAAAAATGCCAAAGTCTTCATCGTAAAATAATGACGGCTTCACTTTAGCAAGCATAACATAGTGTCACATCTCATCTTCAAATATCAATAACATTACCAGAGTAAAATCAATGGCCATCGAATGACAGCCCAGTCGTTTCGAGTAACTTTCATAAAGACTTTAGCAATTGGATGTCAGATTGATTTGTGATACAGTTTAATCTCGCTATCATTGTTAATATCTTTGGAACTAATCATCATCATCAAGGTGTACATCATCAGCAGCAAGGTGTACCAACTGCACAGATTTCTTTGCCTCTTTCTTGCCATCCGTCCCTGTCAGTCATCGCTCTTGAAAATTACATTTGTCCGGTGTCCGCATAGAGCTGATAGACAAGCTTTTGCTTATCGGCCCAGGAGTCCATAGAAAAACATTGCTTATGAGTTCCTTGCTTCTCAAGCTATGGCTAGTATGTCTTGTTCGTCTTAATAAGATAGTTTGTGAGATGGGAGTAAGTAGCCGTACAACGGCTGCTTCATAAGGTGCTGCAACCAGGATCTGTTCAAAACAATCGACAGTAAGTGGTGCAACCATACAATAGTACTGACATGGATACATTTTGGAAGAACTCTTATTTGGTTTTATTTTGGGAATCAGATTTCCATATGGCCGTTAACCTGTCAACAACTGTTCATGCTTTATCTATGCAGATGTTAACATCGCTTTCTGTAGATGCTAGTATATATATATATATATATATGCAAAGCGCTTCGAGAAAAAGTTTGATGAAAACTATACAAGGGTGCTGCCTACCGTTTTGATCAAATTTTGGAAACAGTACAACATAAAACGGCAACTGCCTGGCCACTTATCTCCCATCTCATAAACCATCAATGTAAACAGGTGGCCACTGCTGTAGAAGCACGGACGAACGTAGAATGTAGGTTCTCCTGTGGGCTCCCACACATGAACATACCAGTTTTTCTTCTCAAGGAAGATAATTCTGAATATATTGTACTTCCCCTTAATTTTTGGAAATTAATCAAATATGAATTCTGCAAATAGAATATGACATAATATCGCGCTTGATGGACTCTGGTATTCAAACAAATGATTTGTAAGATGAAATCAGAAATTTCACACCGAATAACTCTTTTCGTTAATTCTTTCTTTTTGTTTCCTTAACATCTTTTATTTACTTTTCTGTGTCTTTTAGATTCGTTATTTTTATTTAAGGTTTTCATATTCGACTTCTTACACACACACACACACACACAGAGAGAGAGAGAGAGAGAGAGAGAGAGAGAGAGAGAGAGAGAGAAATTCATTGTATATATATATATATATAGTGTATGCATATGTATGTGTATTTTAATGTGTGTATGTAAGCACACACATATATAACTTCTGTTTTTCTTCCCACCTCATTGCTTTGCTATGCACTTTTCGGGTCGTAACGTATGTGCCATTTAACCAGAATCATTGAAAACTTTTTTTTTCCAAACATCATCTCTTTTCAGCTGTAGAAATATTCCTCTTGGCTTTCGACTTGATTTCATTTGAAATTCTCACACAGCTACCATTTATTCTCAGTACCCGATATTCTTCCCCCAAAAATATTGTGTTTATTTAAGATGGGTTCCGTTTCCCTCGCAAAGGTCTGCCAGCTGTGGTGAGCCTTAGAAACAAACATGGCAACAGTAAGTGGAACATTCCAATGGAAAAGGTGTCAAAATGCGTATCAACTGAACACTGTTGCCCTCAAGTTTTCTTTGAAGAAGTTAGAGAAGAAAAGCACATTACAAAACTTGACAAGACCCACCTGATTTCGATTTCATGGGATAAGTGACAAGAATAAGAATACAAGACACTTAAGTGGTTACAAGATATCCATATATGTTCGTATATGTACATACAATCACAAACACACTCACCCAAACACAAATATATACACATGCACACATGTATTCATATTAAAGTTGTTAATGGTATGGAGAATGAAATCGGTAAATCGAATTCCAATGTTGGCTGAAATGTTCCATTCATTTTGCTCTAATTTACTTGAGAAAAGTCTGAATTTAATTGTCCTTTTAATTCATTAACATCGAGAGTGACAGCACGGATTTCCTTCTCTCTCTCTCTCTCTCTCTCTCTCTCCCTCTCTCTCTCTCTCTCTCTCTTCGTCTCTATAAGTCATCATTCTTGGTAAGTCCTCAAGATGACATCTAGTGTCTGTCCAGGGAAAATGCAAGTTTTTGTTTTTTGGTCTAAATTTTATATAGGAGTCCTTGATTCAGTAGTTCCTTTTATGTTTTCGTCTTACTTCGTTGGTTTGTGAGAGGTAAGGTAATTAGTTGGTTGGTTGGTTGGTTGGTTGGGTTTTATGACATATCAACTTTTGTAGGTTATTTAATGCCAAATCCATTTTTTTGTAAATAATCAGTTCTATTTCAAACAATTTCGTTTAGCATGAGTACACAGTTTAATTGTCAAAAACATTTCTGTTTCAAGCTGTTCAGTTTAGTCACACAGTTCTAATTCAAACAATTAATTTTAGTGTAAATATAGATTTGGTTTATACACAGTTAAATGTTAAAACAGTTCTATTTATACAATTTAGTTTAGCGTAAGTACAGTTTCAATGTCAAAACAAGTTCCTTTTCAAACAATTCAGTTTAGCATAGATACGCAGTTTAAATGTAAGTACAAAGTTTAATTGTCGAAAACATTTCTATTTTAAGCAATTCATTTTAGTCAGACAGTTCTAATTCAAACAATTCAGTTTAGCATAAGTAGGCATTTTAGTTCTATTCAACCCATAGATAGGGGGGGGGCCCTTATCAGGTGCGACCATTCCGGGATAGAGTGGACCTGAGAGCAATGGCAATGAAGAGGTGCTCGACGTTCCCCAAAGCCCTCGCATCACTGGAACCTCACCGTCAGAATGTTTAGTGTCATATCTTGGACACTCGTTGGGCGGGGTCTTACCCCTCTGCAGAGATGCAGTCGGTGTATTCTACAGCCCCAGCCGACTGGGTAAGGAAGAAAATTTAATCATAGTAGTAGGTTTTAATGGCCTATCAACGCGTAAGGCTGGGGGAATCGCGTTCATTTGTACATGCTAATTTACAATGTGGTGATTTGGTTGCTCGGTTGGTTGCTTGCTTGTTTGGGTTTTATGGCATATCAACCTTTGTAGGTTATTTGACACCAAATCCATTTTGATACAAATAATCGATTCTATTTCAAATAATTCAGTTTAGCGTTAGTACACAGTTTAATTGTCAAAAACATTTCTATTTCAAGCTATTCAGTTTAGTCAAACAGTTCAAATTTTAAAAAATCAATTTAGCGTAAGTACAATTTCAATGTCAAAAACAGTTCTATTTCCAACAATTAAGTTTTGCATTAGTACGCAGTTTAAATATCAAAACAGTTCTATTTCGAGCAATTCAGTCTAGCATAAATACGTGGTTTAGTTCTATTTGACCCATAGATCAGGTGCTACACCTCCGGGCCTGAATGGACCTAGGAGCGATTGCAATGAAGGAGTGTTCCGCATACCCCAAAGTTGCAGCAATACTGGAACCTCATCATCAAATTTTTTATCAGGACACTCGTTGGTGCAGAGGTGCAGTGTGTGTATTTTACAGCCCCAGCCGACTGGTCAAAAGGTATGTAGTCGAACTACCGCTGTTCTTTTGGGTGCTGCTTCCAGGATTTATTCAAAACAGCACACAACATCCTGGAGTATTTTCCTTCTAACTTTTTTGCAGGGGCTTTCTCAAAGTAAAAGTGGTGCAGCCATACAGTAGTTCTGACAGGGCTAGAGTTGAAAAGAATTCCTGTTTCATTTTATCCAAGAGATCATCTTTCGCTGATAATCTAAGGATAGCAGTCTATGCCTTACCTATACGTGCATTGACATTACTTTCAGGAGAGGAAATATTGCTACCAAGGTATATGAAGTGGTTTATTAGAACTATTGACATTCGTCGTACATAATCAAAGTAGATTATCAATAGAAATGATGATTTTGTATCTACTTGCAGAGATTCTGGCGACGATGGAACGGAAACGTGTGACACCCTCAGCTGAGTGAACCATTAACTTGGTATTTTTGCAGAGCCTCATTATCGTGTTGACAGTTTCTTTGGAAAACCATTTGCTAGAAGTAGAATGCTTAAATGCAAAATTAGATAAATGTTTTAAAAATAAGAAAATTAAAATAATTCTTATGATATGAATAAAAAAGAATCGTTCTGTCAGTAGCACTCAGAATGTGCTGACTGTATCACCTACAAAGAGTTAAGACACCCCACCTTAAAAAGCTGCTCTGGATATTAGACCAAAGTGCATCTGATGGTGAGTCTCTACTTCTGGAGCCCTGAGGAGTTTCTTTCTTTGTCTTTTTTTAATGGCATATCAACTCTTTTTAGGTTATTTAATGCCAAAGCTATTCTCCTAGAAGAACAGTAGTGGTACTATTTAACCTGTAGCTGGGAGGATAAGGGGGTTCATACCTTTCCCAAGGGTATTTGCCCGAAAGTGAACGTAATAGCGCGACTAGAGTACGAACTCGCGTACTACGATTCCGCAGTCCATCGCTTTAACCATTACCCCACGAAGACACCTCCCCTTAGGAGTTTGAAATACCCCTCATTGCAAATTATTTGTATTATATAGGAATATTTATTATAACTTGCGAAAAAAATTTAAGAAACTACGCAAAAATCTAAATATATGGTTAAAATACGCGCAGTTTCCTTACCTGTTGACATGAAATAATTCCAGTTAGGTTGACATGCCTTAAAATTGATCAATCAATCAATCAATCAATAGGAACAGTAGTTTGCTTGTTCATTCAGAATAAAAAAATATAAAGGTTATGCATAAAAGCACATAGACACACTGATGCACATAGACACACACACACATAAACAACACAAACATAGATATGCAGATATATCTATACATACACATACATACATGCACGTGTTTGTTGGCATAACATAAGACAAAGGAGAAAATTGCCGAAGTTATTGGTACAAATCAAATGCCTCTTTAGATGTAAAGGACAAAATATAAATAAAAGAAAAATATACCATTAAAAATATTCTAAATTTTGAATCGCCAAATGAAAATCATAGATGTACATTTTCTTTTTTAAGTTGAGGAATTATATCATAAATTAAATTACTATGACCAGAAATTCAATTTGTAATATTATTCCTTTATTTAAAAAAGAAAATGTACATCTATTTCCTTACCCATGAGATTATGATTTCGCAGATGCGTATCTCCAATCCTCTTGAGAAGACGTAGCCCTGGAGGTGACCGTGTCCTCTGTAAAGAGTACGGAAGTAACTTACAAGACATATTCGGGTTAATTAGCCGCACAGTTATCATGACTACTTAATCTAGTATTGCTTGTGTACGATGTGGCTCAGTGGTAAAGTTTCGCCTCTGCATTTTGTAGTCGCTGGTTCAATCCCCAGACGGAAAGAGCACTGAATATAGTGCTGATTAGACCTCATAAGGTCAAGTCAGCTGTCCAGTGTTTCCGACTGGTCATAGTAATTAAAAAATCATGGAATATATATTATGCTAGAGTAAATATATTTTTTTTTATAAATCATTAAAAACTTTTACGAGTATTTATCGTAAAAACAAAATAAAGTAAAGACGAATACAAGATAACCATATATATATTCGATAGTAAAGAGTAAAAAAGAAAAACAATTCATTTTATAATAAACTACTCAGTTGCTGAAACTGGAGTGAGTTTTACTTAGAGTTAGAAATGAGAAGTTATTGGACAAATCATAATGAAGCTCTATTCAGAAATCTGACCTTAAAATATTTTTCTTCAAAATGCATTCAGTATATCTGAGACACATTGTATCTACGGGGTAGATTTATTTAAACATTAAGAATTCAGCCCAATCAGCTGGGGATGTAGAATACATTGACTGTATTTCTGCGAAGGGGTAAGACCGTCCCGAAACGAGTGTCCTGACCTTAAACGATCTGAAGGCGACGCTTCAACCTTGGAGAATGTAGAGTACCTCTTCATTGCCATTGCCCATAAGTCCACTTTGGACCAGATAGGTAGCACTTGATAGGGTCCTGTCTATGGGTCAAGTAGAACTGTTTGACATTTAAACTGTGAGTAAACAATTGACTTATGTTAAATTGAATTGTTAGAAATAGAACTCTTGGACAAATTAACTGTGAGTAAACAAATGACTTATGTTTAATAGAATTGTTTGTGATGCATAACAATTCGTGGAATCATAAAACTGTGTGCAAACGAATAAATAATGTTGAATAAAATTTGTGTTGAAACTTTAACTGTGTTTGTAAATTAAATTATTGGTTTTATATAACAATATTTAGGACCATTTGACTGTGTGCAAAGGAATTAATTGTTTTGAAATAGAATAATTTGTTAAATAGCAATACTTATAACCACTTCACTGTCTGCGAGCAAATGATTAATATTGAATTGAATTATTAGTGTTAGATTGCAATAAATGAAGCCATTTAATTATGTAGAAACAGTAGCAATACCGAACTGCAAATAAATTACTTCTAACCCATTTAAAAATGAAATTACAAACTATTTTCTTTCAAATTATATGCATATCTATTTCAATGTGTGAAAATAAATGATGAATAGTAAATAGAATTATTCGTGTTTGATAGAAATGCTTGAAACCATTTAACTGTGCGCTTGAAAATGAGCTCAGACTTGTTTAAAAATGTTATCTACAAAATATGTTGACAAACCATGTATATTCAATATATATATATATATATATATATATATATATATATATATATATATATATATAAAGGATTTGGCATTAAATAACCTACAATGGTTGATATGCCATCAAACCCAACCGAAACAAACCAAACATTAAGAATTACAAGTATGTATAAATATATAAGATACTAGCTGAAGTAGCCGTCTACATTGGATAAAAATTCAAGGCTTTGATTATTGTTGATTTATAAAATTTGTTGTCAATTAAAATTTTACGCCGAATTGTTATCTTTATTATGAAAAATAAATCCATATAAAAAATATATTTATCTGTTATATTTTTAAGAAACTAGTATTCTGTAAAAAAATCCACGAAGATTTGTATATATCTATCCAAATAATCCACCACTGGCAGGATTTGACACTAGGTCAATTTTTAAGCGGTCTAAAACTGGCTCGAATTCAGAGTTTTCCTTCTCTTAGCCTGGTTGTCAAAAACCAAAGCTGAAGAACCCAGTCTGCTCAACTATTTAAAGCTCAAGGAAAGACCAGAGGGATTCATGCCTTTTCCAAGGGTATAAACGAAATGCAAACAGCCTCGTCCAGGTTTGAACCTGGGTCACAGATTTTATTTCCTATGACGATATCAGCTCCGCTAAGTGCGCCTCCTTCGAGTAATGTAGAAACTTAAAATAGAAATGAGATAAAATTAAGCATCGTTAGTTTTAAAATGTTCTTTGATAAGGAAATATAATTGAAAACAACTACTTAGTTTTAATTATGTTTTGATTCAATCTAGTTTTTCAATATTCTCAAGAAATTCTTTACATAAATGATTTTTCTTTTATAAAAAAAAGTCTTTAACGTAATACAAGGTTACCCGACAAAAAGTTGTTCTGTTTTTGTCGTTTAGTTTTAACTAATTCTATTCACAAAGATGTGGCGTTTGATTGCATTTTGTCTGTGTCCATTTTTTAAGTATTTAAATTTACTTACTTTTCTCAATTGAATGGTATTAGGCGTTTTAAAATTGTATTTTGTATCAAATCATGAAATAAGGTTATCATGTAGCTTGTAAGATGTTACAGAAAATACAACTCAGAATTAAAAAGCAGTAAAAAAAATTATAAGTCATAAATGTTCAAGGGACCAATTTGTACATAAAATATAGAGGCGTGCTTAGCATAACAGTTATTGTTGTAGGAAATTAAATCAGCGATCCGAGTTCAAATTCTGGACGAGGCTGTTTGCGTCTCATCTCAATTTCTAAGTTTTAATGATCTGAGACAAATGACGTAAAAGAGTCACGTCGCAAAATTTAAGGAATTTAATACCACTCATCTTAATAAAAGTTTTTATTGAAAGGCGATACACTATACATAGCTGAATGAGAAAGAGGATGTTTATGCCTTGATTTTTTTAAATGGAACATTAACATTCGTGGGTTATTTAATCTGAAAGCCTATTCTTGTAGAAGAACATCAGTGGTACTATTTAACCCATAGCCTGGGTGTCTACTATGAAATTCTGGACAATTAAACAATTGATTTGAACAAATGCTGTTTTTAGTTCGACAAATGATGGACAACAATCACTAAATATGATTAAGAATTATTTAACAAAAAAGACTTAATATGTCGTCGGAATAACTGTAAACCAGCAATTTGCTTGGTGACAAGGCAAACCATAGTGAAAACTTAATAGCGAAATTTCTTCTGATCGACCACATTCAGCCAATATTTCACCATCTGGTAATCATTTACTTTTCTGTTTATAGAAGTCTGTTCGTGAAAAAAATAAATTTATTCCATGGATAGATGTTCAGAGGAAATTCTTTGCAGGGAAAGATTTTAAAAATTAATGGAAGAAGGAATTATAAAGTTACCTAAAATATGGCTTAATTGAGAAAAAAGTGGTTTTCAATAAAATCATTCGTAAAAAACTCTTTGATTTTTACTTTTAAATCGAACAAACGTTTTGAGCAATTAAATGCAATATCTATCTATCTATCTATCTATCTGGGTCTTTTCATATCTATCTATCTATCTATTGTTGTTACTATTTTTTTGAATATCAGTTGGCCGTTTATTGAATATATCTATATTGTTACTTATCAATATACTTTGTTATTTGTAGTCAAACTATTTGTATGAATCAAATCTTGTCTATTAAACTTGGAATAAACTCTTAGATCAATACCTGCCCCTGAAACTGAATGACGTTAAATATGAAGAAAGAAGTTCATATTGACAAATAATATCCAAACAAATACATCATGTTCAATAGACACTTAAAATACTGAAATTTTAGTCCACATATTCATACAGAACATCTTGTCTGTATCTTATGTTATACTTTATTCGGGTGTATGTGGTGTTCAGGGAGTGGTCATTACTTTTGGTAAGGGGGCTCGCCATATCCTGGCCATCCACTGCAGCCTGGCAGTCTCCCGTCGTAACGGTTCTCCGTGCCACAGGATCAAGACTTCCCAGGCCAAGAGAGTGGGATTGCCCCTATGCACCGGTCTTCTCACTATAAAACTTTCACGCACAGGTCAGTTTTGCAACTCATCACCGATTACCGATCTGTCTACGCACATTTAAGTCCAGCGGCGATGGGCGTGTGGCGAAAGCAACAGGTGTAGGTGAATACTGGCGGTTGTAGTCACAAACCCGCGCGTAGGCGGTTCATGGGCAAGTGGTTGCTTTTTTTCCTGAATTCAAGGGCAACAGGAGAGTTCGGCAGCACCTATGGGTGACTGGGCAGCCTCTATAGGATAGCACTGCCCACCCTCGCATGAGGGAGTGGGGTTTGAAAAGGTACCCCAGACAAATGCTTGCCCTTCTAGTGTCTGGTCAGCTTACCGCGGTTGACGGACTCATCCTCATAGCGGTCGAACAACAATGCAAAAAGGAAAACACAAAAGGATTATCCTTGGGGAATGGAATGTCCGAACCTTACTGAATAGAACTATTACTTCAAGACCTGAAAAAGCGCTTGTCGCAAGGGAACTCCAGCGTTACCGGGTAGATATAGCCGCACTCAGTGAGACCCGGATTGCGGACGATGGTTCCCTGAGAGAAGAGGGGGGTGACTACACCTTCTTCTGGAAAGGAAAGCCGCAAGCAGAAGACCGGATTTACCGTGTTGGGTTTGCCATCAGAACAGCTTTGCTGAGGCATGCCTTTGCTACCAGTTGGAATCAACGAGCGCCTCATGAAACTGCGCACCCCTCCCAGCAGGATTATATATCTCACAATTATCAGCGCTTACGCCCCTACACTTAGAATCCCAGATGATCCCAAAGAACAATTTTATGAACAGTTTGACCAAGTCATCAAGTCAACCCCAACGAGCGACAAACTAGTCATCCTTGGAGACTTTAATGCGAGGGTGGGAAGGGACTATAGCAGCTGGGAAGTAGGCAAGATCAATTGTCAAAGGCCTGCTCCTCCTCAGCAAGTATGCAGAGCACAGCCCCTGAATCACCAACACCTTGTTCAGGATGGCAGACAAGTACAAGACCACCTGGATGCACCTGAGGTCGAAACACTGATAGACTTCATCATTGTCCGCCAACGAGACATCAGGGACGTCCGTATGACCCGTGCCATGAGAGGCGCTGAGTGTTGGACTGACCACAGACTGGTCAGCGCTTTACTGACGCTGCACATTGCACTGCTCCACGGAAACCGCCCCAAGACTATCAGGGCCACCTACAATGTCACCAGGCTGAAGGACCTATCCTACCGGGCACGATTCCAGCAAACGCTAGACGAGAAGCTCCAAGATCGTGTGACTATCGAAGGCAGCACTGAGAAATGGACCTCTTTCAAAGAAACAGTCTGTAAGACTGCGAAGGAAGTTCTTGGAGTGAAGACCAGAACGCATGAAGACTGGTTCGATGAGAATGACGAAAAGATCAAAGACGCCATACATGCCAAGAACAAGTCTTACATAGAGTGGCTGAATGAACCGTCCTCCGTCTCCAAGCGCGAGAAGTTTAAGGCCTTCCAGGGCCAAAGTCCAGAGAGATCTTTGAGCAATGCAGGACCAGTGGTGGCGAGACAAAGCAGCTCAAGTCCAACACTACACTGACACTCACAACGCAAAGAAATTTTTCAGCTCACTGAAAACCATTTTCGACCACTCTGTCTCCGGCAGCGCCCCACTGCTGTTGTCAGACGGGAAGACGCTCATCAAGGACCAGGAGGGTCTTAGCAAAAGCTGGCGGGAGCACTTCAGCTCTCTGCTGAATCGGCCCTCGTCAGTTGACTCAGACACCCTGAATCAGATCCCCTAACTGCCCGTATGAGTTTTGCTCGCAAAACCCCCTACCATCGAAGAGATCAAGAAGGCGATCCACCAGACAATCTCCGGTAGAACATCGGGAAAGGATAGCATCCCTTCTGAGATCTACTAGGCAGCTGGCTCCAACGCCCTTTGGGGCTTCCACGATGTTCTGTTCACTGTCTGAGAGGAGGAGATGATGCCAGACGACTTCCGCGATGCCCTGATCGTCTCCCCCTATAAGAAAAGGGGAAGTAAGTCGGACTGCAGGAACTACAGGGGTATTTCCATCCTCTCAGTTTCAGGAAAGATCTTTGCGCGAGTCATCCTTAACAGACTCATCACAGTGTCCGAACAGACACTCCCTGAGGCACAGTGCGGCTTCAGGCCTGGCAGGAGCACTGTAGACATGATATTCGCTGTGAAACAACTTCAAGAGAAGTGCATTGAACAGAACAAGCCCCTCTACTCAGTATTCATTGACCAGACTAAAGCTTTTGACACCGTCAATAGGGAGGCATTTTGGACAGACCTTGAACGCATCGGGTGTCCTCTAAAGTTGGTGTCAAGGATCAGTCTTCTCCATGACGGCATGACCGGCCAGTTCCTCTCCAATGGCAATGTGACGGATGCTTTTGTGATCAGCAACGGCGTGAAACAGGGCTGCGTACTAGCCCCGGTCCTCTTCAACGTCTTTTTGATTTGTATACTGTCCCATGCTGTCCAAGATCTGGAGAAGGGGGTCCACATTCGTTACCGATTGGATGGCTCCCTCTTCGACCTGCGTCGACTCACAGCAAAGACGAGGAGCCTGCAAACTCTCCTTCAAGAGGTTCTCTTTGCCGACGACTACGCACTAGTGGCCCACGTAGAACAAGACCTGCAGCGGATGCTGGACCGCTTCTCCGAGGCATCCAAGCTCTTCGGCCTGACATTCAGTCTCGGAAAGACGAAGGTGCTCCATCAACCTGCACCATACTCCCCCCTCCCCCCACCATTGACGAAAAACCACTTGCCAACATAGAACATTTCAAATATCTGGGGAGCACCATATCCTGTGATGGCTCCTTAGACAGAGAAATTGACACGAATCAGCAAAGCAAGTCAGGCACTGGGCAGTCTCCGCAATCGAGTGCTCAGCGAACACAACATCCGCCTATCTACGAAACTGAAGGTCTACAATGCCGTGGTTCTTCCCTCCCTCCTCTATGGTTGTGAGGCGTGGACACTGTATCGCAGGCATATCAAGAAACTAGAGCTCTTCCAGATGCGAGCTCTCCGCTCCATCCTGGGAATCAGGTGGCAGGACCACATCACCAATCTGAAGGTCCTCGATCAAGCTAAGTCTACCAGCATAGAGGCCACTATAATCAAGGCCCAACTTCGATGGGTTGGACACGTGATTCGAATGGAGGAGTATCAGATGCCGAGACGCCTGAAGTACGGGGAACTCCAGACCGGCAAAAGAAACGAAGGTAAACGAAAACTGCGGTGTATAGACACGGTCAAAGCCAATCTCCAGTGGTGCCACATCAATCCGAGAGAGCTGGAGGGATATGCCATGGACAGACCAAAATGGTGAGGCTTGGTTCACAGAGCTGCTGCCAACTTCGAAGAGGCTCGATGCCAGAAACTCACTGCTGCCAGAGAGAGACACCGCAGAGCAGCCTCGGCAGTGATCACAATAACTGATTTCCAGTCCCCCCACTGTTCAAGACTATGTGCCTCTAAGCTGGGGCTGTGGAGCCATCCCTGTGTTCATAGATGAGTTGTAAAACGTAAACTTTATCATCGGATCCGATGGACAACCACCACCACTTTATTCGAAATATTTTCACTTATAATTTGTTCATTCAACTTTGAAAATAATCTAAAACTGCTTTATTAATTAATTGCTATGAGCATAAACTATTTATTGATCTTCTTAGACCGGATTGTCAGCATATTTAAATCCTGAAAAATCAATGGAATTTTAAAAGTAAAATAAAAAAAAAACTTATTTCAATGGAAATAAAAGATTTTTTTTTAAATCTCAAAAAAAAAAAAAAAAAAAAAAGAAAAAGAAAAAGAAAAAAGCAGAACGTCTAAAAAATGAACAATTGAATGACTATCCATCTTAACGGCAAAAACTTAACTAAACAAAAACTATCCAATGAATTTTTATGAAAAAACTTAATTTTATTAGTTAAAACATTGAAAGTGAAAATTCTCTTTTGGATTCTACAATAGAATAACCTTATGCAATTTATGTAATTGTTTTCTTTTCGAAGATACGTTAAAACTCTTCAATTCAATGCTGAAATAAAACGTGGCATTTTTATTGTTTTTTTCCTCACTAAAATCTTTTCTAATCGCTAAAGAACAAAATGGGGGTCATTAATGTTATCAATATTTTCAACTTTAATATTTATTTTGCTTAATATTTATTTTGATTAATATTTGATTTACTTAATATTTAATTTGCTTAATATTTATTTGATTTTCTGTGCAGCTTCCTCTTTTAGTACTTTTCTATTTAAGGGATTAGAACAGTTCTTAAATAGAATCAATGTCTCATGTTTTCTGGAATTTTTAATCTCGTAGAGTTGTGGAGACATTAAATTAAACTTATTATCTCTTTTATCATCTTGGGAAATAGAAATAAAAAATAGTTTAAAATGGATTTTCATCTATTGATAAGAAAATAAAAACAGCCAACGGAACACAACTATGACTTTTTATTTAATAAAAGAAATAAAGTTAAAAAAAACACGACTTTTCAAAGGGTGATATTTCCCGGTCAATGGAAACATTTATATTGATTATTATTATAAAAGTATGTAGAAACGTTAACCTGTAAAATACTTGATTTAACGTTTGTACCAGGATCACAAGTAATACTCTTTTGGGGCTGTTAGAACTTCCCTACGTTACTCTTGTTGTTGAGAAATACTTCTATATCCGACCAATGTGAGGTTCAGATAAGGGATTCAAAAACGGCTGGTGTTTCTTAGGTAGCCTTTAAAATAAGATTAGTCAGAATCCCACAGCGTTTCTTGACATTTATTTTCTCTATTCAAATGCAATGAACTGGGAGAACAATAATATCAGACTTGTTCACAAAAGTTTTTTTTCTCGATCTGTTTGTTTCAAAGTTCAAACTGCTCCCACTGACTCTTCTCCATTGTTCCAAAATCCAGAAAACCTGTTATTTTTTATTTTTCTTTGATAGGTTTCAATGCCTTCAATCACCATTAAGGCATTTTCGTGTATTCTCCCAAACGCGCCCCTCTACTACTAAATTCAAAAGAAGAGGTTAGGTCACATTATGGGTTTTTCTGCTAGTGTTATATTTCCCCAAAACTTCGAGAGTGTTTGGTCACAACACAAACAGAACCACAGTTCTAAATTCAAAGAAATTGAAAAGTTGAAACATATCTTGACCAATCGTTGTCGAAACTTAGAATTGTATTTTTATCATTAAGGGTTTTCGGCCTGTTGTCTTCATCTTTATTGTTATTTCCACAACCTTTCGGCCGATATGTTCTCCGGCCTTCTTCAGGTATATGTTGAACTCGGAAACCTTCACGGAACTTCGAACTACTACCAAGCTTCGTCTCAGAAATTTAGACAATTAAAATTGTACCACATAAACTAAAAGGTTTACATCATAGGAATAAACGTTCGGAAAATTGAAAACGCCAGATTTCGACAGGAAGTCAGGGACAGACAGTCATGATATAAAAAAAAATCCGAAAGAGGGAAAAAAATAAATGAATAGAATAAAAAAATAAATAGCCTAGAGGCTTATAAACCCCGCGATTGAGGTGGAAAATACCGAAACATTTAAATTCAATCGAGCAACGGAAACGCTGCTCCTAAATGAGTGTTTGCAAAAACTTGTTGACTTCTTAAGAAAATTGAAAAATACTGAAATTGTCATCATCATCATCACCACCACTTAGTCCTATGCATTGAGCGATAAACGAAAGAGAATCTAGCAAATCCTTCAGATAAAGTATCTCGCTAATATAGGAGTCACAAAAAACAAATAAATATCTTTAGGAAACGTTGAAATTGTAGAAATGTTCATAAATTGATATAATAAAAGTTGCTAAACGTGACAATTAAATAATGATATATTTTTTTAGATATGGAGTCACATTTTACGGTCAAAGAAAATTCTAGATATGACTTACATCTGAGGAAGGATAGATAATTTGATCATTAAAACACTAAAGTTCGTGCGTTCCACCGCTTGATGAAAATCTAAATCTCATATCAAAAGGACATTCAAGAAGGGTTGAAAATTGAAAATCGGCCAATAATAAATCCTACTTTCGTTCTCATCGAAAATCTTTAAAGAGAACTGAAATTTTTCATTAGTGAAAGAATCAAACACACATTCAAGATATTGTCACATGGTATGCCACTGAGAGAGGAGAAGTAAGATTAATTTCCCCTACCCTTCTGTGTTTGAATTAACAAGCCCCAAAGATTGTTGAAGCTGTAGCTAAAAACTCCGGGAAAAGAAGCGGAACCGAGTTCTTAGACAGGAGATAACAGATGCTTTCAAGCCAAGCTCTACAGAATCCCGCTAGCCCGTAAAAGAAAAGAAATCTCAGAAGAAACCCGTCGAAAAATCTAAGTAAACCTTAAAACCGTTTTCTCCATCCATCCTTCCTAAGTATTGCAATTATATGTCCTCTCCCTCAATTGAAAGAAAGAAGAAAGAAAAGAAAAAAGAAGAAAGAAAGACATTTATGTTGGAGACTGTTTGCCAGGGAAATATAGCCCCCCATAAATATTTGTTTGGACCTCGACTATAAAAATTTTGGTTATATTTTAAATGTCCCCGCGTTGAAATTTATTTATTGTGTTATTTACCAAGTGAGTTGCCTTCTTTTGCATGTATATCTCTTTCAGCTTCATTCGCTTCAATTTATCCTCGCTAAATGTCCTATTCGCCTTTAAAAACATTACACGGGAAATTGGAATTGTCGACTACAGTGAATAATAATATTTTATCTCAACCTACAAGTCCATGTCTTCCGTTATCCAAGGGGATAGGAAAACGACGCGGCTTGGTGGGTGTGTGTAACGTGAAAAATGGAACCCTCTTTGACAGCGGCGGTCAGTCTGGCCCGAAATTAACCCCCACGTTATCTGCCAGTTACCTTAGGCTCGAAACAGGGGTCTTAACTAGGACTTATTTTGCGAGGGGTCAAGTGCCAGACTGCCCCGATGTCACACGTACGTAAAATAAACTCCCGTCCTGGGATAAATATTCTATGCACCGTCACAATATGGAACAAATTACTTAGGACGAGATGGAGAAATTATGAACTGACTGGGGTAAGAAGCTATAAAAACGTTTGGTGGTAACTATTGTAGCAAGAGGTTGAATTTTTATCACTGTCTAGATCATAGACTGCTTTAAAAATAATTAATGTACTTGCTCATGTGAGAATGTGTGATTTAAATGGTAGTTGACTGAACTGAGGTCTGTATAAAACTTTTACTGAATAAAATCATATATATATGTGTGTGTGTGTGTGTGTGTGTGTGTGTGTATTTATATATATAAACACAATCAGCAGAGAAAGACAGATGTCAACACGCAAAAAAAAAAAGACCAAAATGAAAGAGAGAATAAAAGAGAAAGATAGAGAGAGTAGTGAATATGTACCGGCACACGTCACTTCTTCCCGAATGGGAGCCTGTTTTACCACACTGACTATTAAAAAGAATCTTCTATTACATCAACCTAACTAGGATTACAAAAATATGTTACCTGTCGGCGATTTGCACCTGTCGCCACACTCCGAGTAGTGTCCTGTCATTTTTATCTGCTGCTTCTGCACTAAGCAGGGCGATGTATTTTGAGGGACACAAACCCTGCTCATTAGGATAGATTATAGATCACTTGTGACAGCTGGTGTTCGAATCGAAAGGGTCACATATCTTGACTAGACCACAAAAAGGTGCTATCCTGTAAGGACCACGTGACTAGTTTTGAAATACGTTGAGGTGACATACACAGACCAAACATCTTTGTTCACTATTTTCAATAGTTGTTTTATGGCTTTAGTTATGGAAACATTTCTATTGTCAATAAAGATATGGAAACGTTTCTATAGTTTATTAAATTATGGGAACGTTTCTATCGTCTATAAAGTTATGGAAACGTTTTTTTTATTGTCAATAAAATTATAGAAACGTTTTTTTTAATTGTCAATAAAGTTATAGAAACATTTCTATTGTCTGTAAAGTTATGGAAACGTTTTTTATTGTCAATAAAGTTCCACAATGTAATATTGTGTGGCTGTAAATGTTTTAATTAATATTAGTCACAGCACAGTCACACACATATATACATATCATTTAAAAGACTCACAACCAAAAAGACATCTAAAATCTATAACGAATAAAAAAGCATTTTTTAGTTTTAGAATGCATCGGTTGCTCGAAAAAAAAAAAAAAAAAAAGAAATCAGAATAACATTTCAGTTATAGAATAAACAACTAAAGAATAGAATAAGATTATTAAATCATGCTAAATTCCTCTCTGTAACAAGAGATTTCGACCTAAGTGAACCTGACTTTTATAAAGACGCTAAATACACAAAATATATATCTAATAATACTAAAAACCATAAAGATAGATGGATATTACATAGAAATCCTGTCTCAAAAGAACTTCACTTAAGCCAAACCAAACTAAACCAAATCACTCTAAACATCGATACCAACATAGAATTATAAAAATATTCTCATTAACTTTTATGAATAGGTAACAAAAAAATTATGAAATCACTTTAAAAGCAAAAATATTTTAAACAATTACTAAGCTTCTCATCATCGAATGAAATATGAAAAACTTTCATTTTTCAAACGCGAATGCCCACACTTTACGTAAGTCTAATTGGCGGCCATTTTACGAAATGTGTTCTAAAATAGTGTTGCTAGACAGAATTTTTCTAATTTAATTCAATCAGAAGAATGCATTCTAGACTGTTATAGTTTTTGATACTGTGACTGACTGGAAAACCAAGAGCTGCTGAAAGACTTTATAAAGTTTAAGTGGTTCTCAAAACACGAGTGTCAGCATCTTGAATATTATTTTTCTTTTAAATCACACACACACACACACACACACACACACACACACACACACACACACACACACACACACACACACACACATATATATATATATATATATATACATATATATATATATACATATATATATATATATATATATATATATATATATATATATATATATATATATATATAATTCTGACAAATCTTATTTTAATATTTATCAATATTTGAAATTTTATAACAATTACTTCATATATACGTACATACTAACTTTAGATTGAAGCTCGAAAGCCAGGAAGGAACTCTCATCTCAGGCAGACAATGAAAAAGTGATCCTCCTCTTTGATCCTGTTATATGAGTTGAAAATTTTTAATATGAATTTAACCTTTTTAAAGTAAAAAAACAAACTTAATACATCAAAGTTTTTTCTGAATTCCGTAATTTTCAGTTTTACACTCGACAACATTAAAATGATATTTGAAAGCATCTAAATTTCTATATAGGCTTGAATCTAACATTTATTGTCTTGTGAGAAGATAGGAGAAAAAGCTAATTAAAATAAGCACACAAACGCACGTATTAAGTATAAAATAAAATGATTATAAAGCATGATAAAATCTCAAAAACTCAAAGTTTCACGTTTTCAGTGTTCAAGTGAGCAAGTAATCAGCTCAGATCGACAACTTGGAACTCTGAATCGCGAGTTTTTATTCCGTTTTCTTTATAAGTCATAGTATCTTAGATTTGAAATTTATTTTGAAATTTCTCAGTATTTTCGTGCATTAGCATTGTAATGACTTTACGTATTGAAAACCTTTTTTATCGCTAAATTTAAACCATAATTATATATATATATATATATATATATAGTTATCATAAGAATTCAATTCTAAAAGCATTTTAGATACGTAATATATATATATATATATATATATATATATATATATATATATATATAAATGTGTGTGTGTGTGTGTGTGTGTGTGTGTGTGTGTGTGTGTGTGTGTAAAGTTATCTTAATCTCACCATTTTAGACAAACATCATTCGGCCTGTTTGTAAAAGAGATTTTATTCGAGTTCCGATATAAATCCATAGATTCACGGAAAATTTGTCTAACCTCGTGTTTCAACTTGCCCTACTGCAGTCATATGTTCACTGCTTGATGGGTATTTTAAGACGCCTTACAAAATATGTGTTGTTGTTTGTAATCTTCTCACAATAGAAATAAGCAATTTCATGTTACGCAACAAATACATCAGAATATGTCTACAAAGAGGTGGAATTCCTGATTTTCTGGGATGCCATGAGAATGAGACCATGATCTGGGTGAACATTAAAAATGCTCAAAGAAACAAAACCCACGAGTTTCACATGCTCTGGTTGGATCTGCCAAATTCTTCTTGTTCCATTCAACACGAAATTAGAGGCAAAGTGCATAGCTGAGGTTCACAAACAGGGAGTACACTGCTATCTCACAGAAAAGTGGAGGTTGGTATCATATAATGGTTTATGTAATATGATCGCTTCTTTGCTTGATAGTAATGGATTATATATGCAAAGAACGGAATTATAAACTTAATGCATGGAATGGAAGCCAATGATTTCCTTCATAAAAGCGTTCATGAATGATATGACGCTTATTATTACCATATCTCAAACAAGACTGGAATAAGTGGATTGTTTTCATAAGCTTTTCTGACAGGGAAGAATAAAAACAAAATTATTTAAAAGTTGTAGAAGAAGATCCGTAAATAGTAAGAAACACTGCAAGTCTTTGCCACTTACCGATTAGTTTCAGTAAAGAGATGTATTGAAGTAACGGAAAGGAGACATCAGCTTTAATAATAAATGAGATCGTATTGCTATGGTTGGTTAGTTGGGTTTTATGGCATATCAACCTTTGTAGGTTATTTAACGCCAAATCCATTCTTACGCAAATAGTAAGTTCTATTTTAAAAAATTCAGTTTAGCGTAAGTACACAGTTTAATTGTCAAAAACGTTCCTATTTCAAGCTATTCAGTTTGTTCAAACAGTTTTAATTCACCTAATTTAGTTTAGTATATGTACAGATTTTGTTTACACTGTTAAATGTCAAAACACTTCTATATTAAACAATTCAGCTTAGTGTAAGTACAGTTTCAATGTCAAAAACAGTTTCATTTCAAACAATTCAGTTTAGGATAAGTACACAGTATAAATGTAAGTACACAGTTGAATTATCAAAAAAATTCTATTTCAAGCTATTCATTTTAGTGAAACAGTTCTAATTCAAACAAATCAGTTTAGCATAAGTATGCAGTTAGTTCTATTTAACCCATAGATAGGGCCCTATCAGGGGCTACCATTCCGGGCCAGAGTGGACCTGGGAGCGATGGCAATGAAGGGGTACTCCGCATTCTCCAAAGCTCCAGCATCACTGGAACCTCACCATCAGATTGTTTAGTGTCATATCGGGACACTCATTGGGGAGTTTACCTCTCCGGAGAGGTGCAGTCGGTGTATTCTACAGCCCCAGCCAACTGGGGAAGTATTGCAATGAACACAGAATTATCTATATAATTTGAAAAATTTTCTAAACTCATTAAACTACTTCAGCTCTACAATTTATCGATGACAAGAATTAAATATGACTGTGTAATTTTGAGGGAAACGTCTGGCGTAGATAAATATAAAACCATAAAAGCAGACTAATTTTTGGAGCTTCATAATTTGCAATTCACAATTTTACTACTTTGAAGAAGTAGGAAGATGCTATGCTAGAGCTACTGTACAGGTATCTAAACTGGTTGAGAAATGTTATGCAAAGATTTCGGACTTGTATTGACCCCACAGTCAGATGGAAAATTAAGGTCAATTATGAACTTCTTGTTAACCTCACAAACTTCATATCTTCGATCCTATAATCCATTCAGTAATAGAGGAAGGTAAGTAATTTATATCAAATAATAAGTTAAATATATATATATATATATATATATATATATATATATATATATATAATATATATATATTTAGCCTTTCTGAAGTTATTGTGTAAATCAAATAAATCTTAACTCAAAAATTTCTGAACCAATATTTATCAAATTTAAAATTATTGAGATATTAAACAAAATTTTATGTTCATTTAATTTTATGTTCATTTAATTGGGATCTGTAAAACATCTTCTTGGCAACTTCCTCTCACTTAAGCAAATGTTTTAAAGCGTCAAAATTGGGCCAAGAAATACATAAGAATTAACTTTTCTTAAGTCATTTTTATGATCGAATCTTGAGTGACATTCGATAGACCTGATGGATGGGCCAAAGAATGGATCTTATCCAATTCAGACGTGACCGTGGATAAAAGAAGGCAGCAAGAAGGTGGTAGTGTAGTGATATGGACTGGAATTGTTAATCAAACTGTCATTGAACCATTCAAAGTCGATGAAAGAGTTTATCCGAATGGGTTTAGCTCTTTCTTTTCTATCTAAACCTATCCGTGAATTCTTTGAGAATAGAAGATTTACAGGAGAGACGATAATGGAATAGTCAACATCAAATCCTAATCTGAATTCGATTGAAAATCTATGGTCAATTGTGAAAATGACATCATATGAAGGTATCAAGCAATATAAGTGTTAATAGACCTAAAGGAATCAATTAGAACTATCACGTCGGGAATGGAACCAGCCAAAGCCTAAACAAGTTGACAAAATCAATGGGTGATGGCTGCTGTGATCGAGAAGGGTCATTATATCAAAATATAAAGGATTTAAAGACTGATCATATGTGTTTATTATTTGCTCTGTTACAGATTTAGATAATTTTTTTTAATGATTTGATTACCTTTTTATTGAAGTGATATGTAATTATTTTGTTTTACTTGATAACTTCAGACGACAGTTATTTTTAGAAAACATCAAATAACTTTAATGAATCATATTGATGCAACCTAAAATTTTAACTCAGGCTTTAGTTTAACATCTAAACTGATTATTTAAAATTTGACAATGTTTTCCAACCAAATTCATTGACGTTTTTATGATTTACTAAATAACTTCAGACTAGGTGTTGACAAATTTAACTTGACAAAATTTGAACTAATCATTAACGATGATACAACAAAACTAAAAATCAGATGATTACTGAAATAAATTTTTATGTTTTTTTTGTATTAGTTGTAATAACATTAACGTTTGGTGTCAATTCAGTCAATTTTAAGCTGAAAACTACTGAATAATGGTGATGATGATAATAGACATTATTCAAAAGGTAAAATGACTAGTGTTACTATAATGAATTTCTTATTAATTTGTAGTGGAACTTTGTTGCGTGGCAGATACCCCCTATAAATATATATATATATATACACACATACATATATATATATAGATATATATATATATATGTGCGTGTGTGCGTGTGTGTGTGTGTGTGTGGATATGTGTAGTTGTGTATGTGTGCGTGTGTATAAATCAAAAAAGCAATAAGTCAAGTTGAAACACTTTTAAGATATTTTTTTGTTATTTCATATAATTTGGCCAAAAATATAGTCTTATACATTTTTCACGTTTCGCAGTAAAGTACATATAGACAATACGTGCAAAAATATGTACGTAATTTTTGGGCACTCTTTTGTCCTTCATCTACAATGAATTTATTGAAATTATTCCATAAGGGATAATTCCGATAACACTGGTCTGCGGTGTTTTCAAAGTCGAATATATAATAGCTGGTTTTAAGGCAGTGTTTTACGCTGAATCCAGAAATCATATCATTTTTTCTAATCAGATCAAATATTCAAGATACAAACTCTTACTTGAAATATATAAAACACTATCATAACTCTATTTTTCTGCTGAATTAAACCAAAAATGTTAAATTTAGAGCTGATATGTTCGCCATAAAGCTCACATTGTGCCATAGTAAACCGAAAAATATACAAAAGAAGCTATTCAATGATAAAAGGCCTTTTTAGAGACTTCCTACTGTGATCGGCAGCCACCGCATCCCGATTCAAGTACCAGCAACAGCCAGCGAGAAAGTTTACATCCCATCGGCCTTGTTAGCCCTCTTCCATTATATAAATGTCTTGTTGAAAGCAATCACCTAGCTCTTCACTCAAAACTCTACAGTCCTTTGGAAAATAGTCCAAGTGTGACCGCCGAGAGTACAGTTTGGCTGACATTCGTGTCCCGAGAAACTCTTCTGTAGTTCTTCAATTTCCTTCTCATATTCCGCAATCTGGTATAATCCCAAGAAGTTTGTAACTACTGACTTCAGTGACTGCCTGGCGGACTGTTCAGATTCGCTCAGTGCTTCGTCAAACATTGGGTCCTTCATGAGTTCTCTAATTTGAGGGCCGTCAAATATACTAGACTTTAGTTTCGCCATGCTTATCCATGGAAACTTCTGGGGAATAGCCAATCCACTGCCTTCCTTTTCAATTGCCTTCACAAAGTTCTTCATTTCTCCTAGCTTGATATGTAAGGGTGGAAGCAGTATTTTGTTCGGTTTAACGAGAGGGTGATACTGAACGTTATGCGAGCCAGGCTTAACCCTTGTCTCAACGACTATCTTGTCTGGCATAATGTTGATCGTCAGCCTGGCTGTCTCAGAGACACAAAAAACAAGGAAACTTTGTGTACCCACCTTGGAGGCCAAGGACCAGTACAACCACATTAAGATCTCTACAGATCAACCATTTGTGTTCCTAGTAATTTACTGCAGACAACAAATGATCCATGCTGTCATTTTCTTTCATTTGAACTGTGTAATGAACGAGTTGACTTACCTTCTGCAAAACATATCTGTTTGGCGTGTCGAGTTTCTTTAAGAGGACGCGGCCGCTATTAAAAGGCGAATTTATAAGTTGTGGCCTCGTTTTGTCTCGTTTATGGTATGAACACAGCAGCGCCAATGCAAATTTGTTCCTACCTTCATTGCATATAAAGGGGCTAATTTCGTCATTTGGGGAGTGTGCTTTAAAGTAAAGGAAGTTATTGTCTCTATTGTGACGTGTACGTAAAGGAGAAAGGAGTTTGTGCAAAACTGAAACAACCCCATAAAACAGAAAAGGGAGTCTATTTTCTAACAAGATAGCAGTCTTTCTGGACCAACTGCCCGGTAACTTTGGATAAACATTGTCTCTAAACTAATAGAGGCCACGTTGAAAGTGAATACTGGAATCAATTTCACATTTCCATTCACACCTACTCTTGTCAATTTACTACATACTCAATGCCCAATAGAGATAGATGAAAACTATTCCCATTATGTTGAAGAACTGCTTTGAGAAGCTGGATGGGTCAATAAAAAGTCTCCATTCCGTAGAATTATGCTCTAAGTCCATTGATTTAATCAATCCAGCAATATTGTTGCAATAAACCGATGATGATTTATTCTGAAACGTGAAAAACAGTCTTAATTCTCTCTCACGGTTTCGATGCCAGTGGAACACTATTCCTGGTACCAACAGATGTTTCTCTTTGAGTCGTGAACCCAGCAGCTGAGTAGAGATCTTTCTTCTTGTATCAAGGGTTCTGACTAGTCGTCGTCAAATCATCCCCAGCTACAACAGTCATGTCACTATGTTCGGAATCAGATCTATATTCCATGTTACCTTCTAGCTCAGCAACAGGAAGGTCTGGGTTATCAGGGATTGGTCTTATGGCAGAAGGAACACAGGGTATTGGACATGGTACTAGTTCTTGTAATCTATTCCTTTTAGATTTATCATCCAGATATAGCAGTCCGTAATGTGAATTTTCTTTCCCTCCAGACCAATGAAATGGCAAATGGCATAATCTTCCTTTTACCATTCCTCAAGTTCTCCACACTTTTTACATCAAATGTGAGGAGCGAATGGCTTATCCCTATCCCCTAATTTGAATCCCAAGTAATCACGATATGCCTTCTTCACAAAGTCAGTGGTTTTTAGTTGACGGTTAGGAAGAACCACATTACTGCAGATATAATAGAACTTGTCCGGATTATTCTTACACTTGCGATCCATTTTTACAATAATACAAATGTCTAGCTGAAAAGAAAAAACTAAACCAGATCTCAACTGGTCGTCGACACTTGATACAGTACATTAAAATCATTTTAAGCGGAGGGATAATCCCCACTCCCTTTGGGTATGTGGGTGTTAGGGAGTGGGGTGGTATGCTGTAGTTAGGAACAGATACAACATTATAAGATATACTAATCATATGGCACCCATGATCAGCTGTGACAAATAATGTGCACAGGTTTTTGAATAAGTGTTATTATTGTGTACAACGTTTTTGTATTCAAGCACATCCTAAAAACCAGACTTGGCCAAAAGACAACGAATGGTATTTTTGAATTCAGCATAAAATGATGATCATTTGAGGTTTTGAAAAAAAAAAAAATAACGCAGGCCAGTGTAATTCTTATTATGGATAATTCCGATCAGTCTTTTTATGAAAGCAGATATGAAATTTATATCCTTTTTCTCCAATTTAATTACATTTATGAAATCTAGAGCAAAGCATAAGGCAAAGTAAGTTTGAACTGTCACGTGTTAAAGATGGAGGCTGCATTTTGAAATTCGTACCTGGAGGAAAAAGTGTTATTTAGGGATTTGGTTACAAACCTAGGATCTAGGTCTATTGCATATTCCATTACTTTGGTGAATGGTTGAGGGGATCGAGCCGAGTTTCGATCATATTAGTTGTGCCCTTTTGACACTGAATAGAGGTTCATTTAATAAATTACAGATTTTGCGATCAAATTTAAGATTTTGGTAGTTTTCTTTTTGAGAAAATGAAAGTTCATTAATATTGTAATTAAAGTCAAATACTATAGGGATTTAGGAATTAGGTTTTTTAATTCTATGGACTAAAAATTGCGTCCAATGTGTAAGGAAGCATTTTATGGAATCTTTGATTATTTTAAGGGGATAGTTTATTTTAAAGAAGTAGTTAGCCGGAAAGCACCCCCCCTTTTTAACGTAAATTTTCATGTTTCTTTCATAGTACTCAAAATGTCAGTGATTGGACTGCTATAAAGTCGAATGATTAAAATCGCTTTTTAAAACATTTAAAATGACCCTTTAAAAATGTTTAAGATCCCGTCGTCGTTACAAGACCTTCAGCCGAAATATCAGTCTCACGATATGAAATGTGGATTGCACTTAGAGTGAAAAATTAAACATAATTACTTTTTTCCGAACAAGACCATCTTAATTCGAAGTCCAAGCTTTTTAGCAGAACAAATATTCAATTATCTCCCAACAGAGTAAAAAACGCTAAAAACCAACAAAAAAGATATATTTACATATTTTTATGGGGTGACTTTAGCTATTACGGCTTCCTCATACTCCTTATGGGTAAAGGTGATGGTCATCATCGGTGCTTAAAAGTTAACGGAAATTGACAAACTACACAAACATTTGAAGATCGATACAAATCAGGGAAATAATAGTTATGCTGAAGAGATGTGACAACCAGAATCTTTTATACGTTTTAAAAAGTCTAGTTCAAAGTTTTTTAAAAAGTAATTTTATCATCAGTCCACATTCGACTCTGTGTTTATATATATATATATATATATATATATATATATATATATATATATATATATATATATATATATATATACCAAAATCAGTCCTTTTTAATTATATGGTTTTGTATATTTCTTTAACACCTTATCACTTCGTTATAAACTATTCCAAACCAAAATTTGTATATGTTTGATCATAATCATTATCACTTAAATTTCGATAATATATTTCAATCACTCTTTTTAAAAATTGCACTTTGTCTACAATAATCATTTGTTTGTAAAAGTTATATAGTATCAATAATTTCTGTTTAATATTAATAATTTATACATCATTATACAATTTGAAAAACTATTCCTATTTGATAATCATCTTTTGTTGGCACACAGTTATTTAGTATCAAGAATTCTTATCTAATATCAATATCTCATACACCATTATAAATAAATAATGAATATAACATCATCTACACCAAGTATATATCTATCGTCGGTTTACACTTTTCAACATATATTCCGTTTAATTCATTTCATTCCCTCGCACATATATTCTCTGCGTTTCCTAGCAGAGTTCAAGTACTAGACAAAGTTGTTTGCATTTCAATTCACGCAAATGCTCTTGGGAAAATCATGAATTCTTCTTTTCTCCCACTATCGACTAGTAAAATAGATAAGTAGACTAAGCGCTTTAACTTTGATGAGGCCACCGGTCTAGCATTCTTTTATTAGCTCATCTAAACTTTTATCACTACATACAAATCATCTGTATCGTGGGAGACGGAGAGAGAAAAATATATAATTGAAGAATAAGAAATAATTCATTAGCGACGTTCTCCAATGGCTTCTTATACATGGACACACAAGTGTTGGTCGACCAGCAATAACGCGCATTCATCAGTTCTGTGTGGACACTGGATGTCGTCAAGAGGCCTTTCCAAGTGCAATAATGATCAATAGAAGGGATGGAAAAAAAGAATCAATGGAATCCGTGCTGTCAACACCTCTGGATGATGAGGATGATAATAAAAATACGAGATGAACTTATATATCATAGGTAACATCACTTTGCATTTTTATTGATAAGTAGATAAGCAATGAGAAAAAAAGATATCTGCTTTGCTTCCGATTCAAATAACAGTATATGATGTTGTTTATTCAAGTGAAATTAATTCTTAAAACATTCGAAAATTCAAAAAACAATGTTTTTTTAATCTTTCTTGATTGGATCATTTGAGATAATAGCAAAAAATCAATAAATCCAGAAAAAAGTATATTTTATTACCGAATACTAAAAAATGCATTTATTATTTACACAAAAATGTTTATTTTTCAATACAATTTTCATCCGTGTCAATGCACTTAATACAAAGGGAAATATTAATAACATAGATAAAATATTACAAAGTGAAAATATCAGATCAAATTCAGTTACTGTGTCTGGCTACGGAATAGTTGATTCAACTTGTTATATTTTATGATAATTATCTTGTGGACATGGATTCCTTTCAACATCACCAAATTACAATATCAATTATCAAATATATTTCTGTATATGAAAATCTCCATTGCTTCCGGTATTTGTTTGTGGCAAATGTTTTGAATTAATAGTGAACATCAATCGAAGGAAATTTCCTGTCATCAGAAAATGTTTTTATGTTCACCTAAATGTGTCGCGTTAAACCAACAGAATAATAAAAAAATTCACAACTTAGAACTGGTGGGGTTCGAAACGAAACTGATGGCGTGAGAGTAGCTTAAGCATTAAAATGAATGAACCCTTTGAAACGTACAAAATTGATTATTATACGAGGTGTGTCTGAAAAGTAATGAGACTGGTGCCACGAACAATATATTTCCATTCTAAAACCTAAATTACTTGGTTCCCCCTTCAAAGTTATTCCCCTCGTGTCTAATGCACTTTCCCATTATTCTTTATTGTGCTTTTCTGCAATACTGGAAGGATTTTTCTGGGATGCTCCTCAACTTTGTTGTTACAACCTTCTTGGTGTTCTCACCTTCAAAACGGGTCCCTTTGATGATTTCCTTGAGCTAGGGTAAAAGAAAAAAATCAAGAGAATAGGGAGGTTGTTCCAGTAGGGCGATGTTCCTCCCAGCTTTATACTTCTGAGTGCTCCGCGTACCAAGTCCCGTTACTTTTCAGACAGACCTTGTAATTGATACGATCCGTACATTTCAAAATCATTTGTTAAGTGGTGATATGCTATTTCTTAAATGACTCATATTAATATATTTCAAGAAGATTATTTTCGAATCTAAAAGTTTATTGAAGAAAAATGATAAAAAATAATTCAGATATTTGGAAGAGTTGAGAAAAAAATTCAAATCAGAATTTTTCATCTCAATGTATTTTTCTTTCAAATAATTTTCCGATCTATTCAAATAAGTTTTTTAAATTAAGAAAAATAAATTGAAAATTTAGAAAAAAATCAGAATGTAAAGTTCTCGGTCAGTGTAATCCTATTTTGTTTTTGTTTTGTTTTTACTTCAGAGCACTCACGACAGACATATATAATGATCAACTTTTAAAAAAATAATACAACGATTTAAGCTGTTTAAATTCTAAGTAATATAAATTTTATGACAAATGAAGTTTCTGAAACGCATAAAAACAAAGAAATGGGCTATATAAAAGATACATAAATAATACCGAAATTTTTACTGGGACTCTGCTACAATAGATGTATGTATATCTTTGTGTATGTGTGTGAATGTGTGTGAAATAGTGTGTTGTATAGTTTTGACTGTGTCATGGGTACATGTGCTTATTGAGTTATTCGTTATAAAACTTTTGGATGTGGACATATATTTTACATTGCCTACTTATGTTTATCCATTGTACACACGAAATGTCACAAAGTATCTGCGTATATATATATATATATATACAGAGAGAGAGAGAGAGAGAGAGAGAGAGAGAGAGAGAGAGAGAGAGAGAGATTAAAAGAAGAAGGGAAATAAGCTTCCGAGATCTGGCAAGATTAATGTGTTCTGCTCGCACTTGTTCAACAAATTATTCAAAAATAGAAATACACAAAACAAAAACAAGAGAGTTTGACTTTTGAAAACAATAAAAAAGCACATTCCATTTGAGACAAGTGTTATTTATTGGTGTTCATTTACCTCTAATAAGTGCTGCTGCGTTCAGGTCCTCATTCACAAACTAATACAACCTTTTCTGGCATTCACCAACTTGGCTACAGCAGTCATGTGAACAAATATAAATTCATTTCTAATCAGACAACACACGCGCATACACACACCCACATACACTCATATATATATATATATATATATATATATATATATATATATATATATATATATGTGTGTGTGTGTGTGTGTGTGTGTGTGTGTGTGTGAATATATTTGGAGACGGGAGAGAGAGAGAGAGAGAGAGAGAGAGAGAGAGAGAGAGAGAGAGAGAGATATGATAAAAAAACTACTTGTGATTTGAAACTTAACTGATTTTAAACGTTATTTTTCATTGCCAATCTTTTACTACTGTATAAATTCGCATAGTTTTGTTTAAAAACAGTAAAAACAAAAAAAGAAAAAAACAAAACAAACAGACAGACAAACAAGCAGACAGACAAACAAACAAACAAACAGGCGAAAGACTCATACAGTTTTATGCTAATTCAGTCCCATTTTCCCCTGAGTCATTTACTTAGCTTAGTTTGAGAAAAGGCATAAACGTAAGAAGCCTTTAGAGAAAATCGAATTCAATAACAAATTAAAAGAAGAAATATCAAATTAAGCTATGATAAAATAATAATCTTCTAAGTTTGGCTGAAGGCAGAGACGTGAGAGGCATTTAGAGAAAATCGAATTCAATGACTAAGTAAAATGAGAAATATGAAATTTAGCTTTTATAAAACGATAATCTTCGGAGAAACCTGAGCAAAATTATCAATGAATATTTCTAATTAGTTGTAAACCCCAAATTGTGGGAGCTTTTAAGATGCACCTCATGAACTTTGATAGCAAATAGGCATCATGGAATTACGTACTTACTAAATCCTACATAAATGAAGCCATTTAGAAGAAATTCAATTTGTTATTCTTGACCATTTTTGTTTGTCTTGATTTTCTCTTAACAGAAAAATATCATGGAAAAGGGTTATTGTTTTGGTTTCTGGTGAGGAGGTTTCAGTTAAAGGTCTACTTTTGACATGTAAGCTAATAATGATTTGATTTGGCTAACCTGACAAACAGAACGTAAATACTATAATCACATTGTAAATTGACACTTGTTAAAAAATTGTCATAAGCTTTGTTATTTTCAAAATATATGATGCTAAAAACATATTCCAGGGTCCCATTAGTAAGCAGAGAAAATTTGGTCGGCATATCTCAAGCTTTCATTGATTTATCTGATAAACAAAAGAAAAATCGTCAAACAAAAATAAAGAAAACCAGTTGTTTCGACGTGGTACAATGGTTATCATTACTGAAAATAGACTCAACGAACTGAATTCGAGTTCTGGATGACACTGTTTATGTTTTACTTCAAGCTAGAACCCTCATAATCCCTTCACCAAATATGTATACATAGTAGAAAAACTGGGATCACTTACCTTGATAAGGCAACCATCCTAAGATAATAAATGAAAAGGGATTTTTTAACAATAAAATAAGTTTTTTAAAGTTTTAAGAGCAATTTTAATCATTGATATATATATATATATATATATATGTGTGTGTTTGTGTGTGTGTTTGTGTGTGTGTTTGTGTGTGTGTGTGTTTTTGAAGAGCGTATATTTACACAGCAAATTATTATTCAAACAAGTTTTGTTAAAGACAATGGAACACTGTTTAGTATTTTTTATTTTATTTTTTCAAGACTCCTTGTTATTTTTCTAGTGTCGGGATCTAGATGGTAAAGGAATTGTCCCATATCTGCCGTCCAATCACTTTTGACCAAATTTTTGGTCGTTATCAGGGATAGTGTTGAGTTGACTGTCGAGATTTTACTGTTTTAATAATTTGTAGCGTTTTGTTTTGAAGTTGTCGGTTGGAACGTTTTCAGGACTAGGCTGTTTGCGTTTCAATTCATTCTAATGTTCTTGGTAAAAAGTTATGAATCTTTCTATTCTCCAAAAAGCTATGAAAAACTTCGTAGAACAGACAAGGCTTTTTATCTCTGATAATGCACCCAGTCTGAGAATAGGAAAAACTTTGAATTCAAACCTGAGGAGAATTGTTCGTAAAAATCTGTGGAACACTGGTAAACCATTCTTCAGTTCCCATTTCATCCAAAATACGACCAGCTCAACACTAACCTTCAGCATTATAAATAAATCATCTGCGTAATTCATTTGCTAAGCTTCAGCTTCAGAAATCGCAGTCATTGATGTAGACAGACGATCATTATTTATCTAATACCTTTGGGAATCCACCATTTTTTGCCCTCCAGCTACGGGTAAATAAAGCAGACTAAGGGTTCTAGTTGTTAAGTAGACATACATGACTAAGAGAAGGAAAAACTTTTAATTGAAACCAGCTCCATCGCAGAAAAACCTTACTGAAACAACAACACCATTACTGATGTTATGTGGCTGTGGTACTGTGCTACACAAAGGATCGTCGACAATAACCATCAACGGAAACAACAAAACCACCACCACCAACGCCACCACCACCACCACCACTTTATTTCAGCTTTTTCGTCGTACATCGATACAATTTGTCCAAAGATCTAATGAGGAAAAACAAAACAAAAATAAACAATTATTTCTGCACAAGGAGAATTAACCCTGTTGGAGAGTGCAAATAAAATATGCGCTTCGTTGAACAAATACTGAAATTAGATAGAATATTTTTTCAGTGATCTTGATGCACAATAAAATAATTTTATCATAAAAAGTTGATCTTACAAAGGTGTTGAGTTGGTAAACATTTTTTCGGATCTTTACATCGTTTTATCTTATTAATATTCATAGAGTTGGCGACTGCAACTTTTAATTTTATTCTGAAAAATAACAAGTGGAGATGGATATCACTAGCAAGCATCTTTTTTCTTCAAGCTATACAAGATACATTTCGCACACACACACACACACACACACACACACACACACACACACACACACACACATATATATATATATATATATATGCATTTAAGTTTGTTTACAAATATATGTATGAAACCAATTACAGAAGTGTGCTTACATTGTACTTGACTCTTTCTCTACAATCTCTTTCTATTTTTTTCTTTCTGTCTGTCTGCCTGTCTGTTCTCTCTCTCTCTCTCTCTCTCTCTCTCTCTCTCTCACACACACACACACACACACACACACACCCACTCACGCACAAAAACATAAAAAATATGTATTATTTTACTCATTGAGAGGTTTTCACAGGAGTTTGAGTAACAGCAAGTCTCCTAAAGTCTCCAGGACTTTTCTCAGTATTCTGGCCGATCTCAACTATGCTGTAGTTTGGACAGACTCCACTCACCCCGTTATTTCCAAGCCCTCCACTCCTTGCACCAACCCTTTGGTGACTGTACCAAGAGAGCCATTTACTATTGGTATAATCGTCACTTTCATTCTCCACAGTTTTTTCCATTCCCTAGCAAGGTCCAGGTACTTATCCCATTTCGCATTCCTTCAATTTTATTCTGTGGTCCGCTTGGACAGCAAAGTCCACAATCCTGCAAATTCTCTCTTTTATGTTGAATATTATATGGTCTGGTGGTCTAGTGGAGATTAGGTAATCTGTTTGTATGTCAAAATCCCATAGGATTTTGTGCGTGTCATTTTCCAGGACAGATGCTGGGTCTTGCATATACCATTTGTTCGTATGGTTAAACTTCAGTTTCTTGCACAATTCCCAGTGGATCACCTTGCCTGCCTAGTCTTGTCTAGTCTTATACTTTTTCTCTACGAATTTGCTGCATTCGCTTATTATGTGATTGATCGTTTCGTCTCTATCACTACATAACCTATATCTGCTGTTTTGTTGTGTCTTATCTATTATCGCTTCGATATGGTTTGTCCTTATGGTGTCGTTTTTTGCTGCTAAGGAATCATTTTCTTAGCCACGTCCAAGTTTTCTTGTGTGAGATGTTTGTTAGTCACTTAAAACGTCCATAGAGTTGTTTTTATTCCCATTTTTTGTTTTCTGCTTATTGTCGTTCTGTTAGTCTTCGTGTTGTCAATATTGTTTTTAGTGGTTGCAATCAGTCTTCCTCCGCGCTTTTCTATGTAGACTTCGAGTCATTGTATCAACGCTGTCTTCAATGCTGGTAAGTCCTCTTTCTCCTTCTTTTCTTGACACATATAGTCTTTTAACGTCATCTCTGAGATGCTTTATGCCTAGTCATTAGTTTTCTTGTTCACTGGTTCATTCGTTTAAGTTCTTCTCTAGTTCACTTCAAGAATGGTCCTGAGTATCAAGAGCGGGACAACCCAGGTATTTATCCCTTTGACAAGGTTCCTGCTATAGAGTTTTGTTTCGAGTAATTTTCTCACACAAGTTTTAACTGGTGGTCCCTTTCACTGGCATTTTACTGACAGCAAATCTCCTCATGTCTCTATGATCTTTTCGCTAAGGCGGAATTTTCGGTTTTTCTGCGCTTAGTTCTTATTCTAATCAGTAAAGATTTTTGTTTCTCTATTTTCGTTGTTCAATTCTTTAAGGTGGTCATTTTATCACTTACTTTGTTCATATGAGCAGTTTTCATAATATATTTATTACACTGTTGTGCGTTTTATGCAAATCCTATAGTTTCCAGTAGGAACAGAATCCGAGTGCTGGTGAATCATTTTTTTCCTCTTTGTTTAAATATTATATGTTAGTATCAAATCTGCCATTTAAAACCCGGTGTATTGTCATTAACTTCTTAACGGGAACATTTCTTTTATTTAATGTTTATATTTTGTTTTTTCTTCAGTAACTTTATTTCCTTAAAATACTACTTTCTTCCTACTGTAGGAGGGCGTATTGAAAGGGGTATGTATTATTATTATAATCATCATTATTATTATTAATCAGAACTAAAAAAGGGAAGCATCAGGAGAGAAACTGAATGTTTTTTAATCGTAACATAAAATATTACCATAAGAAGTAATTATATCAAAGCAAAACTTGATAATACGTAACAGAATAGCAAATGTAGGTTATTTGGTGACAGAAATGAAACGGTTAATCACTTAATAAGCGAAATCAATGAACTGACATAAATGGAAAACAAGTGTAGGTACGATTGGGTGAGAAAGTTGATCTATGGGGAATTGTGCAAGAGATTAGAATTTGATCGTACTGAAAATTGTAAATACACAAACTAGAATATGTCCAAGAAAGTGAAACGCATATAATTCTCGGAGACTTCTATTACAAAAGGATGACCAGATTCCGGCCAGAAATGCTGACCACGTGTTAATCAACAAGAAAAATAGAACTTGTCATCGAGTGGATTTTGCTGTTCCAGTGGATCACAGATTGAATATGAACAAAAGCGAAAAATAGACAAATTCTTAGATGTTGTCAAAGAGCCGAAAAAGCTGAGAAACATAGAAGTGACGGCGACACCAACTGTAGTTGATCCACTTAGAATGGTTCATAAAGGCCTGGAAAAGTGACCGGAGGAACAATCGAGAGGAATCGAAACCATCCAGACCTCAGCACTGTTGAAATCATTTCAAGAGTCCTGAAAACTTGAGAAGATTTGCTGTTACTCAGACTTCAGAAAAAAAAAAAAACAACCCGTTAAAACTGATGTGAAAAACTTGCTAGTTTTCACGTCTGTCTGTCTGTCTGTTTCTAACATAAATCACAGCAAGTATTCTCAATATTTTATTTGGTATTCTTATTGATTTTAGTAATGCTCTTGCACTAATGCCAAAAATTCTAACCTGAATATATTTATTCCTTTTGAGATCGGCTTTGTGCGTCCACAGATTAACAACAAATCCCATATAACTAATTACATAATTAGCAGAAGATCACCGTTCTGATCAGTCCCGTCTATTTTATAGTTCCTTGGAGATTAAATTATGTGATTGACAACTTAATCTTAATCTGGGTATCAGTGGCATTTTCTGTTCTGCTGCGTCTTTTTGCTTTGATATGATTTGTTTTTGGAGGTACAGTGGTGTAAAGATATCAGCGTGAAAAACGAAACCGGTGTCTTCACATTGGAAATATCTCACAACAGGCAGAATATCGATCCCCTTTACTTCCTTTCACTTCTTGTATCGATCTCTGTGCTGTCCACTGCTTTATCAGTGGTTGATGATTTTTCCATTCTCGGACCATTCTATAAGTCATTCAGTTTGAGAAATACTATCACCAAGTCTTCTAATAAAAAAAAAAAAAAAATTGGTCTTTAGCATAGATTCTAAGATTTTTTTCTTCTTTCAATGACTGCAGTATTTCATAAATCAGAATGAAGTTCTTGAGGCGGTTTATATTCTTATGGGAACGCACAACTGTTATAAGACAGTAACTGCTATTCTGGACACATATAATATTTTGGCTTAATGCTCATATATGTAAAATGCCTTGCATTTATGTACGCCTTCCTAAACATATATATATATAACAAAGTCGCGTCTGTTTTGACATGTATGTACTGACATAACTCAGAAAAGAAATTTCATTGAGTATTAAAATCGCTCATAAACTTTGAAATGTTTATAACGAGGAAGAGAACAAAATTTTATTTTTGTTTTTAATGATAAAAAGAAATAATTCAATAATTAAAAATCAGTCAGTTTGTGGAAATCTTAATTGTTCTTAATAAGTAAGTACAAAAAAGAGGTAACTCTTCTGTTCTTCTTAAGCCCATTATATTTAAATATCACCCAGTTTCTATATGTAAAATTTGAATTTAATGCTTTTTCACAAATTATCGTTTTGTAATTTAGTTTTATTTTTTAAATTCTTAATTGAGAACCAAAAAATATCTTGGTTGTGATTTTTCGGACTGTTGTCCTCATCTTTATTGGCTTGAGTTGAAACACTACGTTTTGGCTGCTGTATCCTCCTGCCCTTCTCAAGTGTTCCTTGTTTATCTGAGCATAGAAATGATTCAACCTGAGAAGTCATTTTTAATGTTTGACTGTTGATCAAACAAGGCATTCAACTTACCACAATGAAGATGTGCACAGCTGTTCCGAAAAATCAGAACCAAATTATTACACATCAAGCCTCATTTAAAAAATTCAGAAAGATAATAAAAAATAAATCAGAAAAGGGTTTAAAACCAAAGGGTATTTTTTGAAAATACTGGTTTAAATGTACACAAAAAAAAAAAAAAAAAAAGAAATTGGGATATGAAAATTTTATATTTTTATGTCTTCGTTTCTTTTTAGTGTAATCACCAATAAAGTTAGATTCTGAGAGGGTAGGCGCCTCGGGTAGTGTAATGGTTAGTAAGCTTGACTAGCAAACCTGCAAGAGTGAGTTCGAGTCTTATTGGGGACCCCATTCATTCGGTCTTGTGCCACATCCAAGCAAAAAGCTTAGTAAATCACTAGGGTGATTGGGTTTGTGTAATGGTTTGCAAGCTTGACTAGCAATGGTTAGCAAACTTTCACGAGTGAGTTCCAGTTTCAATGAGTGCTCCATTTATACAGCCTTTTGCTACATCTAAACAAAAGGCTTAGTAAATTACTACATTTTTTGAGGGTGAAAAGAAAGCAAAATTAAACGAAAACATTATATATCGATAACTCAAAAACTGATTTTTTTTTAAACGAAAACTTTTCATATTTCTTAAAACAGAATATAGTCATTTTTAATCAGTGTAACACAAAAACTTGAAAACAACAACAAAAACAACAAAAAACAACAAAACAAAACACAAAAAACAGACAATTCATATAACATACAAATACTTTTCATTTGAATTAATACGCGAAATTTTCCATCTAAAAATGATGGCATATTTTTCATTCATAGCTTCTTTTTATCGTTATTTTTTAATAGGGTAAAAATAAAATGAATTGAATCAATACATTTTTATCACTGAGACTCAACAAGCAATTACGAACTGAATTTAAGTATTTGTCCTATTTTTAAAAAGTCTTTAGAAAAATAAAATTGTAATAATGTTTCATTCATGATGTTAGGGTTACATTTTTAAAAATATTTTAAATGTAAATTTAAAAAAAATGTAAATAAAAAAAATCCCAAGTTTATTGTAATATGTGAATTCTTCATTTTTTTTTTGTTGTTAGATTTTTAGTGGGGAGATAAAAATTAAATTAAAATTTTGCTGCTTTTTCAAAAATTATTTACTAAAAATGTTCTGTAACTGAGAGTTAATTGTAAAAAATAAAAATTTATTGGAGACAAAAAAATCGTGAAAATGTTTTAAATCTTTCAACATGTAAGTTTACGTATTTCTATGAGTTATTTTAAATGTAAATTAAAAAGGAAAAAAAAAAAAAAAAAGAAAAAAAAGAAAGAGATCGTGCAAAATAATCTCGAGGTGACACTCTTATTTGTAGATTTCTCCGAGGCATTTGAGTCCATACACCGAGGGAAGATGGAGCAAATACTTCTAGCCTGTAATGATGTTCCATAGTAACACGAAACTAAAAGTTCACTTACCTTGATGTAAACACAGATTTCTTTGAAATTTTTGCTGGTGTTCGGAAAGGGATACATTAACCCTATATCTGTTCATAACCTGCCCAGACTCCGTACTTCGAGCGTCGATAGTTCTAATGAAATTAATGACTTTATACTAAAAATAGAAAAAAGCAGACGATACCCTACAAAAAACTATCCCCGACAGAAAATAAAATATACACACCTAAATATTGGTAAATTCATCTTGAATATATAAAGAAATTAAAACATTTAAAAGGTACACTAACTTTGTGGATATAAATTCTGGATCCAGGTCATTTTTTTTACTAAGGAATCGAACATTCATAGTAAAGTTATTCTTTATCAGAAAAAGTATGATGAATATATTAAAAGCTAACAAGTACATTGAAAAATAAATTTAAAAAATTAAAATGTATTTTTTGCATAAAAATGATTTATTTTCGTTTTTACTCCAGATCAAAATTATTAACCTTTTTATTAAAAAAAACTATCTACAAAATAATCGTTCAAAGAAAAAAAATTAAATAAGGAAAAAAATGAAACGCAAAAAACAAAATTATTTGAAAAATTAAGATTGAAATAAATAAAACATCTTAATGAGGTTTTAGTTTTTAAAGAAAACTATGAAAAAAAAAAAAAAAAAAAATAATGAGAAAAATTGCTTCCTTTATTGAAGCCACTCAGACTCTTGTATGACACAGAAGAATTGGTTGTTTTGGCAGAACAAATTTTGGAGAACCTAAACCGGGACAAACAAATGGAGAAACAGAGTATATATATATATATATATATATATATATATATATATATATATATATATATATATATATATATTGTTAAAAATATTTCAACACACCTGCAGCAAAATCCTACTGCATTTATTAAGAGTTTGTTTTAATCAATTTCATTACCGTTATCATAATTTTCATTATTCTCTAATCATCCAATCAATTCTTTTGACTGTGTTACTGTTGTCAATAATGAGTAGCGATAATTTTTGTTTATTTGGTTATAATACACACACATAGATATACGAACTCAAGCATAAATACATACACATACAAATTTCATAGAGTCTGAGTTTTATTAGAGTGAAGGATTTAAAATTCTTTAACTTGGAGAAGAAAGCAACTTCGTGAATTTACAAATGAGTGTTAATTTTGTAGGATCAGCATTAACGTTGAATGTCTTTTTTGATTTATCAAATTCTTGATGTAACAAGAATAACTATGAAATTTTAATTAGAACTTATTGCTTCCTTTTAAATAAAAGAATAAATATCATCAAAAACTGCTATTACTAAAGAAAACCAGCTTCCCCAATAGAAAGTGACCTCGGAATCACCAAGAACTGCAGAAACATAACTCTTACTTCCATATCAGGTAAAATTTATAATGCTCTGCTTCTCAGTCGCATCGAATATGAAATTGAGAAAATTATTTGAAATCGGAGAAATCGATCAAGAACATCACAGATTCTGACAATCGGTCAAATCTTAGAAGGAGTTCGTGCAAAAAAAATCGAGGCAACACTCTTGTTTGTAAATTTCTCCAATGCATTTGATAAATCTAATGAAAGAAAATGGTTTTACACACATAAAAAAAGACTAAAAGCAGACGATATCCCTCAGAAACTATAACAGATACAGACTTGGCAGATGACATAGCACTTCTTTTACATACACTTACCCAAGCAGAATACCTTCTGCATAGCCTGGAACAGGCAGGAGGAGGTATTTGCCTCCATGTGAATACAGACAAAATGAAGTACATGTATTTTAATTAAGGAGAAATCTCTATTCTCTCTGAAATTTGTGGACAAGTTAAGGTACGCCTCATATACGGAAAGTGATATTAATATTCACCTATCGAAGGCGTGGGATGCAATTGATAGGCTATCGATCATAGCGAAGACTGTTTTATTCCAAGCAGCCGTTATGTCAATATCACTGTACATATGTAGTAGATATTGACTTGAAGTTTCCTTTGAAATGCTACGTAAATTGTTAGAGTTTCATATCAGGAAATGCACCTGTTGCCTAAAGTTAACATTACACAGATGCCCCGGTGGAAATGCCGCATAAATTGCCTGGCTGGCATAACAGGAAGTCCATTTGTTTCTTAAAGTAAACAGGACACAGGACTTTCCATAGTGGAAGCTCCATGTTTTTTGTGTAGGTGGTATGGTAGATGGAGGTATGTCCGAGCGCAACGCGTAAGTAGCATACTGGAGGTATGACCACGATAATTTGCGCAAGCGTTCGGAATATCATATAACCAGCAGAGACGAGTAGATACAGGAGGTACGGGAGGGCAGTTACTAGACGTCACGTTGCTCTGGGCTCTAGCCTTACGCCAGACTGCCAAGGGTTGGGAGGCCAAGTATGGCAGGAGATAATGCTAGACTCGTGAAAGTAGAGAAACGAGGAGGAACTAAGATGATTCGATGTCTTGAGGTTGCCCTCTACCAAACTCGCGAAAGTAGAGAACGAAGAAGAAAGGCAGAAGAGTTTTCATCGCAGATTTGTACCTCGAGCACTGTGTGTGTAAACACAGCCATCTTCTTCTCTCTCACTCTACCCATACGTACATTTCGGGTAATAAAGTGAAAAGAAAATAAACAGATTTTATTTTTATACATAGGCGTTGTAATCTTTTCCTGCAATGCAACAAATGCTCCACATGGACGCTGACAAATCGTATTGAGAAAAAGCTGAACGGGAACTACACAAGAATTCTACAAGCTACATTGAACAAACCCTGGAAGCAACACCCTACGAAACAACAGCTTTATGGCCACTGACCTCCAATCTCTAAAACCGTCCAAATAAGATGAACAAGACATGTGAGACACTGCTGGAGAAGCAAGGACCAAATCATAAGTGACGTTCTCTTATGGACCTCTTCTTATAGACGTGCCAGTGTTGGCCGACCAACAAGAACTTACCTACAACATCTCTGTGCTATAACATAGGATGTTGACTTCCCGGGAGTGATTGATGATAGAGACGGTTGGATATATATATATATATATATAAAGAGAGAGAGAGAGAGAGAGAGTGTGTGTGTGTGTGTGAGGTAAATCCGTGCTAGCATCACGACTTAGTAATGATGATGATGATGTACCTGTGGATAAATGTGTATTTAAGTAGGTGTAAAAAAACAAATTTTCGCTGAATTATGCTCTGTTGAAGTTTATCCTCTTTAACGAAATATAATTCAAATTTTGAAATTTAAAAAAATTGAGTATTTTATAGAAGGTTATAATGTAAAAGGGCCAAGCAAAAAGCTTTAATGATGAGCTGTTAATGACACCTCGTTCTATTTTAATTAAACTTTCAATTACATTTGCGTGTGCATAAATCTGTCTTTAATGCAGAAACACTTTTCACATTGGACGCAAAATTATAATACAATTGTATAGAGAAAAAAAACCCCAAAGAAAACCAAAAACCAAAACCAAAAATACAAACAAAAAATAAATAAAAACAAAAACTTAACAACTAACAAGCAACAAAGAATTAAAAAAAAAAACCTTCACTTCTATACGTCCTATAATTTATATCATAACAAAAGTTAAGAGCTTCACAAGTTTAGATCTCCTTTGCTCTCAACTCATTTCATCTTTCATACACCAATTCTCTCTCTATATTTCCAACGCATCAACTTCTTTTTGTTTTCTCTAAATTGTCAATATACAACAAAAATATTATAGATTTCATCTCTCTTTCTCTCTCTCTCTCTCTCTCTCTCTCTCTTTCTATCTTCTCTCTATGTCTCTTAAGAAAATATAGATGATGTTATAATATATTGTTCATTATGTATTTTATATTTTGAGTTTGACAAAAGCTAAGCATTTCTATTATCATGAAATTTAATTCTATAGCATATGTCTGTCATATTCCTTTTGGCTTTCAAACGTACACGGCTCACGTAAGGGTTATTGGCACAGAAACTGGAATTAGCCGATTTCGAATCCAGTTTGCTTTCATTTCACCTGTATAAGGATAAATATTTTTTCTGCCTTTACCTATGGGTAAAATATGTTGGCAGACTAAGCTCTTCCCTTCTTAGAGAAGGTCAACAGTTAGTTTAAAATTAAAAACTGGAGTCTTTAACTCCTCTTTCGTCGCGTGGATTAGTCATGAAAGACAGAAGGCTGATGGAGACAACCATGAAAATAAGCCATGGCACACACACACACACAAATATATATATATATATATATATATATCGAGAGAGAGAGAGAGAGAGAGGAAGATGTTTAGAAAGGGAAAAAAAAGAATAAAAAGGTCTCCAGAAAGTCATTTTATTTGTAGAAATATTTGCCAACGATTAACGTTTCGAGTTTTAGATCCTCATCAGGGCGTGTAACTTATTAAATGAAACGAAAAAGATGAGAAAGTTTTCATCATCATCATGTCGCGCCGGAAACTCGGAGTTTTCTGATTCTCTCTCTCTCTCTCTCTCTCTCTCTCTCTCTCTCTCTCTCTCTCTCTCTCTCTCTCTCTCTCACTCGTCTATTACTCCTGACCAGTTTTTTTGGCTGCATCCTGTGTTCGCACGGAGCTGATTCAAGTCTTTGCTGGTCGGACATCACTGGCATATCTATGTGCAAGAGTACATAAGAGTACATAAGAGTCCGTACTTGCTTCTCCAGCAGTTCCTTGCCTGTCTTATTCGCCTTACTAGAATGGTTTGTAAGATGAGAGGCAGGTGACCGTACAGAAGCTGTTTTGTTGGATATTACTTGAAGGATTTATTCTAGACAGAGCGCACTATTCTTGTCTACTTTCAATCAAACTCTTTCTGTGTGTTTTGTGCTTGAGTTCATATAGTGTATCTATATGGTAGTATGAATACTGCTCCAACTTGGAAGAAATCCTATTTTATTTCATTGGATATATTAGACTTCTATAAGATCAGTAACCTGCTAATAACATTCCGTGCAAGCAATAGGCATATTTTGAAGTCACTTTCAGTTGATGAGATGTTGCTGCCAAGGTATGTGAAATGGGCCACTAATTTTAGAGGCTTGCTACTTAGAGTAGAGATAGATTCTTTTAGTTTAAACCACAAATGAATTTTCATTTGCGTTCACGTTGAGGGAAATGCCTCCTGCTGCTTACTCCAAGCTCTGTAACAGAAATTTAGCTAAGGCTGATGTATTTCCGAGAAGCACTTGGTTGTCTACGTAGTCTGCGTCTGTTCTGCGAGATATCATCTGCTTCTTGCCTTTTTCAATGTAAAACTATTTTCTTTTATTAGATTTATTGACGTTCAAAATATGTTGTCTTGGTAAAGAATAAACAAATATGGCTCTAATAATTCTCCTTGTAAAACTCCAATGATTTTGACGAAGAAGTCAGATTCAGGTGAGCGAACAATTGCTTTCATGTTTTTGCAAAGCATCATTATAGCCGTAATAGTTTTTTGCGAAGACCATGTGAAAGTAGTATTTGCTTCATCTTTTTTTTTATGTAGGGAATCAAATACTTTGAAGAAAACTACAACCAGTAGGGTTGCTTTCGAGATTCTTTGTATTCCTTCGATGATTCGACAGATTTTCAGAATCTGTGAGTTTATAGAGAGATTTCTTCGAGATCAGTTTTGACTTTTTCTAAGAATTTTCTTAATTTCGAGTCGGATGCAATTGAGAAGTTGAACATAATTAATCTAAGCAGTTATAGCTGTTATAATTATGCCTGTGTTGTCCTTAGTGATTCCGAGGTCACTTTTTGAAGGGAAGGGAAAGATACAAACCTTTATCCATTTTTCTATTGTGTTTTATTAATGTGTTATATAATTATGGAATGATTTTTTTATATTAATCATTTTTTGTTAATTATATTTTATCATTCAGTTTGGTTGGGCTTTGAACTGTTCGGCTCTTAGTGCGGGTGCACACACACTGAGTACAGTTTATGCTCACGCACAGAATATATTACAATCACAGATGTCATAATAAAAACCTCAGAGAGGAAATGAGACTGGGGTGTGAATGACGACCTCCCCGGAAGCGATGGACTGAGATTTTGGTGATTTTGCAAAAGAGTTAGTTGAGATCCGACTCTGGGCCGGGCCAGTCCAGCTGGGGGCTACGGGATGCGCAGCGCATTTGCTGGGTCAGATAGTACAGTCAGCATAGTAAAGATTGTGTCTCTCTCTCCTCGTGTCGAAAAACTAAAGTCAAGAAGTTAATAAACGTTTCGTACCTGAACAACGGAGAGTAGTCAGTGTTTCGTATTTCCCAGCACCAGTATATTTTACAAATAGACTGCGTCACATAATCAGAAAAATATGTTATCTAATATTCGTGTCTTGCAAACTTCAGATGTATTTAGGCCAGGCCGGTAGCTTTTCTGTTTTTAATTTTGTTTAATACTGCGTCAAGTTCTTCCTCTGTAAACTGTCCAGGTGAGATCACAAGTTGGCCATTAATGCTTTTTTGGGTTGGTTTGTTATTGATTTCAGGAACATTTCCCTGCAATAAAATGTTCTTTCCACCTGTGAAGTCTTTCTTCTTGGCTAGCAGCTTTTAGATTGGCTCTCGAATTATTCTTTTCCCGCTCACTTCATTTACATGCAAACTGTGATTGTTTATGTTTTACTGAATTTTTTAACGATTTGACCTTGAATAAATTTTAATTGCTGTTTTTGATATGTGTTGGTTAGTTCTTTCATGACTTTCTTAAGTTTCTGCTCGTTGGCATTTATAGAGTCTTTTATTGAGTAAGCATACTTTTTTAAGTTATCTGGTCTTTTCATGGAATTCTACTTTTGGCTCTTGGTTTTAGTTGTTATGTATTCTGCTGATTTCCATTGCTAGCGTTACGTTCCAAATTTGTGTGATGTAATTTATTATTTATGAAAATATCATATCATATCATATCATATCTATCTATGCTAATATTATTTAGTCAATTTCTACCTATCATAAACATTACATAATATATCTATCCATCTTTATCAGAATTAACCTTCTTATATATATATATATATATATATGTGTGTGTGTGTGTGTGTATGTGTATGTGTGTGAAGGTAGAATCCTACTCAAGACTGGAGTCTGGTAAGATTTTGCAACTGCTGTTAATTTAATCGTACCGGAATTTCCATGCATAACAGTCGTAATAGTGCCGTGCAAATCTCACATCTATCTAATATATTCTCTCATGCAATTTCCTCCTTTTCCTCTAAAAAATGGGGATGTCATCGTTTATATCGATTGACTGGCTTGACATTTTTTTCTCTTTCATCCCAAATAATTTTCTAATTGCACAGTTAACAGAGGGAAGACGGCTTGTTATAGTTTCCTTTCTCCACAATGTTTATCGAATAGAACAAAGAAAGAAGAAAAAACAAACAAAAGCAATACAAAAATTAAAAAAAAATAAGCAGACATAGATATATATTTAATTTCATTATAATCGTTATCTTCCGTATATCGCTAAGTGTTAAGTTTGTTAAAATTATGCAAATTTCATGTAAATTTTACACTGTCTTATGTTTTTTTTTTTTGTATTATTAGCCCCAAGTATAATTTTCTGTGAGTGAACCACCGTGAAAGTATTAAGCATTTCACTTCGTATTTTTCAATACTTCCTACCCAAGACATGTATATACGTTAATGCACACTCACACATATACATATTTTCATGCACCTGTCATAATGATAATAATAAAGTGTGTATGTACGTGTGTTTATGTTTATTTGATTTTGTGGGGACACAACGAATTCTGCATTGTATAACATATTTTATTATAACTGTCACATACACTCTCTCTCTCTTTATTATATATATATATATATATATATATATATATATATATATATAAACCTGTGCTGGGGTTACGTATCAAAACTTGTAAATAAGGTTATAAAACATTTGATGAACTTTCAAGGTTAGAAAGTTTGAAGTTTTTCAATTCAAAGCTTATTGGAGAATACCTCGAGTTTTATTAACGTCGATTCTATTAGCAATACCTTTCGAAAATATTTTATAAATATATTTGTGTGTGTGTGTGTGTGAGAGAGAGAGAGAGAGAGAGAGAGATAGTGTGTGTGTGTGTGAGAGAGAGAGACAGAGAGAGAGAGAGATTTCTCAAAAAGTGCTGAGACTGTTGCTGTATTTATCTAGAAATAAATAAACCACGAATAAAAAGTTAATTTTAAGAATTTCCCCTGTCATTCACCACTCATCATTTCAGCAAGGTTTTCATTAGCTGAACAAGCTCTGAATCTTTGACATGGTGTGATGATCAGCCGTAGTATTTTCTTTTAATGTCCGGCACATCCTCAAATCTTAATTAATTTGTGATTAATATTCAGTTTAGGAAACTAAAATTTGCACTTAGTTAGGGGCTTTGGTGAGTACGGAGAGTTCCGCACTTACACAATCCGGTGTTTCACCAAAAAAATATTTCACTGAAATAACATCGAAACTGGCTTCAGCAGTCTAGACAACTTGATATGATCTCATTTTTTAAAAATAAATCTCTTAATTATGCACGTGTCTTCATTGAAATTTTAATTTTGAAATTACAGTCTCAATCATTTTTCATGCTACATAATATATATATATATATATATATATATATATGTGTGTGTGTGCACGCCCGCGCGCGCGCGCGCGCGTGTGTGTGTGTGTGTGTGTGTGTGTGTGTGTGTGTGCCTACGTGTATGTCTGTTGTTATTCCTGTGTATATATGTATCTATTCATTGTCCTGATACATATATTGTATGAAGATACATCAATAAGACTGTAGATTATTGATGAATAAAGCGTTTATTTTGCACAGAAAATATTCATTTTTTACTGAATATTATTTTTAGACTATACTCTTTATTCATCTATTGATATTAAAACGTGGATCATATATATATATATATATATATATATATATATATATATATATATATATATATCATATCATATCTCATATAAAAGAAAATCCTTTAAAAATCACTGATATTTTTTGTGATAATATTTATTTCATTAGACCCTATATATATATATATTACTCAAATTTCTTACTATGTATGTATGCATATGTAAGCCATCAATAATGGAATTTCTTAATGAGGTCTTTATTAGAAAAATGCTCTTAAAATGCTCTAATTTAGAGAATAAAGCAATTTCCAGTCTTGATTGAAACTGAATAATAAGTCTGTTGGTTCTACATTTGTGCCGAACATCATTTTTAATCCTTTAGAATCTCGATAATACGGTGATAATCATGTTAATTCGAATACTTCACTTCTTCTAAACTGAAAACATCTTTATTATCACTGACTCATTTTAATATCTGAAACACAAAGGAATTCACGAATCATCTATTTATATGTTACAAAATTTAGGTAATAATTACATATCATATTATATTACGGACTTATATATCCGCCTTTGTATACCTGAATATATATTTATATTCAAAAATCAATATATATTCATTTCTATTTCTGTATATTGATATTAACACACACACGCATACACACACACGCACACTCACACACACGCACGCATATGTGTGTATATATGAGTGCGTCTAAGTGTATGTGTGTGTATGCATACATACATAGGTGTATGTGTATGTGTAAACACGCTTATATAGCATTTATTGCATATATATCATGTACAGAAGATATTAACAAGTTTTTTGAAATATACAAAATTTCGTTGCATTCGCGTATAAATATTAAAGCGTTTTTTGTTTGTTTGTTTGTTTCTTCATATTTACCGTATGTACTGCGCATGCGAGTTTGTAGCCACTTCTCATTTTTTCCATTCTTTTCCAGCGCCAGTTGTTATTGTTAGGAGTTCTTCGCATTAAACGGCACCAATTCTTTGACAACATCGGATCACCTTCTCCACCTTCCCTTTTTTTTTCTGATCACTATCGTGCGCGCCTCGTAGACTTCTATATTTCAAAAGGGTGACTCGCGTTTCATTTTGTTAAGCTGTTTCCGTTCTTTTTTTTTTCTTTATTCATTCTTCATAGAGTGTTAATTTCCACACGAATCTCACCTCCTAAAATACATTCGCCGCCTGTAGTGCCCTTTTAATTCACGCTTTGCAGTGTACGTGTTTTGACATTCACTTCGTTTTATTAAATTAAACACGCAAATAAAGACCTAGATGATTCCTTCGATAGATCAGGACGATATTATTTTTTCTCTGTGTGACTTTCTTTTCTTTATGAGGGTGGTGGAAGAATAACGATTAGTTTTTCAACAGAAAAAGTAAAATTTATTATGTTTTATAGCTCTGCCGCCATTCTATCTTTGTTCATAACCATCTATCTATCTGAACACCTGCGGTAGATGCAATGGTTAGAATGTACGTCGCTAAGTTTTGCCAGTGAGTTCGATTTTCACTGAAAGCTTTATAAATGGAGTTTTGTGTTCAAGTTAGCTTAATTAGTATCTCTTTATTCATCTATTAGTTTCTTTTACTTTTGAATGATTTTTTTCATACACAATGACCCCATTTATATAAACGCTAATTCGGAGTCTCAAATGATTAACAAAAAGGCGTATATAACACCATAAAAAAATG
>OY757921.1:16488405-16922270 GCA_963585895.1 Sepioteuthis lessoniana | reverse complement strand
AAATATGCTCACATATATATAAAAAAATACTATAATAATTATATGCTATAAGAAAAGCATACATGCATTTATACCTGTAAATATGAATCCTTACAAGTCATAATATCACACATGTTTTATATTAAGTGTGAAGGTGAAAATATCAGAATAGAAAAAAATGACACACCTTTTCCTTTATTACCATATTCAACACAGTTTGAAATCATTGTTTTCAATATTATATACTAATACTTCTTTTGAGCAATAGTTATATTCTTACAAGTGTTGAAGGAAGAAAGGATGATGGAGAAAGATACAAGATGTTGGGGAGAAGAATAGATACACCAAAAAAAGTGATAATATCCTGGGATAAGGAAGAATCAATTTGTTAGAGAGAAATGATTTTGTCTTAGAATCAATACATCTAAAATATAACGGTGAGAAAATAATGAAAAATGCATTGCCAGGAAGCGTAAGTAAACAGACAGACAGACAGACAGACGAATCTATCTATCTATCTATCTATCTATCTATCTATCTATCTATCTATCTATCAGATAGATAGATAGATAGATATGAACAGACTGAGATTAACACACACACACACACACACACACACACACACACACACACACACACACACACACACACACACACACACATATATATATATATATATGCAGATACATTAACAGACAGACAGACGAACGAAAAGACGTATCGATTTCAAACAGTGTTGAATATGATAATATAGGAACAGTTGTGTCATTTTCTCTATTCTGATATTTTCATCTTCGCACTAAATATAAAACATGCGTGATATTATGACTTGTAAGGATTCATATTAACAGGCGTAAATGTTCGTATGTTTGTATTATAATATAAATTTATTTGAATAATGCATGCATTTTTTTTTAATAAGAGAGCATCTTTTAGGCACTCATACATGCTCATGTATACAATCGTTTACACACATACATACCTACAAACATATATATATATATATATATATATATATATAGATAGATAGATCAAACACCGGCATTTGGCAACCTTACAGCAAAACAAATAACCCACCGTTATACATCAATATCAAATCGGATCATCCATCCACCATTATAGAACATATATACAAATCGACAGCTTATATGCAGGCTACAAATCGAAGCAATATTAATATTTTTAACAAAAATATCACGAATTATGAAAAAGCCCTAAAAATAGCTGACTATACACTAAAGTGAACTATGCACAAAACAACTGCAATAATAATAACAAAAGACCAATAAAAAGAAATATTCTATGGTTCAACTCATTTACAGCAAAAAAGTCAAAACAAACGCAGAAACATATTTTTTTCGATTAATGAAAAACCTTTGGAGAAATCCATTTCACTGAATAAACAATTAAGCAAAAATGATTTTAAAATGGTTTATTTTTGCGTGAACAATATAAAAAGAATATGAATGAGCATAATCTAGAAATATTAAATAAAAAGGATGACAGCCAGAATGACAGATGCAATTGCAGAAGCTGAGATAATGATCTTTGAATGGTAATTGTTTAATTAGCAATATGACATATAAAGTTACCATCAAAGAAGCAAATAGCAACAACGAAAAATATTCATCGATACCCCCGAACTGAATTTGAAAAACAAATGATTCAATCATATTCTCAGCGCCAGTAACAGAATATATTCCAGCAGTACCAATTTATCCAAACATATTTGTAATATAAAGGATCTAACAGGCAAAACACCCATAATAAAATGGGACATCATAAAAAAGCTCAAGCTAATTAACGAAGCAACTATAACTGCAGATGGTGTCTGGAGGAAAAGCTGTGCATCTTGGAAAATTCTGAGGACCATTTTTCGAACAAAAGAAGTGAATTAATATTTAAATGTTGATATATCAACAAATTTCTCTTATTTCATCGACCACCTGACTTTTTTTAATCTCATAATTTATTCTCTTTATTTTTAGACTGCCATGGAAAAATGATTTATTTATACTTATTTATATTTATTTATTACTTCTTACTTTATTTTTTTATCTTATTTTATCATAATTTGTTTTCATTCATTTATTCATTTCTACTTTATTTACTTATTGATTTTTATTCATTCATTTCCTCGTTTGAACGTAACGTGTTTTTACACCTCACTACGTTATTATTTCGTGTAAATATCACGGTCGTTAACACTATGTCCCTTGATAAAATGTAAACGTCAAACAAGCCTCTTTTGCCAGACGACCATCTGAAGATTATGAAAAATACATGAATCTAAAGTAACGGACTTATTGTGTTCATAATTATCATATTTTTAAAGTTTATACTTGGTCTGCTATTATCTTATCGAGTACTCTTTTTATGCTACTTTTCTTATTTGTTTTTCTATCTTTACATATATATATATATATATATATATGTGTGTGTGTGTGTGTGTGTGTGTGTGTGTGTGTAGGGTTGAGTCATAAATAATTTCTGTTTTTAAAAGCAAGTTGTAACAATGTATTTCAATCTTCTAATATTTTAAACGCAAACAAAAATTACCAGATTATGAAGTGCCTTCATCATTCATTCTTATTTCAGTAGTGAAAGAGTGCTCATCAGATTTTTTCAACGATCTTATGTCCCTAAAATGAAAAAACTGAAAGTGCTTATTAGACATCTTATGTCGTGGGAGTTTAAAGATAACAAAAGCACTTTAGAAACAGTTAGGAAAAGTTGTTGAATTTATGATCAAGGTGTTATTACTGACTGCCAAATTAGGAACTAGTTTTCAAAATTACATCACTGAGAAATGAATCCAGACGAAGATGCTCATTTGACCACAATCAAGATGCTTTAAGAGAACTGGTAGAATGCAATACACTCAAAAATACTCGAAAATTAAAAGTTGATCTCAACACATCCCATTCCAAAAACTACCGCCACTTGAAAAAGATAGGAAAAGTAAGCACTATTTGGGTAAAAACGTATGTGGAAAATTGTTGAGCTCGAAACCAGCTGAACTATATTTGAGAGCCACCAACAAGTTACCTCATAAACAGCTAAAGATAATTAAAAATAATTGCAAATATATCATTGATAGAGATAAATACATTGTAAAATTATTCATGAATTCCTTATATTTTACTACGACGAAAATTATGACTCAGCCCTATATATATATATATATATGAGGATCGTTAAATAATTTTCCAGACTTTTTCGTATGGGCATTTTTATTGACAGTACACACTTAAAAACTCTTGTTCCCTTCGAAGTAATCTCCTCCGGCTGCAATGCACTTGTACTGTTCAAACAACTTCTGGAAGGCCCCATGGAAGTCCTCTTGTGTGAGCGTGTCAGTGACCTTCGTCACAGCCTCTTTCATCTCCTCAATTAATAACGACAGCCTCTGAGCTTAGGGAATAACCAAAAGTCACAGGGTACAAGGTCTTGACTATAGGGAGGCCGATGAACTGTCTTGATGCCCATCTTGGTCAAATAGTCTGTGACAAGGATGAAGTTGTGGACTGGTGCATTGTCCTAGTGGAAAAGCCACTGACCCGATTTGAAGAGTGCTGGCCTCTTCTGGCGGAATCTCTTCCTGAACTCCCTTAAAACCTCAACATAGTAACCCTAAACCTAACCCTTTGGCCAATTAACTCTGGTGTATTGACTTCCTTACTCCTCCCACACCTCTCATCATCCCTCACAGACTCCCTGGCTTCCTTGAATCTCAATCTCACTCAAAAACTGATGCTCGATTCATGTAAGATGGTCCAAAAGCAGCGTGAAGCATTCCATACGTTTCTGTGGCATTTTCTTCAAGTTTAAAACAGAATTTTATTTCATATCGTTCTTCTAAAGTGTCCCCATGTACAGATTGCATTTTTGAAATTCACCAGCTGTGACAATTAGGTTTTAGTGGGGTGTATTTCAATTGCTTCTGTAGCTGTTCATTTAAACCTGAAATTATAAAAATTGGTCAGTCATCTCATAAGATGTATAGCAATAACCTACTGAATTTTCGAGAGTCTACGACAATTTTAAATGCCTGTACAAAAAGTCTTGAATCTTATTAAATGCACTATATATATATATATATATATATATATATATATATATATATATATATATATATTAAAGAAGAATGGGAATAAATCCGACATGATATAAATATAAAAATATGAAGAAACAAAATATTCAGGGCATGTATTTATTCATAAATGATAATATGTCATTGATTAAGATTTTGGTTTGTTTTTAACTTTAAGGGCGATATTCATATACGATGTTATAATGCCTCACTCAAAAATTATTTTCAAATGAAGCAACGAAAGGAAAGAATAAAATGAGAGAATTCATCGCATTCCATTATACTTAATATCATTCTGTTACAAAACGTATGCGACAAAATTTGAGTTAAAAATTTCTCCTTTTATTATTTTTCAAAAAGGAATAACGTATTTGCTATAGGTTTAAGATATTTAAAATCTTTATAAGAATTAAGAATTTTTAAAAATCTCAAAATCAATCTCTATGTGTGTACTTTAGAAAATCTTTGAAAAAGTTTTCATTTTTTAAAAACATTTATTATTATTATTATTATTATTATTATTATTATTATTATTATTATTATTGTGAGTAATGTATACCAGCGTTAGCTGGTCATATTTCACTGAAGTTTGAGTTATACTAATCTTCTCTGGTCTTCAGGATTTTTTTCGGTATTCCAACCGATCTTAACAATACTGTAGTCCGGCTATTTTCGATTCTTCCTCTGATTTACAAGTCTTCGAAGACTTTAGGAACCATTGCAAGTGCGCCACTTACAGTTGGTATCATTGTCATCCTCATTTTCCATAACTTTCTTCGTGCTCTGGCAAGGTATTAGTACTTTTATCTCTTCTCGTTTCTTTTGATTTTCATTCTGTGGTCCGCTGAGACGGCAGAATCCTCAAAAAGCAAGTTCTCTTTTTTTGCTGTTAATTATCTCTTGGTCTGGAGTCCTGGTTGAGATTAGGTGGACTGTTTGTATCTCAAAGTCCGAAAGAATTTTGAGCGTCTCATTCTCTAGGAAAGATTTTGGTGTGTGCATTTATTAGTATGATCAAATTTCCATTTCTTGCACAATTTCCAGTGGATCACCTTTCCACCCAGTCATGTCTCGTTTTAATTTCCTTTTACGCCAGTTTGCTACATTCGGTTACAATGTGATTAATCATCTTCGTCACAACATACTCTATATTATGTATTTCGTTGCATATTATCGACTTTGATTTTGATGTAATTGTTCCTTATGGCGTTGTTTTGTGCTGATATTAGAAGAGATTCATTTTCTCTCGTAAGATTTCCCTCTCTTAGCTATGTCCATGTCTTCTCGTGTAAGATTTCGCTTATTTTTAGCTTGAAATATATAAACAGATGTTTTTATTTCCATTTCTGTTTCTTCTTCTTTCGTTGTTCTCTTTATTATTATTATTTTACCCATTTAAGAGTTCTTCCCACCAGCGTTTTTCACTGGAGTCTAAATGAGAGCAAGTATCCTCAAGTCTCCAGCACTCTTCTCAGTATTCTGAACGATTTCAACAATGCTGTAGTTTGGGTGAACACTACTCGTCCTCTTATTTCCCATTCCTCCAGTCCTTATACCAATCTTTTGGTGACTGTACCGAGCACACCAATTCCAATTGCTATCACTGTGTCTCTAATAATAATAATAATAAATAAATAAATAAATAAATAAAATAGCGTATTGTTTCTTTGCAAAATATTTGGTTTAGAGAATATATTGATTAGAAATCATAAAGAAACTATTAAAAGTAGGTATAATTTATCAGTAACAGGTTAAAAACAATTTAGATAAGGGATATTGTAAATATTTAGAACTAATTTAACTAAATTAGGAGATAAATTGAAAAGAAACGTATATTCGCTTCTAAAACAATAAGGCACATGATTAATTATAAGAATAGTAAGAAACTGAAGTTGGTTTATATACAATCCTGTGTAAGAGGTGGGGGCTAAAACCTAAATTGGTGAAACTTCAAGATCAATCAAAAAACGAATTCATGAACACAGTCAAAATTTCAAAATCGAGGACGACGGAAACGCATTTGTAAAACATAATCTAGAAACCAAACATAGTTTTAATTTTAGAGATTCTAAAATGTTAAAGATTCTAAAAAATACGTAATAAATAACACAGAAATATTGTTAACTTAATCATTATGTATGATTATAATACTACCAAATAAAGGTCTGTTTTTTTTAAAACTTATCTCATAATTTAGTCAATTTAATTCTAAATAGTTATTATTACTTATCTAAATTAATCTTTAATCAATTATTAATAAATTATACTTATCTTTAATAGTTGTGATATGATTCTTTATCAACATATTTTCGAAAATAGGTTTTTACCGCAAACAAATACGTTATTTCATTTAATATAAAAATAAAAATGAAATAAAGGGTTGGTGATTAAAAATAAAAACTTAAAATTTTTTTGTAAATTACATTCAAAGATGTTAATTTTGAGATTCTTATTTCTTGTAAAGGTTTAAATATTTAAAATCTATATAAAAAACGTCATTCTTTTTTGAAAATTAAATAAAAAAAAAAACAAAAAAAATTCGAACACTACGTTATATACCTTTTGAAACAGAAGGCTATTAACGATAATAGAATACTAAGGACTTTTTCATTTTTTCGTTTCATTCGAAAATAATTTTCGGATGAGGCATTATAACATTACTTACAAACATCATCCTTTGGAGAGTTTAACAAAAAACCTGAAACAGTAAACGTGGCATATTACGATTTATAAATAAAAACATCAGAGTATTTTCTTTGTTCACACACACACACACACACACACACACACACACACACACACACACACATACATATATATATATATATATATATCGAAGTAGACAGGTTATTAAATAAAGATATATTAAGAGAGAGAGAGAGAGAGAGAGAGAAAGAGAGAGAGAGAGAGAGAGAGAGAGAGAGAGAGAGAGAGAGAGAGAGAGCTATTGAGAAATGCAAATGAACAGGCTGATAAATTTGCACTTATCAACAAGTAAGATAGATAATGTTCATATAACTGATATGTGCAACGAAACAGACCTTGTATCTTTATAAACTGATATCTATCTAAACTAAATACACTGGTATATAGACACAAGAATAGACAAGCATTTAGGTTAAACCATCGGATATAAGTAAAAGATAATGCAAAAGTAGGGTCTATGGCACGCGTATTGTCTCGCGTGGGTCTGATTGTGGGTTGAGGGAATCGAAAGTTTGGCCGCCCTGTTTCTTCCTGATCGTTTAGGTGTTGATTACTCACCTCCGCATGACTCACTGATGAAAACGTTAGTAATAGCCGGGGTTGGTCATTAATGAAGTCCACCCAATTCGCCTTGGAGATTCCGCTTTCTTTCGTCGACCAGTAGATAATAGTTAATTATCATCTGTGTTGACGTCATTCAGCTTACGTTAATAGCAATTTCGATGGCAAAATTGTTAACAGTTTTTTTTTATTTCTTTGCATTTCGTCTCAGTCTGCAGACAATCTTTTCTTGCATTTCCCCAGGTCTTTATAGTTGCTTGCTCTTCTCTTATTCATATAATTATTATTCCCATTCTAATTCCGCTAACTTTTTCTCTGTGTTTGTTTTCTCTTTTTTTTTTCTACTATCAGCGTCATTATTATTATTATTATTATTATTATTATTATTATTATTATTATTATTATTCAGTTTTCTCATCAGTAGTAACGGGCACCATTAGGAAAATACCAAGAGACAACAAGGCTATTTATTACACCAATACTTTTTTCAGTATCTTTTGGTTCATTCCAAACGCTCGAGCTCCTGCACGGATGATTTATTTGCATTTTAAAGAACCAGATATTTTAAAGATTTGAATTCTTTTAGACATATTTTGGTTGGTGCATATACCATTTATTTGCATCTTAAAATCATAAATCTTTGCACAGTTATTAGACTATATATTTGTTTCACCAACTTGTGTCTATATTTCTACTACTTCCAAGCCATTTTCCCCCATTTTTTATTAATTGAATGATATCTATGTACATCTAAGCATAAACTGTATCTTCAAATAAATATAATTGGGTTTTATGAAATAGTTGATCCAATTTCTTTTATAAAAATGTCTTCTTTGCAACTCTGCCTATACATTACGCAATCATTTTTCTTGGTCTCTTAAAAATGTCATCGAATTAATTTTTCTTCTCGTTTTTTGACTCTTGTGAAGTTTTCTGACCCTTTGTTGAACCTCCCATCAGTTTTACTGCATCTTTAGTCCTTCATAACTAATTTTTCATCATTCAGTCTAATTTAGTCCTTCCATTATTTGATAATAATGTCCGTACTAATTGTCAATGCTGACACAACTTTTTTGCTCTTTCTCATTTTTCGTGTATAAGTCATTTGCTTTTTCAATCAATATTTTGTTCTTTGACTTAAACTTCTCTGTTCTTCCCTTATCCAAATATCTCACGATGGTTATTACTCAGCAATTTTATTTCATCTTGTTTAATCAAGTTTTTCGTATTTTTATTCCGAAAATTAGGATATTTTCCTTTATTTCATTCTACCTAATTCAATCTACTTCAAATAGATCCTTTTAAATCCCTTTTATCATTTTCCTTTTATTGATCTATATTTTCATTTGTGCATCTTGAACATTATACATTATTCGTTCCTTTATTCCATTCTAATCTCTTGGTTGAACAATTTGAGCGTTTTATCTAAATTTCTAATACAATTTATTTTACTTTTGATTATATATATATATATATATATATATATATATATATATATATATATATACCAGACACCTAAGAAGAATACATTCGATACATAAGGAGAATCGCAATAGACAATGTGGAAGACCGCAATGGAGTTCATGTATTGTAATTAAAAATGACAAACCTCTTTCCTTGTCAAAAGACTAATCCCATAATTCCTTATGGAATTAGAAATCTTCAACCGGATAGGAAAGAGAAAGAAGATCCTAATCCAAAAGGATGTCCCAAAAGATAATTGTTTATAACTTAACTGTCTCTAATGAGAAAAAGTCTCTAATGACGACTTGCGACAGAAATATTCGACTTGTTAGAAAAGTTGAAGATTTGAATTCGGTGGGAAAATGAATGTCCAAAGGAACAAAAGAATCAAATAACTAATTACTAGAGAAATTGAATAGTTATGGTCTATCTGGACTTGAACAATTATGGCTCCGATTAAGCTATGTATTACCATGATATTCGGGTGGTTTTGGTTGTCATCTTCCCTTTTGGAATTCAGAATTGTATTTTGTCGAGACTGCATTCTCACTCACAAGGCTAGAAATCCCATTCTTTCCCGCCATTTTACCCGCAACTAGCGAAGAAGTCTCTTATTGCTTTTCCAGAGGAAAATATGACACTACCCACGTCTCTCTAGAGATAAAAAAAATCTTTACAAAAACAATGAAGCAATCTTAATGTCTGATCTCTAACAATAGATTATTTGTCCTTATTGGGAATAGTGAGAAAACCAACAAAAAAAAAAAAAACTACCAAGATGAGGACAAAATGTCCGCAATAAAAATTAATTCTCACCATAGATTATTTGTCAATATTAAACATTCAAGAACTCCTAATATATACAATAGAAAATTAGAGAGTAAAATTAACTGAAGGAGAACAATTCTCAACCGAAGTTAATACATGAAGGGTCATTTTCCAATAAGACCTCCGACAGTTAATTATATTTCATCTTAGCTTACTTGCAACTTTCTGGTTTGTAGTGGATGATATAAACTTAAAAAGTAAAAGGAAAATTACTATATATCTATGTACGTATTTCAGTTTAAAACAAATACATTTCATTTAAAAACCACGAACGTAAGTTTAAAAACTAAGTCTGCTGTCCTAACAATTGAAAATAGAACTGATCAATGCAAAAACATCGTTGAACCAATGGAATAATAATATAATTAAAAAGAAAACCGAATAAAATCACTAATTTTAACTCAAAATGTGTAATATAGGGAAGTGAGAAGTACGATATTTTCAGATTCAAAGAAAGAGTTTTCTGCTTAACAAAGTATCAGAACTTGTATCAAGATGTCTTAAAACAAAATTTTGAAGATGCCAATTAGCACCTTATCACGTGATGTCTAGTCTCCGGATGCTTTAAACATATAAAAATAATTACTGCCATACGCATGTTTAATCCCCTTTACCTGATGTCCAAGAAATTGGGAGTTGGGTGATTCTATTGTCTTTCTATCTTTCGTTCTTTTTTTCTTTTTTTCTTTCTTTCTTTCTTTCTCTCTCTCTCTTTGTCTGTCTGTCTGTCTGTCTTTCTCTCTCTCTCTCTATATATATATTTATGTCTTTTGTCTACCTTTGATTTCAAGTAATTCATTTTGCATGCATGTCAATCATTCAGCATTTGTATTACACTGTTTTGGTCAAAAGAAATTCCCTAAAAGTTTCCTTTGTATTGCATCTCATTCTGTTTTTATAAATTTACTTCTTCGTAAAATTTGCCTTTATCATTCTAGAACATTAAATTTCATATTTTTGAATTGTATGTCGGGATTTTTTAAGCCGAAGATTAAAAAACTATAACCTTTTGACATGTCTCTTTTATTGAAACTCATTTTCGATTTTTTTGTGTTTCATATTTTCTTGTCATTTTAAACAGTTGAATATGACCAATTTTCTAGAAATTTGGCTTCTCTATTGAAAGGTATAATAGTTGTTTGTGCTTGCTTTTTATGCCTTGTTTTTATACTAGAGGAGTTCCGATTGTAATACTTCCCGTTTATTTCTTTGAAATCTTAAACAGATACAAGGGCATAAGAAAAGCTTTGATTTTGTACAAACTTGGCAGTTGGATCTTCAAGTGAGTTGCTTTGTAGTTCTATTCTAAAAGTAAATTCCAAGAAAGCTTGTCCTTATCGGTCGTATGTGTTTTTTTTACAATGTAAATTAACAAAAAATGTATAAGTTTTAAAGGGTTCTTTGAATTATTAACCATGATACCTGTAACCTAAACGGTCAAAAAAAAAAAAAAAGAAAAAAGTAAAAAAAAATACAAATTAGAGACATTAGAGCACATGATGAATACGACATTCTAGAAATGATAAATGCACCGTCTCACTTTCTAGAAATGATAAATGCACCGTCTCACTTTCTAGAAATGATAAATGCACCGTCTCATTTTCTAGAAATGGTAAATGCACCGTCTCACTTTCTAGAAATGATAAATGCGCCGTCTCACTTTCTAGAAATGATAAATGCACCGTCTCACTTTCTAGAAATGATAAATGCACCGTCTCACTTTCTAGAAATGATGAATGCGCCGTCTCACTTTCTAGAAATGATAAATGCACCGTCTCACTTTCTAGAAATGATAAATGCACCGTCTCACTTTCTAGAAATGATAAATGCGCCGTCTCACTTTCTAGAAATGATAAATGCACCGTCTCACTTTCTAGAAATGATGAATGCGCCGTCTCACTTTCTAGAAATGATAAATGCACCGTCTCACTTTCTAGAAATTATGAATGCACTGTCTAACATTCTAGAAATGATGAATGCACTGTCTTACTCTCTAGATGTGATGAATGCACTGTCCAACATTCTAGAAATGATAAATGCACTGTCTCACATTCTAGAAGTGACGAATACACCGTCCAACACTCTATAAATGATAAATGCACCGTCTCATCTTATAGATATGATAAATGCACTGTCCAGCATTATAGAAATGATAAGTGCACTGTTTCACTTTCAAGAAATGATGAATGCACTGTCCAACATTTTAGAAAGGATAAATGCACTGTCTCACTTTCTAGAAATTGTTTCAGTCGTGTATGTAGCGTAAAGAGGTTGTTTAATTGTGGCTGTGCACATATAGACAGAATTTAACTTTATTTCATGGCGGAATTTGTGTTGAAACCAGAAAAATGGGGACCCATATCTTTAAAATTGAAATTATTGTATGTTTATTTACCCAACTGATCCGTCATAAAAAGTCAATTCTTAAGCCGAGAAAAGCTGGTTTGAATTTATATTTGTTTTCCTTTTCTTATACTGGTAGCCTTACCATGGTTAAAAAAAAAGAAGAGCAAAAATCAGTTTGAACCCCGATTTAGAGATGGCTAGAGCTAAAAACAAATGAATGCTGGCCTTTCGAAAAAAAAAAAAAACATTAGCATGAAGTGGAACGCACACAATCTCGTCCAGGATCTGAACTAGATTCGCTAATTCCATTTCTTATAGCGATAACCAATACGCAAAGTCCGCCTGCAATAAGATATCTGCCCAGCCGGCTGTGGCTATGGAATACACCGACTGCATCTCTCCGGAGAGGTTAGATCTTTCCAGCAATAAGTGTTCTGGACATGACACTAAACTATCTGATGATGAGGCTTCAGTACTGGAGCTTTGGGGAATGTGGAGAACCTCTTCATTGCCATTACTTCCAGGTCCACTCTGGCCCGGAGAGTAATACCTGTTAGAGTGCTATCTATGGTTTGAATAGGAATGTTTAATTATTTACTATACTTGAAATCTTGTTGAATAGAATTATTTGTGTTAGATAGCAATACTTGAAATCTTGTTGAATAGAATTATTTGTGTTAGATAGCAATACTTGAAATCTTGTTGAATAGAATTATTTGTGTTAGATAGCAATACTTGAATTAATTCAACTGTTTTTAAACCAATGAGCTTTAACAAATTTGAAAATTGTTACAATCAAAGTATTCGTTTAGAAATCATATATTAGCTAAATATGTATTAAGAGGATTTGACATTAAATAATCTATGAGTTGATATGCCGTAAAGCACCACCAACCAACTAATAAGATGTGAATTCAGTACAAATAACTAAGACACGTGAATACGCGAACAATCGTGTTCATGTGATGCACAACGTAACTGGCAGCGATGAAAAAGGAACGAAATCACCCAATGAAAAGGAATATAGAATCAAATCACTCTCCAGTTCACCTCTAGAGCCACTCAACCAATCAATGAACACACTTTATAGAATATACCGCATTTCGTGTTGTTTTGACATCGGCCATCACTAAAGGTTACACAGCATTCATAACAGCATCTCTCCAGGATCAGAAAAATTGAAGAAAAGTGCCATCTCACCTTGTCAGAAGAGTCCCATTTTTTAGATGGAAACCATATGGATGAAATCCGTTTGCAAAGTGTTGTGCATATTGAGAATAGCTTTGTTATACTTCGTGGTGTGTTCTGTTTAAGATTTCAAGAACCAGTAGTTATAACCAGAGTGGCATAATGAAATTGTGTGGTCAAAACCATCTCCACTTCTTTATAATCGGTACATTTTCTGCGGCTGATGATTCTGTGTTCCAGCAAAATGACGCACCAATCCATCGTATAAGAAAGATGTGAAACTAGTCACAAGGACACTTGGTTGACTTTCTGGTCACCGGCTTCTCTAGATTTTTTCCTTACTGAGCATGTATGGGACATAATGAAGATATTATATTCCTTGCAGTCTTATCCATGCAACGACTTCGCCATTTTGTGGACTTCATTTCAAGTCTTGTAGCCACTGTTATTCAGGCGACATGAGGAGCAATAATTTATCAGGTATCTATTCATCATTTAGGAGCACCTTAGTTTTTATTGACTGTAACAGATCGGTGATATTTTGATAGAAGGATTCTCGAGACATTTTTTAAAAAATTTTGTTTTTAGATGTTTAACTAATTTTCCACTAAAACGCGCATGTAACATGGTGTTTTTTTACTGTTAAAAATGGCAGCACGTGTCCAAATAATCATTGTTTCGTGAATAAAAACAGAATCTTACAATAAAAAAAGATATGTGAGGTAGTTCTTTTGGATAGAAGGTCAAATTTGTATGTCATAATAGAAGAAGAAGAAGAAGAAGAAGAAGAAGAAGAAGAAGAAGAAGAAGAAGAAGAAGAATTCTGTAGAAACCAGGACTGATGCAGTCTAAGCAGATGATCTAGTCCTTCTTTCAAATACACCTGCTCAAACCGAATTTTTGTTGCATTGCCTGGAGCAAGCAGCCAGAGGCACTAGTCTCTACTTCAATTCAGATAAAATAGAGTTAATGTGTTTTAATTTAGTGCCATCTCATCATTAAATAACAAGTATCTGACCGGTTTATATTCCTTGGTAGCAATGTCTCAACTACTGAAAGTGATATCACCATACACATAGGTAAATCATGGACTGCTATTGACTATTTATTGACTCTATGGAAATCTGATCTCTCAAATAGAATAAAACGAAAAATCTTCCAAACAGAAGCCGTAAAAATACCATTGCATAATTGCACCTTATGGAAGCAGCACCATAAAAACAGTATATGGACGAGCACTTATCACTCATCTCACTGACCAACCAAATAAGACGAAAAAGAAATGCTGGTCGCCATTAAAGAAGGAAGGAGAAATTCACAAGTGAGGTTTTCCTACACCTGGACCACCGGTGTTGGCTGACCAGCAAAAACTTGCATTTATCAGCTCTATGCTGACACTAAATACCGTCTAGAGTACTTATCGATAGCCCATAGGGACGAATTCTGCGTGAGAATCTCTGGAATACGTGCTGTTGGCGTACCTTAATGACCATGATGATGATTATATATCCCCCTTCTGAGAAAGGGGTTGTGGACTTTCTTTCCTCGAAATAGTTCTTTGTGAAAGATCAAAAGAAAAGGCAAGGAACGATGTCGCTTTGATACCGTAAATGATGATAGATTGGAGAAGACCCAGAAAGTGAAAATTTATCAGGAACAATAATCATCTGTATGACGACTCTCTTCATAACTTCTCTATATCAGTGCACTTCTAGGTAAAACGGTTTCGGTTTCTTTGTTTGATGGCATATCAACCTTCGTGGTTTATTTAATGCCAGAGCCATCTTCGAAGAAGAATAGTAGCGGTATTATTAAATTCATAGCTGGGAGAAAAAGAAATTTATTAGTTTGAAAGTAAATGTAGGAGCGCTACTGGAGTTCGAACTCACTTACTTTAATGACACAGTCGAGCACGTTAGCTACTACACCACGGGGATTGCCTTCCCACTTTGAATTCTTAAATAAGAAATTTTCTCAAAAATAAAGCAGTCAAGTTCAATAATAAAAATTACATATTTTCATTCTGTTATTGAGAATGGATGGATTAGATTTCTCATCAACATTCAAAAATAGTTATAAGATCAAAAAGAATTTGTTAAGAATATTTTAGACATCAGAAAAGCAAATCAATAAATATATTAGTGAAACAGAATCATTGTTTTATTTTTCTTTAAAAAGAAGAAAAAAAGCTTTACTTTCTTTAATGAAGTACTTCTTTGTGATTCATAACAATGCGTATTTACTATTGTTTTATTTTTGCTCGGTTTTGATATTTGAACATTTTTTGGTGAACATTCAACAATTACGTTTTGTCTCTCTCTTTTTATTTCTTAAAATTTTCTTTCTTTCTTTCTTTCTTTTCTATTAATCTTTTGCGTACTTTCTTTTCATTCTTTTCTCCCTTACCAGAAAAAAAAAAGAAGAAAAATTCTATTTCTTTCTTACAATTCAATCTCTACCTCAATATATTCCGTATGAGCATTTATTTCTCTTTACTTTAAAATTGGTTATCTGCTTTTCCAATTTTCCTTTGATGCCTTTCTTTCTTTCTTTCTTTCTTTCTTTCTTTCTTTCTTTCTTTCTTTCTTTCTTTCTTTCTTTTCCTTTATTATTATTTTTTCAATCTTTCCAATATAGTCTCTCTTTCTGTACTGGATTTTTTCATCAACAGAATTAAGCGTACTGTTGCTGGCGGGAAGCATAGAAATATTTCGCACTTTTTCCCGTTCTTCACAAACTCGAATATTTTACCGAGGAAGCTGTTCTGATTGTTTTCCACGCCACATATTAAATGAAAAAAAAAAATCTTATATTTGATTTAATTTTATTTGTTTTACTTGAAAATCAAAAAGCCAATCGAAAATTACTTCTTAATGATTGAATAAATAAATAATTGAGCAAAAAAATAAAGATAGGAATTGTCGAGAATTTTGGAGCAAAATCTTCAGTGGAGTAAATAATGGAAGAGACTGGAGATAAAAATGAAGTCGGTAATGTGTGAATTAGGATTTCTAAAAAAAAAAGTGGAAGGAGGAGACAAAAGAGAATATTATCAGCAATAACAATAATAAAGATGTTAATATTGATGAAACAGGAATAAGTACAATAGCAATACAAATATATTATCAAATATATTATCATAAAGAAAACAATGTAAATATGGAAGTAAAATTAAGGAAAGGAAAGTATTCATCTATGAATATTCGACTATGAAAGGAGATAGATAGATAGAGAGATAGATAGAGAGAGAGAGAGAGAGAGAGAGAGAGAGAGAGAGAGACGAGCGAGCGAGTGAGTGAGAGAGAGAGAGAGAGAGAGAGAGAGAGAGAGCGTAAAAGAAACATTTAGAAAAATGAATGTATGTATATTTACACATGGAAAATATGGTAGTTGAAATTCCAACAATAAAATGGAAAAAGTGAGAAATGAAATCAGATAACATAATGGAAGTTTTGTAAGCGAGCTGAGGGTTTAGAGAGTGAAAATAAATAATAACGCAAAAAAAGCTTAGAGAAAGCAACGTCAAAATGAAAGATTCATTGGAAAAAAAAAGAATAAAGTCAAGACAATATTAATAGACAATGTGTAAAAGATTATTAAAATTCTTTACAATGGGAATTAGAAATTGCAAATAGAAATGACAAAGGTAAAGAAATAACAAATCAGAATCAAAGAAAAACGAAGAAAACAACAGGGAACTGGGATTTGGGGTTAAAAAAATAGATGTGGTTCCAACAATTATTTAATTGATATAAAATACATAGTACCTATAAAGAAGAAGAAGAAGAAGAAGAAGAAGAAGAAGAAGAAGAAGAAGAAGAAGAAGAAGAAGAAGAAGAAGACTGTTATATATTTAATACCTAAGTTTCAATCAGACGATAAATGTCAGGAAAATCTCTTGTAAATTGAAAAATTTGTAGATTTAACGATTTGATTCTCTCAAGTATCTTGGAAATGTTTTTTCTTCAAAAGTTGTATTTTTCAAGCATTTTAATCACTTTTATTTAAACGTCATGAATAATAATAAAAAAGAAAAACCTGTTTTAAAGAATTAATTGTTAATTCGAGAAATCACAATGAAATTGTATCGTTTAATTAACCCCTCACAAAAAGAATATTTTATTTTCCTTTGAGAATATCATCATCATCATGTCGTGCCGCCAGCACGGATATCCTTGACCTTCTCTCGCCACTTCTCCCTATCATTTATCGCCTCCGGCAGGTCTTCAGGATTACATCCTGTGTCTTCACATAGTTGCTGTATGTAAGTTCGAGCTGATAATATGATATATAATATAATATGTGTTGTCCTATGATAAAAAGATATCTTGATTCATTTGAGTTTTGAAATAAAGTACTTTCATAATTAGTTATTGGTGTTCTTAATCTATTGTATTAATCAAATCTTCCTTAAAGAAGATGTTGATAAAGGCATCGTTCATGAAAGACGAGCTCTAGAAATATGGAATGTGAGTTCAAGATTTATTGGATGTTATTTTAACGTTTCGAGAATATCGACTTTGAAAAAACTTAAAAAAGGAAAGAATATATATATATATATATATATATATATATATATATATATATATATATATATATAGGAATTATTCGGTCCAGTTAAACCAGAGTTGGGAGTAATTCCTTCAGGACAAGAAAATCATTCAAGAGCTGATAGAAACTTATATAGGGTTGACTTCCACAAAATGGAAGGAGAGGTATTCAAACCACAAATTTACCTTCTCCCACGAACACCTAAAACACTATACGGCACTATCGAAACAATTCTGGTGTTTGAAAAACAAAGGGTTAACCCCTGAGATTGAATGGTCGATTTTGAAAAAAATCAAATACTCCAAATAGTTTTGACGGTAGATGCAATTTGTGCTTAGAAGAGAAAGTACATATAATGACATAAAAATTGCCTGAAAAGTTATTGAATAAGAGAAGTGAATTAATAGCTAGATGTAGACATAAGACAAAATTTTAACTATAGACTTTAAATTAAAAAAAAAAACATAGAAGTAAATAGTAAAACCAAACAAAAAACGTACCCAATATACACACATTGAAAAAACGCGTAGCTAAATAAATAGTATCGAAATTAATATAAGCATTAATGTTTCCCTTATAAAAAAAATCATTACATTGACATAGAACATTAAGTTATTTATCGAACTTAACAAGAAAAGAAAATAGATAAAATGAAATAAATAAAAAAGTTAAATTACCGTAATTATAACTGACGGAAGAATTTTGAAAATAAAATAGATAGGTAAATAAAAAAACGGAAACTCAATAAAACGAGGAGGTAACTCTTCAACTCTCTTCCTCCCCCTTTCTCCCCCGTGTCTATTCTGTTTTATTTATCCATTGGATCTGAAGAAGTCCTGTTATATTTTTCTTCATGTTTTTGGTTCACACCAGAAACGAAAACAGGATGGAAATAAATTTATAATCCTAAAATAACCGTTCTTTGGTTTTTTTCTTTAAAGAAAAAAAAAATATATATATATATGTGTGTGTGTGTGTGTGTGTGTGGCGATTGGTGACTTGGAATGGCTTCTAATTGCCTAGCTGGAGAGGAAACAGAACCTTACTCTGAACCCCCGGAAAATTATTTTTCTCCCCGCATCAGTGAATTTGATGTGAATTAATTTTCATGGGAAAAAACACTTCTACTCCCAGGCCCCACTTCAGACTTGATATTCCTCTCTACTGGACTATTTGTAATATCCTGGTGACAATATTGATGACGAGAAAAAAAATAATAGAATCTACAATTAATAAGTTATTAAAATTTATGTGTAAATCAATTCACTTCTATTTTTCCTTTTTTTTTTTTTTTGCAAATTCATCGATCACTTTGTAAAAAGGGTCCATATTATTACTTCTAACCATGACTACAATGCAAGCAAAAATATTCTTGCTTTTCTATGATTGTCCCTCTTTAACCTATTCACTATCATATCCAGTATCTCTTTTCATACACCCTGCTTGGAGGTAATAATAAAACAGGGAAAACTAAAACAATAGCTTTTTTAACCATAGTAAGAAAGTAAGCAAAGATATTTTTACTTTTCTGTAACTAGCTTTCCTTCACCCACCCAGTCTTATGTTCTGTCTTGCATGGTCTCAGATCAAAACAATAGGGAAACCACTAAATTCATTGCTTTTTCTCGCTAAACCAACGGGCGTTTTCTTGACTTACACTCTCTAAATAGTATTGCTTGTAACGATTACCCGAATAAATAAAGAAAGAGAAAATTCTAAAAAATTAGAAGTTCAAAGATGATTGTAAAAATTTTCAATTATTAATTTTTTATTACACAAAGTTGTTCATTCAGAAAAAAAACCCCAAGGACATAGGTTGCATGCATGGACCTTTCACCCCTGATATATATATATATATATATATATATATATATATATATATATGGAGAGAGAGAGATAGATAGCCGAAAAAAATCAAGGTGGATTCTGGGTAAGACGCTAAACTTCAATCGGTGGTGAGGTTCCAGTTCGGGAAATGTCTATTCACCCCTTCATCGATATAAGTCCAAATTCCAATGAGATTTGAGTCACATTACTTGCGAGGTTATCGAATTTGAACTTGGCGGTTTAGGTTTCTTCTTCTTTCTTTCTTTGTTTAACGGCATATCAACCTTTGTAGGTTATTTAATGCCAAAGCAATTCTCTATCGAATTTGAGTCAAATAAATCTGTTTGTTATAATTAAATATTTGCCCGTTTCAAATGATTTAAATACATTTTCTTTTTTTGTTTTTATGTCATATTTTTTATTTCTCATAGAAAGGTCATCAAAAATTAATTATTTTCGTTCGGTCGAAATTTAAAAAAATGTTGGTATGATCAAAGTTCTCGTTGACATATATATCGTTCCCTTGCGGGCATAATCACACGCACACATGCAAAAAAAAAAAGCGTGTACATATTTAATGTGTGCATTTTGTATATATGTGTGAGAGTATTAGATGTGTTTGTGTGTGTGTGTGCGCTCCTGAACGAGCGTGTGTGAAGCAAAAAAGAGAAAGATTAGAAGCGAAAGATGATGTTATTATTGTTGTTGTTGGTGATGTAATTGTTGTTGTTGGTGATGTTATTGCTGTTGTTGGTGGTGGTGATGATGATGGCTGGCATAGCAAAAAGTGATGCTAAACAATAAAAACAGTTAATACGCTTTCTTGATAAATTTTATATTTATGCATTTTGGTTGAGAAAAATGTAGTTGTGATCAGCAACACGATATATATAACTATCAATAACAATTATTAATATTTTTCCCGTTTTAAATATATCGTTCCGAAATATCATAAGACGGAGCACATCAGATAAATTATGTAAGAATTAATTATAAACGAAACAAGTGGATTTCTGAAAAAGTGAAAACTAAAAATAATAAAAATACGTTTGCATGAAATGTTTAAAAAACGAAGAAAACAAAAAAGAAAACGAAGAGAGGTTTACAACAGAAAGTAGCAAATATTTACCTCGAACATTTATGTCTCATTCAGCTACTACTTCCACGACAACGACGACGATGACAAAAGTGTGATTATACCTACTGTGATAATTATTTATCAACAAATAATAATAATAATTATAATAATAATATGCAGAAGAGAATCCGTCCCGGAGAATGAGACGCACAAAGTTCTCTGGGATTTTGAGATACAAACAAATTACCGAATCACGGCCAGACGACTAGTCCTTGTGATAATCAACACAAAAAAAGAGAATATGTCGAATAGTGGACTTTTCCGTTCCGGTGTATCACAGAGTAAAAATTGAAGGAAACGAAAAGTGAGATATGTACTTAGACCTTGCCAGAGAACTAAAAAACCCTTTGGAAGATGAAGATGACGGGAATATCCATTGTAAAAATCCCCAAAGGATTATAAAGGGACCTGAAAACTTAGAAATCATAGGGCAAGTGGAGACTATTTAATCTACAGCATTATCAAGGTCGGCTAGAATACTGAGAAGAGTTCGGGAGAATCGAGGAGACTTGTTGTCACTCAGACTCTCGTCAAAGACTACCAGCTAACCATATTTACCAACCTCTCCGCTCGGGCCGGATATGACACAAGGTCAATTTTTAAGCGGAGTTTAAAAGGTTTGAATTCAGAGTTTTCCTTCTCCTAGAGTAGTTGCCTAACCAAGGCTGAAGAACCAATCTGTCCTACTATTTACCCATAGCTGGAGGGAGAATAATTGGATTCAATAATTGGATTCATACTTTTCCCAAGGGTATTAGTGCTATGTGAAATACAATCAGCCTCATCCAAGATTTGAACTCGTGTCGCCGTGTCCATTTCCTGCGACGATAACCATTACATCAGTCAAAACAAATAATAAAATAAGCACAAAGGCACGGAAATAGAAATTGAAAAAATATGTAATCTGAAACTCCCACCGTACCTGTAATCGTGGGAGCCCTGGGTATGATAAAAAAAGGGGCAGATAAATACATTAACCTATCTGAAATACTGAAAAATTGGTCTTTGCGAAACTGTTCATCTCTTTAGGATTGTACAAACGGTCTGATTGGAAATCTATAACTCGAAAGTATAGATGGATCCTAGAACGCATCAATATTCTACCAATGAAAAAAAATGAGAAATCAAAACATAATTTCACGTGGGACACAGACAACTGAATAATCGGCAGGTGCTTCGTTGATAACCAACATGGAGGACACGTCAGTATCCAGCGAATATTAGCTGTTTTTTCTGGTACACAAACGAGGAGCTTAGCAACCACTCAAACCAGAGACACCAACGTTGAAATTTGACTGGGGAAGACAACAAACTTGCATTTCAATGTTATTTCAGGGGCATCCCTACACAAAAAAGGCACAGAAAATAATGATAAGAATTTGTGAAAAATGCGCTAGATTTAAGACAACAAACCAATGATTTCTTGTTCAAGCTCAGACATAAGAAATACACCAACAAATAACACTGGTTTACAAAGAAATTGAGGCAAGCACAAAAATACCCGTTTTTACCTAATTTGAGGGTGCTGAATTCAAATTTGAAATCCATTTTTACTCATCACCTCTAGTTTTTTAGATATGCATAGTGTGCATTTTGTGCATATACGGTACATAAAGGCGTATATGAATTCAGGGTTAATTCTAATATTGTGAGACTTATGGCTTATTTTTTAGTTATTATGCACTAAATGTAAGTGATAGCATTACATTATATATATATATATATATATATATATATATATATATATCAAGACGGATTTTGATATATATATATATATATATATATATATATATATATCAAGACGGATTTTGACAGTTAAGGCAGCAGGTCTCAATCCACACTCTGGCAGTCAATGGAAGAGGTTGTCTCGCAGGCGGCGCAGGAGGTTGGTGTTCCTCAACAATCGTGTTACACATCTTTTGGGTTACTAAATATTAGTATTACATTTTCAAATGCACATTTAGTTTTCAACTTTGCAGTCCCGATGGTTTGGAGAGAGCCGTAAAACCATGCAGATGATTGTTGTTTTTGTTTAACTAATATAACTGGATTCAATGCATCTTCTAGGAAAAAGATCAAATATCCCAACCTTCGATCTGCTCTGAGACCCGTTCCCCATTCAGATGATCTTCCTGTACCCACACCTCCAGTAAATAAGGATCTTCTTTCCTCACCAGATGAAGAAATACCTTCAAGGGAGGATTCTGCCGAGTCAATATCTTTGGAAGATATTGAGTCTACATATTCAGGAACAAGTGGCAATGAGCCACACTGGATCACGAGGGAAGACATGGATGATCTTGCTCGTGATTTGTATCTGTCAAAACAGCAGTCAGAGCTCTTGGCTTCTCGGCTTAAACAGTGGAGCCTAGTTCAGGAAGATGTAAGGATCACCAGTTTCAGGAATCGGAACAAAAACCTTGCTTCCTTTTTCGACATGGAAAACAAGTTCTATTACTGCACAAACATACCTGGCTTGTTTACGTCCCTTGGTTTGCCACATAATCCTTCAGACTGGCGTCTTTTCATAGACTCTTCCAAGCGAAGTCTCAAGGGTGTTTTCCTGCACAACGGGAATAAATATCCCAGCATTTCCATTGCACACTCTGTCCATCTAAAGGAGTCCTATGACAATATGGAGCTTATTTTAGAAGCTATTAAGTACAGCGAGTACCAATGGAGTCTGTGTGGGGACCTCAGGGTCATTGGTCTTCTAATGGGTATGCACGGGGGCTTCACAAAGTAGTTGTTTTCTCTGGGATAGTCGAGCTGTATCCCAGCATTACAAGCAGAAAAACTGGGGGTCTAGAAGCACTTTTGTTCCTGGCGAACATAGCCTCAAGGAGAATCCTCTGGTGGACATGAATAAGGTGCTTCTTCCTCCTCTTCATATCAAGTTTGGTTTGATGAAGAATTTTTTGAAGGCGTTGCACAAAAATGGTGCTGCCTTCCAACACTTGTCTACTGTGTTCTCAGATCTTAGTGCTGCTAAGCTCAAAGAGGGCATCTTTGTCGGACCTCAGATCCGAGAAGTGCTGAAGGATACTGATTTTGAGGAGCTTCTTAACTTAAAGGAACTGAGAGCATGGGAAGCATTCAAGTCAGTCTGTAGTGGCTTCCTTGGTAACACACGCGCACCAGATTACCAAGACTGTATTGAGAAGTTGCTAAAGTCTTACGAGGATATGGGGTGCCGAATGTCACTTAAGATTCATTTTCTTCATTCCCACCTCAACTTCTTCCCGCCAAACCTTGGAGCAGTGAGTGATGAGCATGGAGAAAGATTCCACCAAGACATTACGAAGATGGAGAGCAACTATCAAGGCAAATAGAACCCCGGCATGATGGGAGGCTTCTGCTGGATGCTCTTGCGTGACATCCCGGAGGCAAAAAAAACCAGATCTTCTAAGAAAACATACTTTTGACTGTCTGTGGTACTATGAATTGTGTAATTATGTCATCCAAGTATATTGACTCAATCAATGTTCTTTATCCTGTTTTATCTGTTATAAACTGCTGCAACTCTTGAAATATGCACATATATTCCCTGTTTAGACTAAAATGAGACTATTTAAAAGCCAGAAAACTAGAGGTGATAGAGCAAAACTATTTATAAATTTGAATTCAGCACACCTAAATTAATAAAAAAAAAACACCTACCCCCATTCTTGCCACAGACCAAAAATTTATTTTTGTAAACCAGTGTAATTAGGGAAACATGTCACCAAGACCCTTATACAGTAAACGAGACTCTGAATACTGAAAAAAAAATCCCCTAATCGAATTAAAACGCAAATAGTAATCAAAATATCACAGAACAAACACTAACGCAGGAAGTAAAAAATGAATGTTGAGATTATAAAGAGGATTTTTCTGAAAAGAAGACCACATTACCAATTCTCTGGAAGCTAGACTGGAAAGCAGTCAAGGTATAAACTGAAAAAAAAACCACAATCTCAACCAGCAACATCACAGAAGTTATACGAACGAATTTATGCTGGAGCAAAATTTGACTGTAATAAAATTGCTCTTTCCATGAAGAACACGAACAAAAATTCAAAAACTGTGGAAAATTAGACAAGAATCACAGATAAGAAATTTACGACAAGATGCAAGAAAAGAGAACAGTGACACAACAATTAAAACTAACAATATAACTCTAGAACGGAAAAGATGCCACAAAGAAACAAGAGGAACAGGAGAGCTACTATACATTGATCAACAGATTCTCAAGGAGAGCAAAACGAGACGAAAAAAATGTAGCTATGGCGTGGATTGACAATAAAAAGGTATACGATATAGTCCCACATACAGGATTATAGGCTGTATCAAAAATGTACAAGATAGCCGATAAAGTCATAAAGTTTATCAAGTAAACTAGGAAAACTGGAAAGTAGGAGGAGAAAATTTAGCTAAGGTGAAAATCCAGGAAGGTATCTTTCAGGGAGAAGTGATGTGCTATCACCATTACTATTTGTAATAGCGATGATGCCACTCAATCACTTACTTAAGAAATGCACAGGCAGCTACAAATTTCATAAAGAAAAAAAATCACCCAACAAATGTACATGGACCACATCTAATTGCTTACCAAAAATGAAAAGGAATTGGAAACGCCAATACAGACAGTGAGAATATACAGTGAAGATATAGGGATGGCATTTGGCCTAGAAAAATGCGTCATACTAAAAATAAAAAGCAGAAAACAACAAATGACGGAAATAATAGAAATATAAAGAAAAAATCAGAACGCTCGGAGAATAGGTAAATACTTGGGAATATTGGAAGCAGACACCATCAAACAGGAGATGAAAGAAAAAATACAAAAAAAAAAAAAGAAAAGAATACCCCAGAACGAGAAAACTACTTGAAACCAAAATATATAGCAGAAATTTTGTCAAGGGGATAAACACCAGGGCTATCCATCAAGTAAGATACTCAGGACCATTCTTAAAGTATCAAGAAATGGAAGAGGATCGCCAGCATTGAAGATAGCGTCGATGCATAGATACAACGATTCGATGACTACATAAAAAAGGGCAAAGAAAGTTATTTACAGCGACCAGAAACAACACAAAACAAGGATCAACAGAACAACAATAACTGGAAAGCAAAAATGGGAAGGAAAATAACTGTATGGATATTTCAAGTGACAAACTGGCGAAATCGTACAAAAAAGTATAATAATAATAATAATAATAATAATAATAATAATAATCAAGGTAGCGCAACACAATGACGAAAGGACTAACAATGATAAAACGAAAATAGATAAGACACAACAAAAGTGCAAATGTAGAATATGTGGTGATAGAGACGAAACGATAAATCCCATAATAAGCGAATGCAGCAAACTAGCACAAATAGAGAATAAGACAAGACACAACTTGGTGGGCAAGGTGATCCACTGGGAATTGTGCAAGAAACTGAAATTTAACCGTATGAACAAATGTTACATGCATAAACCAGAATCTGTCCTGGAGAATGAGACTCAAAAAATTCTCTTGGATTTTGAGATACAAATGGACCACCTGATCTCGGCCAGGAAACACAAAAAGGGAACTTGCCAACTTGTTAAGAGAGTGAAAATGAAATAAAAAGAAAAAAGAGGAAAGTACTTAAACTTTGCCAGGGAACTAAAAATGCTATGGAACATGAAGGTGACGGTGATACCAATCTTAACTGAAGTGCTCGGAACGATCCTCAAAAGTTTGGCGAATTGAAAATCAGAGGACGAGCTGAAATCATTTAAACTGCTGCATTGTTGTGATCGGCCATTATTTTGAGTAAAGTTCTGGAGACATGAGATTTTCTCTCACTAAGTTTATGACCTTCAGCTAACGCTGGTGTAAAACACTCGCAAGGAATAATAATAATAATAATAATAATAATAATAATAATAATAATAATAAACCTCTGAGATTGCATATGAAAAGATATTGGCATGTCTTAGAAAGGGAACTCTAAAAGGTGACCGTCTATCTCTACTAATAATAACTCAAATCAACGCCATAAAGACCGAATCGATAAGATGCAAAAGAATACAAAGGATCGATTTTGAGGAGGAAAAGATGAAACAATTAATAATATTGTAAGCGAAGACAGTAAGCTAGCACAAAAAGAGTAAACGGCTCGATATGACTGGGTGGGAAAGGTGATTCATTTAGAATTGTGCAAGCGACTGAATGTTGATCATACAATCTAATGATATCTGCACAAACCAGAATTCGTCCAAGAAAACAAGACAAATAAAATTCTCTGGGATTTTGAGATATAAATGGATCAACTTATCCCACCCAGAAGACCAGACCTAGTGTTAATAAACAAAAAAGAGTGAACTTGCCGTCAGAATTATTTTGTCATTTCAGCGGACCACGGCGGATGAATTTTTAAAAGTGAAAAGATTGTTGTGTTCGGCCAGAAAACTGAGAATAGTCCTGGAAACCCGAGGAGACTTGCTGTCATTCATTCTTCATTGAAAGCACACCAGCAAATGCTGGTGTAAAAACCCCACTAGAAGTGATATGATGATAACAGTTGTGTTTGACTTATTTTATAAAGCCTTTCCTAAATATTGATAGAATAATCTGGGAAAGCTTCGAAGCAGTTCCAGTTGTTATTCGTTCTATTTAACTTATAAAAGAGGACAACACTACAATTGAAAGGAACTATGAAGCATTTGAGGAGTTTATTAAGATATCATTCTTCAAAGTAAATGTTAGAACGAAAAACCAGAAGTCGTGCTGAAAGAAAATGTAAAAGTCAAGTCAAATCTCAAATAATAAAAACTACGTTGAAACATTATATAGTCTTGTCATTTTTGAGATTTGTGTATCCTTTTTTTTTAGTATCTATGAATGAAGATGTTTTTATGCATTGCTAGTCACTCTATCAAAAAGATCTTCCACACTTGAACTTGGGTCAGTTAGAAAATTTAAAAAAGGTTTTTGAGGTTTCTAAAAATGCTGTCATAAGCACTAAATATCTAACAAATGCATCTTACCAAGTGAGTTATCAAATACGTGTCCTAATTTAGACAACTGATGTGCATGACAGAAACTTAGTAATATTGTTTTTGCACATTCCACCTGTTTTAATTCTTTATGAAGTTGCACACACTCATTTCACCAAGATAGAAAACCACGGGATGGAAAATAAAGGTCGTTGAAATTCTGACCCCATGACTGAAACCAGCTGTAAACAATCCATCAAGCTGAGTTTGTTCCGACCAACAAAACTCATAAAAATTATAAATAATATTTCCTAGAAATACGGGAAACGAATTTAGTTTTTGCGTGACATGACCGACAGATGATCTTTTGATTGCAGTCAGTTGGAGTCTTGTCAAGTATTTGGAAAAATACTATGATCTTCCTAGCGTGCTAAGAAATATATTTAGTAAGAATGTTAGATTATTTAATTTCCACTGTGTTAATCAAGTAAGTTTTTATATCCAATATGAAATTTATTTCTAAATGACTGAAAATAAAAATCTTTCTTGTTTACATTTCTGTTTGACTAACAGAAGCGGATGAAAATAGTATTAGGCTGTTTTAGTTGGGTTGGATGAAAAGAAAGAATAAGTTGTTTGAATTAATAGATATGAAATATATGTGCACTCTAAAAAGCTAATGTCGGAAATTAACATAATGAGCTGAATTCTTCTTTTCTCATTTAATATGAGAACAGCATTTTTCTAGACATATTTCAAGGCAAATTTTAAAGATAATTTGAATTTTATTCGTTTGTAATTAAAGAATAAAACCCATTATAATTAGCTTGCATTATTGTGTACGTGTATAAAGCATATTTGAGCTATGGAACATGAACGCTACGATTGTGCTCATAATATACGGAACTTTTGTAATAGGGCCAATATGAGTCACATTGAGATTGTATAAATGAGGCGTTTGAGGTAGAATTGATGCGACAATAATATTTTCGTCTGTGATGATATTGAAAAAGTTGTTGGGGAATTGTGGAGACTTATTGTCACTTAATCTTTAGAGATTACGTAGCTTTTTTGAGTAAACAGGTAACTTAAATAATAATAATAATCATAATAATCCCGACAAACGACATCACAAAGTTAAACGATTTAATATACGCAGGAGCAAAATTAATCAGTGAAAACATCAGGGTCCCCTCGAAGACCACAGACAGAAAGTCACAACCCAGATAAAAAAGCTACAACAATAAGCAAGAATACAAAAACGGAACATTAAGAAATATTCAGACAAAACTGAAAAAGCACGGCAACTAGGACGAAAAACAAAACTTACGACAAACCAAAAAATACTGGCGAAAGAAGGAAGACTAAAAAGACACCGAGCCAAGACAAAACAAAACAGACAAAACAGGACATTCAAAAACAACGAAAGAAAATTCTACCTACAAGTGGCGGGAGAATGGGCGGAAACTTACCAACAACCGGATGCGAAAGAGGTAAGAAGATTTTGGAGCCAAATATGGGAACGGAAAGGTCATAACAAAAAGCTGAATGAATAAACAACATGGAAACAGAGTTGCGAATGCTTGAAGAAGGCTCTCAGGTGAACATACACTCCGACGGGCTCAAGGCAACACTTAAAAAACACCAAACTGGAAAACCCGTGGCCTAGATGGCAGACACGGAATTTGGTTTTAAAAAATTCATCTCCATACACGACAGACTTGCTACCGAACTTAATAAATGCATACAGAAAACTGAGATACCCGAATGGATGATCAAAGGAAAGACAACTCTAATCGAAAAAGACCCCTCAAAGAACCCGCTCTAAACAACTATAGACCCATAAGGTGCCAACTGATGATTTGGAAAATACTAACGGCACAAATTAGGGAGAAGATCTACATCTCATTGATAAGCTGCGGAATCTTCCCCGAGGAACAGAAAGGATGCCGCAAGAGAACCAGAGGCACAGAAGAACTAGTATATATAGATCAAAACATTCTGAAAGAGAGTAAAACAAGGCAGAAAAATCTAGATATGGCCTGGATAGACTACAAAAATGCATATGATATGGTCCCACAAAGCTGGATACTACACTGTCACAAAATGTACAAGATATCACATGAAGTCATAAACTTCATTGAACAGACCATGAAAACCTGGAGAGTGAAGCTGACAGCAGGAGGAAGAAGCTTAGCTGGAACAAAGATCCAAAGGGGGATTTTCCAAGGAGATGCACTATCACCCTTACTATTCATAATAGCCATGATGCCACTTAACTACATACTCAGAAAATGCGCAGCCGGGTATAAACTCAGCTGATCGCAAGAGAAGATCAATCACCTAATGTACATGAATGACATTAAACTATTTGCAAAAAATGAAAAAGAACTGGAAACTCTCATACACGCCGTTAGAATATACAGTCAGTACATAGGAATGGAATTTGGCATAGAAAAATGTGCCATGCTCATCATGAAAAGTGGCAAACAACATATGACTGACGGAATGGAACTATCAAATCACGACAAAATTATAACGCTCGGAGAAAAGGAAACCTACAAATAGTTGGGTATCTTGGAGGCTGACACCATCAAACAAGTGCAAATGAAAGACAAGATTCGAAAAGAATATCTCAGGAGAACTAGAAAACTACTCGAGATAGAATTCTGCTGTAGAAACCTCATCAAAGGAATAAATACTTGGGCTGTGCCCCTCGTTAGATATTTAGGACCCTTCTGCAAGTGGATCAGAGATGAACTTAAACAAATGGATCAAAGAACAAGAAAACTAATGACCATGTATAAGGCTTTACATCCCAGAGACGACGTTGACAGACTATATGTATTTAAAAAAGAGGGAGGAAGAGGACTTGCCAGCATCGAAGACAGCGTTGATGCATCGATACAACAGCTCGAAGACAACATAGAAAAACACGAACGAAGACTAATTACAGCCATCAGAAACGATACGGACAACAGAATAGATGATAGAATGACAATAAATAGGAAACAAAAGTGGAAGAAGAAAACAACTCTATGGCCGCTTTAAAAGACTAATAAACAACATCTCACACCAGAAAACCTGGACCTGGCTAAGAAAAGGAAACAGGAAACATTATGAGAGAAACGGAATCTCTCCTAATAGCAGCACAGGACAACGCCATAAGGACCAATCATATCAAAGCGAGAATAGATAAGACACAATAAAACAGTAAATGTAGGCCATGCGGTGACAGAGACGAAACGATCAATCACATAATAAGCGAATGCGGCAAATTAGCACAGAAGGAGTATAAGGCGAGACACGACTGGGTCAACAAGGTAATCCTCTGGGAAATGTGCAAGAAAGTTAAATTTGACCATACTAACAAATGATATATGCAGAACCCAGCACCTGTCCTAGAAAATGACACACATGAACTCCTATGGGACTTTAACATACAAACGGATCACTGAATCCCGGCCAGAAGACCAGACCTTATAGTAATCAAAAAAAAAAAAAAGAGTATTTGCAAAATTGTCGACTTTGCTGTCTCGGTGGACCACAGAATAAATCTGAAGGAAAGTGAAAAGAAGGATAAGTACCTCGACCTTGCTAGAGAATTGAAAAAGCTGTGGAACATGAAAGTAACGATTGTGCCAATTGTGATTGGTGCGTTAGGCACAATAACTAAAGGATTATTAAAAGGCCTGGAGGACTTTGAAGTTGGCGGACGGGTAGAGACTATCTAATAACAGCATTGCTGAGAACGGCCAAAATCCTGAGACGAGTCCTGGAGACTTGAGGAGACTTGCTGTCACTCAAACTCCAGTGAAAAACCATCAAACACTGATGTGAAAAACTCTAAAGGAGTAAATAATAATAATAATAATAATTCTAGTGAAACAACCTCAGCTAACGCTGCTGTAAAAAATCTCAAGGAGTAAAATAATTATGTGGATGAAATGGACTGCAACAAACAGAGACGAAAAAAGAAAAAAAGAAAAAAAGAAAAGAGTAATTCAGAAGAACAAGAATACTTTCCAAGAAGGAAATCTACTGTAGAGATCCCATCAAAGGTTTAAACAACTGGTCAGTTCCCCTTGTAAAATACTTTGGACCATTTTAAAAATAGACAAAGGAAGAACTTTGACAAATGGACAAAAAATTCATCACAATGTTTCCCAATTGCATTAAAGTGAAGATAAACACAAATAGACTCTTCCAAGATTTGAACTCGGATCGCCAATTCCGTTATGACGATAACTGTCAAGCAAAATTCGAAAGTATCATCTTTTCCTGGTTAAGAAATCATGGAATAAACGTAGTGGACAATGGACTTTAGTGTTAAAGTATGTGTCAAAATACAAGTGAAAGTAAAGTTTGATAAATTCTTGGGTCTTTGCCAAAAAGCAAATACGGAAATAAAAATGTGGCTATGGTGGAGAACTCAAATTTTGAAATATTTAATTTCTTACCACAGAGACTTGTAAAAAGTATTGCAGTGTCTCGAGATTAGACGAAAGACAGAAATCATTCACGCAACAGAACTAAATAGATATCAAGATATTTTGCCTATAATGCTGTAAAATTAGAAGATTTTGTTACTTAGAACAAAATCTGCCAGATATTAATGCGTGAAAACTGAATACATTAGAACATAAGAATGAAGAAGTAATCGACGTTGTAATATAAAATTGTTGAGGTTATCAATAATGTTGAAGATTTGTAAGAATCAGCGTCATTTAGTCCCTAACAATGGCCACTAAATTCTCCTGGTGCAATAACAATGAAAATGATATGACAAAACAAAGCATAAAAATGAAACTGATATAAACATGCAACAAACTCGCATCACTAAGTAGAGAAAATTTAACAGATTATGAAAGGAGCGAAACTAGAGAAGATAATGTCAGACGACAACTAGACAATTCCGCCCTTGAGGCATAAAGACTGGAAAAACTATTTAAACAGAGAAATCTATTTGGTGGGTTTAAAAGTTCTTTGTGCTTTTTTTCTTTTTCTTTTTAAAGAGACTTATTATTCAGTAGAAAGCCGTTGTGCTTTTTAAATAAAACACGCAGAAAAATTTTCCAGACTCTTAATCGAAATAGAGATTGCATAATTATTTTATATGCTTGCTATGCAATAGATGCAGTTACAAATGTGTTAAATAAACACATTTGTTCGCGAAAATAAAGATGCAGTGCAACGTAAATGACAAAAAATTATAGCTGAATATGAGATTAATTTGTTGCTACAAATCAAACGTTTCTATGGAGACGAGAAGTGACTTGAAATGAGAAAATCCAAGTACATGATGAACTTAAAAATACAAAGCACTACAAAAGGTGAACAATTGTATTAGATGAAGTAATTAAAAAGGCCTTAAATAAGGAAAAAAGACTTAAATGATATCCACGTTGTAATCGACAATATAAAATCTAAGATGTTCCAGAATAGAGAAGACCAGTTGGTAGAAAAAATCGGGTAACAAAGGAAAAATTCAAAAGAGTCTGATACAACAGAAACAATATTTCGAGATCCGGTGTCTAGAAAGGAATGCTACAGACAGTTGTAGTTGCTGATCAATCATAAATTTCAATGAAATAAATTCAAAGACGGATACAAGATCAAAATTGAAATAAATACAAATATTCTTCAATAAAAATTCTTAGAAATCTTGCAAAATGGGAGGCCACAATAAATCTATTTCTTCAGATTAAAAATATTCAAGAAAGACTGAAGCTTGATAGATGCAAAATTTCCGAGTGGATTAAAAAGAAAAGACCCCACTGATCTAAAAAAAAAAGTTTGTCTACAGGTCTAAAATGTGACTGCTTTTGAGGTGAAAAATCCAAAGAGGATAACGATCAGACGAATTATACTCGTCAAGAAAGAATTTTTGAGGAACAGAAAAGAAATCAAAAAGAAAGAGAAGAATCATTGATGTATTATTCAAAGATGGAGACACTCTGTAAAGCGTTCAACACAAAAGAAGGTTTATGATAATGGTCTGAAGACCTTACATGTTACAGAAGCTAAATTTGCTTGAAATATCAGAATATCAATTGAAAATCGCAAGAAATGCAATTGAGAAATGACTAATAGTGCCAGCTACAAGATGATAGTCTCTTGATCAAAGTAAGGAGAGGAATCTTCCAAAGAACTTTCTATTCTATCCTTCAACAGAGCAATAATGCTTCTAAGCTTCATCTAGTTGAATTATAATGAAGTATATAAATGCACATGATCTAAAATAATCCAATCCCATAATTTATATGAACATCTTAAAACATTTTTAATAGAGATTTAAAAAAGAAGGATTAAAAACTTTTATTTTAAAAAAGAGACAAGAACTTAAGACGGAATATAAAAATGAGTTTCGGAATCGAGTCATGTGTCAATCCCTCAAACGAAAAATCATTAAAAGAATTCAACGGAGCAAACAGACAATCAAGTGAAAATTGCACAGAAATGAGAATTGCAATCAACGAGAAATACAAGAACCGCATTTGATCAAGCAAAAAAAAAAAAAAAAAAAATTAAAAAAGAGCAGGAAAGATTTAGAAAAAGATTTATTACTAGAAAAATGATCAAATGATTAAATTGCTGAGAATTGACCGTTGTGAACAATTCAGAGTCACTATGAAGCTGAATAATTAAAAAGTCGAGAAATCTCAAACAAAGAACAACGAAATTAATGACGATGAATAAAATCTTGAATTTTAGGCACGATTGATTGATTGTATGTCAAATGGAAAAAAGATGAAGGAGAATCGTTAGCAGTGAAGAATTTCTGAACTCAGCTATTAAGGAATTTGATGATTTCTCAAATCAGAGGATAATCAAAGATTGGTTATGACAAGAAGAAATTATACATAAACTGAAAAAAATAGCAAATGTAGAATCAGATATTTCAAAAACGAAAAGCTAAAATAGGAATAAGAGAAAATTAGCATATGTTTAAAGTAAGTAAAAAGTAAAGTTGGCGACCATAGTCGAGGGTAACCCGAAGGCTCCCTTTTCGATAGCTACTACACCAAGGTGTAGGGGAGGGCGCTACTCCTTCCCTGGATTGCCCTACTTTACCCTTGATCCGTACCTTATAATGCTGAGTGTTAAGCAAGGAGGCATCAAGTACCATTTTTTGAGTCTTTGGTATGACTCGACCTGGGATTGAACCCAGATCTCCCGGGCCATTAGCGAACACTCTAACCGCTAGGCCAATGTCAAGAGCAAATTAGCATATATTTAAAGTAATAAGAGCAAATTAGCATATATTTAAAGTAATAAGAGCAAATTAGTATATGTTTAAAGTACTAACCGAAAGGAAATGCATATAAGACAAAATGGATGTATTTGCGTGGTGGGCATTTCTGGAGAGAAACCTAATCTTTTTTAATTTGCATTCTAAAACAATGCAATATAAAACATCTGCATTAGGAGCAACGTAGGGTTTTAAAAAAGGCTTACGTTTAAGTCATGCTGTAAGAATTTGTCGCTTCAGATCATTGGTAATTTTATAAAGCAGTGATGAGCCATTTCAGTACTTAACTGGGTGCCTTTTAGTACCAGCAAGTACTGTAAACGTCCTATGTTCTGTGTACTGAACTAAGCAAAGGACTGAATATCAGAATAGCAATTAAATTCATTGAAAAGAAAGCATCAGTACAATCAGCTCGTAGGTTGAGGAGACAACTGGAACATAGAGCTGATTTGCTGTCACTTGTATATTCATTGAAAGTCACTAGTTATAAGTGGGGTGAAAACTCAATGACTATAAGGAGATATGAGAAGAAAGAAAGAAAATGGTAATTATAATAAGTAAAATTAATTATATAATAAAGAATAATTTTAATTATAATAAAGGAGAGAAGTAGAGGAGGTAGCATTATCATTAATAATAAATGCCGTTGTTATAGTGTTAGATTCAACGTGGAAAGTAATAGCATAAATGATTGTGTCGACCGGCACAGGTGTTTGCACTTAGTCGATGGTTTCTGAAAGTGAATATTGAAATTTGCCTCGAGAATCTCACAACATGAAATTGGATAAAACAAGATTCAGTTTTCGAAAAACAAAAATTATTGTGTTGAGGTTATAATTTTGCTAATCTGGCGCTTCTGCTTTTTCTTTAGTGCGCTTCTCTTTGTACAGATGTATGGGTGAGGCCTATGAACATTGATTGATTTAAAATGTCGAATGCATTGTGAATATGTGTGTGTGCAAGTGAACATTGCTTTATATGATTGCGATTTCAGAAAGCATTCACATTATGATGTTAGTGTGTATAAAAGATTTCTTGATATAAATAAGAGTTGTTTTTTTTTATCTTTTTCAGCTTAGTACTTGCTCAGGTGGCGTAATGGTTACCGTCAAACCAAATAGTTTGCGGAAGCCACGCTAATGTCCTTAGAAAAGGCATGAATGTAATACTTCTACTGTTAGTTATATATGATGGGTCAGGTCAGACCGAACTCTCTAACACTGGTATGTATTATCCTAAACCCTCTGTATGAGCAGGATGTGACGCAAGGTCAGTTTTTTACCGGAGCTTAAAAGGTTTGAATTTAGAGCATTCTTTTTTTCTTAGACCAGTTGTTATACCAAGGTTAAAGAACTCAACCTTTCCTACTATTTATCAATAGCTGAAGAGGAAGTAGTATTAGCAAAATTCTGAAATGCAATAAGCTTTATTCAAAATTCAAAATCGGATTGCTATGTCCATTTTCGTCCAGAATTACCGTTAAACTACGAATCATCCGTTGTCTTGGTAACCGATCAAGAAGGTAAAACTCTGAATTCAGAATCTGGGGATTTTTGTCATTTAATAAACTTAGCTTGGCATAAGAGCTTGATGCATATTGCAACCGGAGAGAATCAAATTCACTAACACTGGTCTGCTAGGCCAGTTAGTAAAGCATTACACAACATGTAGCACTCAAGATATGAGTTGAGTTTTTCATAGAATCTTTGGAACTCTTCAGCATTATTCTTCTCTTAAAATATGGCTGACTACAAAATTAAAAAAAATCCTCTGTGCAATTCATTTGTTGAGTTTCGGTTTTGTTAATTATCGTCATTAAATGGACGAACATTATTTTTTAAAATGTTAAGCTTAGCGCCAACTTGTGGAAATTTTGTGCTGGTCAAATTTCCGTGCTGCCATAAATTATTCAAATAGCAAACTAAAATCAAATTAAAAGTTGCGCACTCTACACAAAACAATAAATTAATTGTAATTTCAGTTAATTTAGTAAAATCGAAACCCTTCTAAGGGAGTAAACATTGGATGTCCGATTGGATTTTTTTAAGGATCAAAAGAAGCCCCCCCTACTCTTGCAGTGATTTTTCAGATTTTTCTATTTGGTGACAATGATTCACTGTACTAGAGTCGGTTTAGCTTGTAGAGGCGCACTTAGTGTAACGGATATCATCTTAAGAAATTGAATCAGTAACCAGAGTTTAAATCCTGGACAAGGCTGATGCGTTTCGCAAAGAGCTAATATCCTTAAAGTATGAATCTATATATTTTCCTTTTTGCAATGAGTAAATTGTAGAGCAAGCTGGGTTCTTTAACCTTGGTTCGGCAACCAGTTGGAAGACTCTAACTTCAAGCCAGCTGTATTCTTTTTAAAAACTGACCTTGTGTCAAATCCTCCCGTGGCAGAGGTTTGGGCTACTGAAACCTATTTTAACTGAAAATGAGGTTTTAGTAATTTACTAAGCTTTTTGCTTAGATGTGGCACAAGGCCGTATCAATGGGGTACCCAATGAGACTCAAACTCACTCGTGAAGGTTTGACCGATGTAATATGGAGCATTAAATTGAACGTAGTTTTCCACATATTTGGATATTAGGCAGGGATTTAAAAATATTTTCCAAACGTTTTGATAGTTACTGCAAATGAAATTTTATTTGCTTTTTTTGTCATATCTTTATTCTAATAATTATTCTTAACGTCGACATTAGCCATATTTGACTAAAAGGATTCATCATCATTTTTAAGTTAAGAATATCATTAAATCGTTTTTCTGTGTCTATTTTAGTTTCATTGAAGTGAATGAACAACTGAAACTTTTCATCTTTTCAGTTACATCATCTTTAATTGATTATTCGGAAAACCGAAAAACTTTCTCTTGAAATTATTATGACAGAAAATATCAAGCATTTAAATAAATAAAGAGATAACATTTCTCTAATTGATAAAGATTATATGGCAGCCCTAAAGCAGCAAATGAATTTTTGCTAAATAAAATGCATAATGTTTAATTATTTTTATCTGTTTACATTGTAACAATCTGACACTCATGCAATTCAACCAAACTTGTCAGACTCTTCCTATGAGAAACTAATCTTAAATGATAAAACCTTCCACTGGGCCAAATAAGTAGGCATTCCAGATACAAAAGCCATTGGCCAAATAAAACCTTCCACTGGCCAGATAAAACCTTCCATTGGGCCATATAAGTAGGCATACCAGATACAAAAAGCCATTGGCCTTTCGTTGTAAGGTGCATACAAACAAACAATTTTAAATCTTTTTTATAAATGTAAGTTTATTTGTTAGTGTGTATATTGGTATATATATATATGTTTTTTTTAAAGTTTTTGGAAGTAGATGTCAAAGAATTGGAAGGAAAAATATTAGATAAAAATAATTGGAGCTGAATGAATAAGAGTGGTTGAATAAGGAGTGAAAAGAGGACGATGTAGTTTGCTTCGAGTTGGGATAATTTATCTGTTTAACTGCCAGATTGTTCTGAAGATTGGCAATGCGAATTCTATTAATGTCATCTGTTATCAAATGCTAGATTTGATAGCAATGTCAAAATTAACACATTCATTAACTTTCGTTACCACTTCATCCTACATTAATACTGGTGTTATTTGTGGTGAAATCTGCAAATAAAATCCTAGATTAAAAAGGCATGAAGATGATATTCTATGGGGGAATCCGTTCTACTCTGTACAAAATTCTAGCCAGGTTTATCGTATTTGCCCAAAGTCTTGTAAGTCAGCAGCTGGCCATAAGAGTCAATTAATCATTAACCAGGATGTCTGCATTGTAGTTTTGGTGGTAAAGATATGGGACTCATTATGTATGTATGTATGTATGTATGTTGAAAGCCATGCTCACGATTTCATTCTTTATGCATGTAGTAAAATGGTGTGGATAGTTCAATGAAATAAATATCTAATGGATGAAAATTAGAAAGCAATTTTACCAAAAGATAAAGAAAATAAAGGGAGAAAGTACAATTGGTTTCCCTAATTCTTATCAAAAAGGATCAAAATTATATATTTCATGATTTTTCCTATTTTTAGAAAAATCTCAAAACGTTTAGGAGTTCCATATGTTTTAAATTTTATATCATTTAGTAAAAAAAGAAAAAGGAATTAAATTCGGTGAAACAATAATCAACATTTCAAAATTGCTTTTACAATCATAATTATGAATAAAAAATAATTTACTTTTGAATATAACGTAATTCTCATGGTTTAGAATGTAAGAGTTTGAGTCGCAAAATATTTTTACTGGTTTTAACATTTCAATTTTACATCGAATGTAAGGTTATAACACATAAAGGTTTGGAATCCATTCAACTAAATTTTTTGACTGGAGGTTAGCATCTAGAGGCCTAAATTACATCTAAAATTATTTCGAAAACACTTAACAATGAACTAAGCGATATCCATAATTAGCTTATTTGTAACTACATCAATACTTTTATTATTTCTAATTGATCCGAAAGCAGAAAAAATGTAGATGTATAAATCAATTAGAAAGGGATCAAAAGTTTTACAACAACAACAACAACAACAACAACAATAATAATAATAATAATAATAAACACATGTGCAGTCCCCCATGTAAGATACTCGGGACTATTCTAAAAACTGACACAGGAGGAACTCAGATAAATTAATCAAAGGAAAAGAGAGTCGATGAGGATGCACAAAGCGATACATCCGAGAGATGGCATTACAGACTATTTGTGTTAATAAAAGAAGGAGGAAGAGAACTCACGAACATTTAAAAAAATGTATGGATGCATTAATACAAGGAGTCATTAAAAAGAGTAAAAAAAGACGAATTACGGCGGTCCGTAACAGCAAAGACAACAAAAGGACAAACAGAACAACAAGAAAAACTAGGAAACAGACATCAGAAATAAAATAACGATATGAATACTTCAAGTGACAAACTGGTGAAATCTCAAGTGAGATGACATGGACATGGCTAAGAAAGGAAAATTTTAAGAGAGCAACTGAATCTCTTCTAATAGCAGCACAAAACAGCGCCACAAGGACAGATAATATTTACGCGAAAATCGATAATACGTAAGAAAATAGCTGATGTTAGTTATGTGGCAACAAAGACGAAACGATTAATCACATCGTAAGCAAATGAAGTAAACTGGCACAAAATGAGTATAAGACTTGGTACAACCGGGTGGCAAAGTTGATCCACTGGGAAGTGTGCAAGAAATTGAAATTTGACCATACAAACAAATGGTATAAGCATAAACCAGAATCGCATTAAATTCCCAGAGATTTTCATCACTTGGACCGATCCCCAAAGTTTTGGAAAGTGGAGTGAAAAAGATAAAAATTGGAGTACGAATCAAGATCATCAAGACTATAACATTGTTGAGATCAGCCAGAATACTGAGAAGAGTATTTGCTGAAGACTTGCTGTGAGACTCCAGTGAAAGACTGTCACTTGATGCTGGTGGGAAAAATTCAGAAGGAGTAAAATAATAACAATAATAATAATAAATCTTTGTTAACTTATTATTGGTTATCACTAATGTGTCCTTTTCTAAATATTTTCTCAATAATTCTAGATTAGTTGTAATTTAGGCCACCACCTGCCCATCTCAAGTTAATTGCTTAGCTGTCAAGCCTTTATTTGGTGTAGCCTTGATCGAATGTCAAAATTCTTTTAAATGTGAAAAATAAATGATTGACTTGGGGGATTTGATGCATAGCAGATTTTCTTACAAAACAACGAAATACTTTAATTTCGATTGCGTTTGATGTATCGATTTTTAAAACTCTTGTCTTATAGCAAAGAAATACGAGTAAAACTGTAAAAAAAAGTTGCAGAAAATACTTATATGACTTTTTGACAGTTTTGTTTGAATCAGCAAAAACATCCGTCAATTACGATCAGTTTGAATGATAGTTTTCTGAAGTTCGTGGGGATCGTGGGTGACGGGAAAAGATGATAACGCGGAAAAATGATTAAAAAATGGCAGAACAACTTTAGTAAGTACCTATCTAAATTTCGGAGATTTCTAAGAGTTATTATTATTTTCATTATTTACACAATTCGGATTATTGGTCTCATCGTGGTTATTATATTCACAACGTTTCGGCCTTCTTCTGGTATCTTTTGTCGTAGTCAGTACGTTTAGTGAAAATCGAACCGGAACTTATAAGGGTTTGATCAGATTAACCTGAGCAAATAGAGAGTGGATGAAATTAAACCAAAGCCAAAATAAACAATCAATAGTCAACCCTGTTATAATAACATAATTAGAGGTCCAGTTAAAACGACAGGATTATTTACGCCGGGATGGTTGCTTCTGTTTAAGATCAGAGTGAAGTAGGTGTATGCCTTACCACGAATTAGGGTGTAGCTCACAGGTCTTTTGCTGGCCTTAAATTTTCTCTCTCTCTCTCTATCTATCTCTATCTCTCTTAATATATATTGTAAGTGTTGGTTGTCATTATCTCACTTCGTGGGTTTGGGGCAAACCAAATGCGGTATAATTAGGAGAATGCTCAATATCTGTGACAGAGCTATAATAATAATAATAATAATAAGTAAATATATTAGTTTTTATATATATTTAATAACATGGACTCTTGTCTGTGACCTCTGGTTTCATGCCGTCTTATAAACGACAATCATCAGGCAGTTAACGAAAGATATTGAAGAAATCGAAAAAATTGAAAATTGATGTTTGTCGTTTATAAAACGTCATGAAACCTGAGGTCGCAGACAAGCTTCCATGCGATTTATATTTACATATATATATATATATATATATATATATATATATATATTGATTAAATAGGACAGATACTTGATTTTCATCAATTCTATAGTCGATCTGTGTTCAAGTCTTCATATAACTGGTTTGACCTCTGGAGGAAACGAATTAAAAAAGGCGCCATATTTTTCTTTCGGCCCTAACTGGAGCCATTTTCGAGGAAACATACAGTGAAACACTTTTCCTGCCTCTTCTTTCTCTTAACTCTAGTAAAGTTATTTTCTCCTAAAACTTATTTTTCCCCTTCTGTTATATATAAATGCATTTGAATCAATGTTAGTTTGTCATTTCACTGATCGTTCATCCAGCTGGTACTAAAAGTACTTGATAAAATATGGCGTCTTTTTAAATTTAATCCATTCGGATATCAAAAGATTTATACAAAGATTTTAACGGACTAACTATAAAATAGGAAAAAATGAAATGTTGTCCTATTTACTCAAACTCGTTTAAAAGGGAACATGTTGCATAGAAATATTTGATCAAAAATAGTAAAAGGGTTTTTAATTAGTAAAATCTTTACGGTGTCCTATGCACGAAAATGCAGAGCAATATTAGAATCCTTCAAGTATAAAATAGGATAATGATAAAGCCAGGATAATAAATCACGACTTGATCCTCAGGTCAGCTTTTGATCAATACGTGCTCATACAATTGTTTGATATTAGACAGGGAAGTGTGTCAAATACCAGTCTAACTGAGGATTATGAGTGTTTATTCTGTTTTTACCATTATCCTATTTTATACTTGAAAAATATTATATATATATATATATATATATATATATATAGAGAGAGAGAGAGAGAGAGATAGATAGATATGGATGACAGAAAAATCACAAACTATTCTAAAAAAATAAAGCACTAAGAAGCTGAAAGTATTTGAAGGCTATATTTTACAACTGAGTCAAAAATCGAAATAAATATAATTAGAAGAAACATTTATTTACCTTATTTTTTATTCAAAAGTAAATAATTCTTGAAACGGTCGGTAACTTTTGCGCCACCCAGGATATAATAAAATCTGTATAAAAACAGTAAACCCAGGTAAAAAAAAAAAACAAAAACAATTTCAACGAGAATATCTTTTTTTTTTCGACGATTATAATGTGAAGTAATTGAAGGGGTCAGAAAGATATATTTGACATTATTATCTATGCTATGACTAGACAGATGGAAATATTTTGCTATAGTGGAATTATTGGAATTATCTCCTATAGTCTTTTTATGGTTATTAAATCGGAGACGAAATTCTGAACCAGTTTCTCCGACGTAATTACAGTTATTGCATTTATCGCTATGTTTGAAGTGTTACAAGTAAGTGGGGAGAGGGAGTGTGCGAATTTTGAGAGTTGTGTCTGAATCACACACACACACACACACACACACACACACACACACACACACACACACACACACACATATATATATATATATATATATATATATATATATATATATATATATATATATATATATAAAACTTGATATAGCGTAGGCTTCGCTGACTCCATATCTACGCTATCCTTAATCATATATATATTCTATCACCGAGCACTCTTTATTCATAAATATAGCAATATATTACATTATATATATATATATATATATATATATATATATATATATATATATGTATATATATTGATTAAGAGAGCTCATAGATAGATAGATAGATAATGAGGTTATGAAATTATGCGTGTAGAAATATAAAATTTTTAAAAATCATAAAACTATAATTGTTTTAGGATAATCACAGATCTTAATAGATATTGACATAAGATTTGTCAGGATTTTATATAGATTGTATTAATTTTTATCTTTGGACGAAATTCTGAAGCTGTGAAGAAAGCTGGTCATACTACTGAGTACTGAGATATTCAAGTTGAAGAATCATTACTTGAAAACAGAATATATTGTATTACCATAACAATTGAATTTCTCATTTATCTCTTACTAGATAGCATGACAAATATATATCGATGTGTGTGGATGGGTGTGAATATATAAAGTCTCCGTGTGTTATAGATAGAAGTAAATTATTGATTAAATAAATAAATTAGTAAAACGTGGACTATGTAGCAGAATGTTTTGTCGATTTGCTAAGGGAAAAATGAACCAAATGTCATCCCTTCAGGCATTAAATTTCACCGATACGAGCCTCCCATTTCCGCTTATAGAACAGACTTCTAATGTTTAACCCGACTTTGCTAGCCTTTCTTCAGTTAATCGTTCTAATGCTAGAAGAGCTTTTAATCCCAAACAACAGTCTGTTCAGATCGTTGCGTATACAAACTATACGTCGATCCCTTAACACACTCACGTACACATTGATATGAAACATTTGTGGTATTTCCCCTTAAAAGACTATCTTTTTAGGTACGTGATCTGTACCTATATATATATATATATATATATATGTGTGTGTGTGTGTGTGTGTGTGTATGTGTGTGTGTGTGTGTGTGTATAAGCACTTGCAAAATGAAAGATACTTATATAAGTTTTACATACGTTCGTTACTTTTGTTCTATCAGTATGCACATAGTACATATATTTCACAAAATCTTCGTTCATTCACTCCAAATACATGTATAGTTACACATTAGCATACTTTTAAACATACACCTATCATTGGATATTTTCGACTGCTTCTGTGAACATCAATCTCTTCCTAAGCCAATGATCCATCTTCTTTTATTTATCCTCGACTTGCTTTAAATTTTTCTTGCCTCTTCACTTTTTGCTCATGTCATTAGATTTTTTTTTTCTTCACTTTTTTCATTTTCCTCTTCCTTTGTAAATTCTGTTTTTCTTCCAATTATTTTTTTATTCATTTTTAAACTTTTATTTTTTTCTATTTTTAATTTTGTTTCTTTTCTTTACATTAGATATTTCTTCGTCGTTACTGCCTTTCATTTCTATATCGAATCTTTTTATATACATTTTCTTACGATGTTCTTTTTCATTTACTTTCTCTGTTTCTCTATTTTCTTTCTTTTCTTTATTTTTGAATATGATGCCTTGCAGTGTTTGACATCTTCAGTTGTTTTTTTTTAGCTTTTATCTTATAATTCTTCTAATTTTTTCTTTTTTTTTCCCCTTTATTTTTCTATTTTTCATTCTAAATCCTTGACTTCTATTCTGTCGCCAATTTCTTTCTTTCTTTCTTTCTTTTACATTTTCCTCCTCGCTCTCCTTCCCTCTATTTTTCCATGTTTACTTTGTCTTTTTCTATTTACTCTTCACTCACTGTAGATGATTCTTCCGTTTTATTTATATCTTTTCTTCCATCGCCCTTTTCCACTTCTGATGTTTTGTGTCTTTCCTATGACCTTTTTTTTTCTCTATTTCATGACAGACTCCTTCAAGGAAGCTTACAATAAGCTGACTATATCCTCTACTGAAGGGTTGGAGTATCCCACAAAAGACGTGTTTTGGTCATAATACAAAACTGTATCTGACGGTGAGGCTCCAGTTCAAGAGATTTGGGGAGTTTTTTTCATTGACATTACTCCCAGTTTCACTGTGACATGTAGTTCTGTACCTGTAAGAGTCACATCATTTTTCCGTATTTGAAAGGACCTTCAATATAAAAACCTCTTAGTAAACAACTACACAACGATGTAAATAAAAAAGTATTAGCGCTATGAGAAAAAATAATAACTTCGTCAAGGATTTGAACTCGGGTCACCGTGTACATTTCCTACGACGGTAACCGTTACACCATATGTTCCTCTACTCACACGGACGCGCACACGCACGTGTGTGTGTGTGTGTGTGTGTGTGTGTTCATGTGTGTGTGTTAACAATCAAAATATTTTCGTGAATTTTTGATTTGACATTTTCATCAAACATTCCTAATAAAGTTGCTAAAAAAGTTTTCAAGTTTGTTTTAAATCTTTAAGTAAATGTAAAATTCTGCATTGATTGAAAGCAATGATGATACGATAGCGCCAATTAAATATGCACAGCGTGAGCAAGAAATTTCTCTTCCAATTTCTTTTCGATTTGAAGACTTGACAAAATAAGACGTGTGTGAGTGTTGTCGTAGATAATACGACATTAAAGCTTCCCTGCTTTGTAAATCACTTTTTCTCTTCAAAATTTAAATTTGATGATCGTAATGCTTTGTAGCAAGATTGTCACCAGAATTAAGCACTTCATAATATATAATATCTTTCATATCTTACCAAATAAATAACAATAATTTACTTCCAAAAAAGATTTAGCTTTGCTATTGATGTTTCTTGTTGTACAGAATCCAGCTATAATTATCACCGCTTCAGATTATCGTACTTGTCATCTCTTATCACAAAATCTTCTACAGCAAAAGATTTTTTCGTGTCTTGCAAGAATCAAAATGCACGTGGTTGGACATTTTCCAATAATCGGCAATGAAAATTCACGTAGAACACATTTTCATGCTTTTTGAATCTTCTCCATATTTTTCAGACTCTTACAGTGAGGATCGATACCAAGTTGTTCGGATATTTCTAATGTTCATTGGGTGAGTATCTAATTCAAAAGAGCTCTCAATTCCTCATTTCCACATTGTTTCAAATTAATGCAGCCAGGTTTGTCTTTTAAGCCAAATTCACATTTCTTGAACTTCAAAAATCATTTATCACACGGACTGTTTCGAACTGTAACATCTCCGTCAGCTTCTCCAATCATTTTCTTCGATTATTTTTTCGTCTTGGTAAAATTGAAAAAGAACAACGTAGCAATGCCGCACGCCTTTCTTGTCCACGGCCACTTTTCTTTTTTCCTCAGCACAGGATAAATGAACATTGAATACAGAACACTAAAATTGGTTTTTAGCCGTTTTTCAGTCTCTTGTTTTATAAAAGAGGCCGCTGGAAACTTTTATAGATATCATATATATATATATATATATATATATATAGAGAGAGAGAGAGAGAGAGAGGAAGAGAGAGAAAATAAGAGAGAGAGAGAGAGAGTAAGATCAAATACATAGATCTCGCATATATGTATGTAGAGAGAGATTATATATATATATATATATATATATATATATATATATACATATTGTCCTTACTTGTTTTCTTTATTCTTATCCCTGTTTTTGTCTTTATTTATCGTTTCTATATTTTACTCCAACCATTCAACTTCACCCTCTCCTCCATTTCACTTTACTTTGATCTTCATTCTTACGTTAATCCTTTTTTTCCCTACCGTTTCTCTTTGCCAGCAAACAAGATGGTGCCTAATTATCAGCTGACAAAATGTCTCATTGAATTAAGAAGAAGTTTGAAAGAGTCTTTTCCCAGCAGACAACGCCTTCGTCGAGAAGTGATCCAGAAGATACAAGAGTACTTCAGTTAGAAATGCTAGACAAAAAATAAACATTAAATAAACTTAGAAAAATGTTGAAACACATAGTATCAATGCAGTCGGAGATTTCATGTAATACTAATACTTGTTTTATTTGATCGCTAACGTCATATAAAAGTATCTATTCGTAAATAAAAACAAAACATAAACTCAGAATGGATAAATTAGTTTATTCAAGAATTTTGATCATTGTTTTAATTTTTCTGTTTCTTTTTTCTCAAAAAATTCCTTAAATCCTAAAAACTTTGTCTTTTATTTGCTTAAGTAATATTTACTAGATTAAACGTAATATACTTTAAAAAGTTAAACATTATTTTGATTTAAAGAATAGGGATATTAGAATATATCAATTATGAATAAATAAGCAATGCATTAAGACTGGTCAATGGCACAAGTTTGTCAACCTTTGCTCCACAATGAAGCATTTTCGGGAAGATTCATCAGTCTTTTGAAGTCTATTTCTAAAAGGCATAAAAATAGTATGTAAAATTTTTAAAACTTTCAAGGTGATGTTGTACATTTCTCTGGATGAAATTGGTCTTCATCCCTATTCCCAGTTTGTAACTGTCGCTAAATTTAACTATTAACAGTGCCTTATTTTTATATAGATTTTTTTTTTGTTATCTCATTTTAACGACTACAATATTCAGTCTTGCAGTAGTTTGGTGGGTTTTATTGATTCCATTTTGTGCTGACCTTTGGTTGCTGCGGTCTATGAGACCCTTACCGGAAATTGGTCAAGGGAACTTATATACAAGCCCTATTCAGTTTACACTGCTGGTTTGGACAGGCGACACGGTGAGAAATTGTGTCTTTTCTTTCTTGTTTTCTATTTCTTTGAAAAATATTTGTTGTTATCCTTTTTTTGTTTCTTCTTTGTTCTGTTTCACGGTCTTTATAAAAATAAACGACATCAGAAAGAAGCGTTCACTATTTTTTGTAAGAAAACTAGCGAGAGTAAAAGAGTCTAATTTATCTGTTTTCTTTTTTGTTTTAATAAAACGACAATCCAACGAATAATTTCTACACTTGCTTATAAACTCAAAGCCAAATAAGCAAATACGAAAATAATACTTGGTCACTGCAGTATTTATTTCTTTGAACATTGAAAATAAGATATTTTCGTTTAATTCATTTTATGAAGAGTTCTGTTGCTTGAAAAAGTCGGGATTTATTAAGATTTCCTTAGTTTGGCACAAGATCAGAATTCTAGGAGAGTCAGAGGGTATTGATTTTTTTAAGAATGGTCAACTAGCCTATCTTGCAAACCATTCACGGTGATCTTGTAAACACCACTAAAGATATTAGCGGTGGAAAAGGTTCCCAGCTAGGTTATTGCTCAAAATACTTTTGATTTGATAGAAAATGTGAGGAAATGTGAAAATGAATGAAGGAGAATAGATTTCTAACCATGAGGTATACAAAAAAGAAATAACAACCGTGACAAGGAAGAAAAGAAAGTGAAAAACTGAATTACTAAGTAAAGCAAAAATCAATGAAAATTAGAGGAAAATATTGAAGCAAAACGAGCGAAAAAAATGATATAAAATAAATAGATAAATGGAGAAATAAATAACTAAAAGTGATGATATTAATTATTAAATTTCACTCCAGTTACAAGACGAAATAATTAAACGAGTTGATAAATGATTGAATAAATTCTCTTTAGAAAGAAAACTCGTGAGTATCAATTCATTTTATCATCTTCTTTTCTTGCTTAGTCACTAAACACTAATATTATTAATCATGATGCTTAGAAGAACATATAGAATATAATTGTTATCGTTGTAAGTTTCGGTTGGGCTTAGAATATGCTAAATGTAGCTCTTGCTGAGAGGGAAGACCATCCCATAGAAAAAGGTGTGGTTTCTTTGATTAATGGCATATAATTCCTCGTGGGTTATTTAATGCAAAAGCCACCCTTATAGAAGAACAGTAGTGGTACTATTTAACCACGAGTTTGCTCGGGATAAGAGATTATATACATTTTCAAGGAGTATTAATTCGAAAGCGAGTCTTATAAAACGATTGGAATTCGAAATCGCTACACCACGGGAACTCCTCTTCTTTCCGCCAATGAAGACGAGTATCCTGGGTATGACACTAAGCTCCAGTTCTGGAGATTTGGAATGTATGGAGTACCCCTTTACTCTCAGGTTCACTAATGACGTCTAATCGATGGGTCAAATAAATCTGTTAGGATCCCATCTATCGGGTCAAATGGATCTTTTTAAAAATCATTCGTATTCATTTGGACCGAGTGCCAAAAAATACTCTCAGGAAAAGAAAAAAACAACACAAAAATCTAAATATGAGCATACAATCAAATCAATTATCAAACCTCATAAAATAGCCCTTGAAAAGTTGAAATGAAGTTAAAATCAATAATTTGAAAACTTCAATGAAATTGGAGCTGCACAGTTTTCCAAAAATCATGATCAAAGATTGTTTGCTGGAAAACCAAAGTAAATTAAATCGCCTCTTACATCTTGGAAATTCCCGAACCTTTTACATTTATATGGATAAATATAAAAGTAAGGAAGTGGAATTAAAAGATAGCATTTCAAGTAAACTTTCCGTCTCTTTTTTTGTTCTCTCTCTCTCTCTCTCTCTCTCTCTCGTTTTCTGTTGTAAAAGTACTTTCTTTATTTCTCTGTTGCTTCCTTTTTATTCATACTTAAAGTTTCTATCAGTTCATATTCTTTTTTCTTTTTTCTTTATCTTTCTAAGTTTCTTTTTTCTGTTTATTTCTTCTTTTTCTTTTCTTTTTTGTCCCATTTTCCTTTCCGTCTAATATATTCCTTTTCAATGCTTTATTTTTATAACACTTTAACTATTTCCACTCAATCATTCAAACCTTCACGTATACCTTTGTACAAATACAAACAAACGTACATTCTCTTAAGCTCAATCACTATATCTTTTATCCACTGTTGCTCTATGGATCTCGCATACTCAGCTAAATAGACTTGGACTATCTTTTTACACTAGGGCATTACTCTCACGACAGATTGAAACACACAGATCTTTGCCACCTTTCATAACCTTTGGCCTCAAAATAGTCCGAGCCGCAACAATCAGGTGGCTGTTACTTGTATCAAATGTTGGAATCGTGAAAAGAAATAACCAAAAGATTAAATTGTAGCTACTGACCGTTACTTTTGTCTGGAGATGACGACGTTTCTGTCAGCTATCAGTAGAATAAATATCGCATGACACGGTCGAAGATTGAAAGACTTACTACCAGATTCATTTGTACCTGATTTCTAATATGTATAAGTTGTTCAAAACACAGACGTGAATATACACATACATGTATATATCTATGTAGATTGGATAATCTACATAGGTGCATTTACGTACAATATATATATATATATATATATATATATATAAACTCTTTCTCTTTCTTTCACTCGATGTATACATCCATACTAAGACATATCCACACACTCACACACATAGATATATTCTGATAAGTAACTGTGTAAATGTATTTATAGATATTCCTATGTAAATTCACACTGTCAAAAGAGAAATCAAGATTGATTGATGTATTTATATATGTTCATATGAAACTACGTCTCTATCTTAGCCGGAGACATTCTTACACTCTTGTGTACATCTGCTTCTATTTTTCTCAATAATGAATGTTTCAAATTAAATTTTGTTAAAGACATTAAGATATTTACATCACATGGTTTTTGATATGTTTTTAATATAAAAGCGCGCGTGCACATACACACACACACACACACACACGCACACACACACATACATAACAACAAAAACCTATTTGTTTGAGTGCAGCACTCTTCATATCAAACCAAGCTACGTGTTTTCCTTTTTTCTAAACTGAAAATTAATCTCAAGTCTAAGATTTGAGGACGTGAAGCATGAAGCATCTTCACAGAAATCAAAAACAGTGTTTCAGAGGTTCTTCGAACAATAAAATAATCACTGAAACTTTGAATGCTTAGGGGACCTTTTGAAGGAAATTAACATTTCATCCATTGTTCCTTTCTCTCTTGATAATTATTGCTCCACGTACTAAACACGCACACACACGCGCATGCATTCACATACACATACACACATACATGCATATATATATATATATATATATATATATATGCGCTTGGGGGTGTCACTTTCTTGTCTATGCCATCCCATCTCTGTCTACGCTATCCTAACTTTGATATATATGCTCTATCACCAATATTGAGCACTATTTTTTTAAATATAGCACCCCCCCACATATATATATATCCTTTGTAAGGTTTATTTGACACCATTTTGCTTTCACATTCTGACTGCGTCACCGTCGAAGGTCGACGTTTGTTGTTTGCTGTGTCTGACGTAGAAATCTTCAAATATTCAAGTCAGCTTGATAGCAGAGCCTGATGTTTTTTAAAAAGGCATTTTTCTATCATGCAGTTATTTGTAGATACTAAAAACATTCATCAAACCTGCTCTAAACTTATTTGCTTTTCAAAATTATGGTAATACTTTCCAGCAATCCTGAGTATTTTTTCTGTCAAGGACCGTTAAAAAAATTTTCCATACAAATTAATGGCCATACTTATTTGCTTTTAGACTTTTCATGGAATACTCAACCTCTGATATCGGACTATAGTTGAATATGCGGCGTCAGCCATTGACAGATAAATAAAAAGGTGGACTTGTGAGCCATTATTCGTGAGATGGACCATCACGTGATGCTCTGATAACATGGCTTTCATAAATAAGTCTGTGTGTATGTGTGTGCGGATAGACACATATTAATTTATTGACTTACGTCTTTATCTCACAACCTATTGAAAGAAAGTTTACCCACAAGAGATAATCAGCAAATACGTTATACTACTTAACTATATACATGTGTGTGTGTGTGTGTGTGTGTGTTTTGCGTATCCGTTCCATCTTTTTCACACCTATCGGCATGTTTTTCTTTCTTTTTTTTCTTGACTTCTTTCATTCCTGCTACCATCATCTCATCAGATTTTATCCTCTTCCGAGGTTTTTTTCTTCGTTGTTGGTCAGTCAATTACAAGAAATAGATTAACAAACGTAACTAAATCTTGACCGTCCCAGATTCTTTGATTAAACTGAAATCTACCCTTCAAAAGTCGAACGCCCAACCCCAACTCTTGGTAGCTGAAGCTTCGTAAACAAGTATCTCCAGCTTGCATCATGAAAAACGTATAGAGCAGCTGGATAACTTTCGTATTTCCTTTCTTTTTAACCAACTTTCTACCCCTACTGCCACACACATATCTTTTAGGCATTTTTCTTCTTCAGTTTAGAGGCTGCGAGAATACATTAACAAAATCTGCTATTCTAAGCTCATATCTCTCTATCATCAACTCAGTCATCAGATTTATTAACTAAAATAAATAATGACTGATTCTAAACAGCATTTTAGAGATTTTTCTTCTTTTTCCGGGTTTTATTTTTCTTAATTCCATACATATAGTCATATTTAGCGTGATGGTAATCGCCATAGAAAGTAGAATCTTCGAACAGAGTTCAAATCCTGGACATGGCTGTTTGCATTTCCTTTCGCGCTAATGCCCTTTGGAGAAAACATGAATCTACTCCTTCTCATCCCCCAGCTATGATTAAATAGTTGGGAAGACTTCGTTCTTTGAGCTCGGTATGGCAACCAGTCTAAAAGAAAGAAAATTCTGAATTCAAATCAGCTTTACTCCACTTGAAAATAGAACTTGCGTCACATCCTGTCAATGGCGTGGAAAGAGTTGAGTGTAACGTGATATGGTAGGTCTAAGAGAATGAGAGGCTAGCTTCTGTTGAAGGCGAGAGAGAAGAAAAATGATAAGAAAAAAAGGCTGACATAGAGTCTACATAGGGACGGGCAGTTGACCTATGAGTGACTTAGAACAATGCACTTGTGGGTCAGCTGGTCACTGCGTTAGAAGAGGATGACTAGAAAAACCCAGAGGTTCCAAATCCTCTGTGCAGATGTGGAACCAGCAGAAACGGATGTTTCTACCGTCGACTCCTAGCGGAGGGAGAGGATGACTCGTTTTGGAGGAGTTTGCTAGAAGACATGAGGAGACAGCCAGTTGAACATTAGCCTCAAAGATATAAGGAGACGAAAATTTACAAGCCCTATTTTCGGGGGGTGGCTCCGAAAAGGGGCTTTACTCTAGATGTGACCCTGTGAAGATAAAACCAGCGGACAAGCATATAAGAATTACAAAAGAAAACGAGGAAGAAATTTTAAAGTTTGTGTCTAGTCTCTCGTTCTACTCATTATATATGTTTCTCTCTTTGCCCAGAGTTTTAACGCCGTCCACTCAGCTTCCATTCTTTCTACTGGTGACTACTTACAAATTGTAGTAAATAAATCTTTGTCAAGTGAACTAAGACAGATTTTTCTGTGTTTGTTAACTTTTCCCATGGCGGGGTCACAACTAGGTCCGACTACTATATTAGACGTAACGATACGTCCATTAACATGTTCGAGCACATGGGGGGGGTACAAATAACTATTTAGTACCGTTATGGTACAATTTCTATTTAGTACCGCTATGATCATCATCATTATCATCATGTCACACTATCAGAACGGATATCTCTGACCCTCTCTCACCACCCTTCACTATCGTCCATTGCTCCCGGTAGGTCTTCAGGGCTACATCCCGTATCGGCACAGAGCTTCTGTATGTAGGTTTGAGCTGGTCGTCCTGCTTTTGCTCGTCCCTGCGAAGGGGTCCACAGGAGTACATCACTTATGAGCTCGTCCGTACTTTTCCAGCAGTATCCTGCATGTCTGGTTCGTCTAATTTTGATAGTTTTCGTGATGGGTAGTCGGTGGACGTACAGCTGCTGCTTTGTGGGTTGCTGCTCCCAGGACTTTTTCAATATTGCTATCAGCATTCTTGTGTAGTTGCCGTCAAGCTTTTTATGCACGCACACACATATACACACACGCACACGCACACACACTCCCACTCGCCCTCTCCCCCCCCATATCTTTATATATTTGTGTTTGTGTGAATGGACGTACAGGAAATGTATTCTGTTTATACATGGGGCATCTATTTTACAACAATGGTTACTAACTCGTCTCATACGCCCTAGCAAATGTTCTAAATGGAATTCCTACCAAACATTTCGACATTTCATACTTGTATATCACTAATAGCTTTTATATATATATATATATATATATATATATATATATATATATATATATATATATATATATATATAAATATATATATATATATATATATATATATATATATATATATATATATATATATATAAAGTCGTTGTCTTAAGGATTTGAACAAATCATTTTGATAATTTGCTTTTAAACACACTGTTTTAAGAATTAAAAATAGTAACAAGCGAGGAGAAGAATCGAATTATGTTGTATGAATCTGTTCTGAACTTTAGCACATTTCGAGGGAAATTTCATGGGAAATATTTGAAGTAATTTTAAATAATGTTTTTTTCTTTTCTTTTAAAATTTATTTTCCAAGCAATCAAGCAGATTGAAAAGGCAAACTTTCATTGAAGAGTTGCCAAAATGGTAAAATTAGTTTGTATTTTGCCCGAAACAAAAGCCTTTCTTGCCATGAAGAAATTTTGTGTTTATTCAAATATTTATGAGTGATATTTTCAAAGGTCCTTCTGAAGAGTATCATATAGAAAGTATTCGTAATGAGTATTTAAACAAGCACTAAAACCATTCTTAGTTGAAGATTGCTATAGCAATTATGAGGCTAAATGCAAATGATAGAGAAAACTTTTCCTCATAACACACACACACACATTGTTTAAATCTATTCTTTTATTTATTTACTTTGACATTTTGTCTTGTATGGGCTTAATCTGATAATGATTTGGAAAAATATTAGGGGAACTTAACAACTTCCTATGAGGTTGCATCGTTCCTAAATATTTTGACAAAAATTTTTTTAAAATTTCTAAATAATTATCGGTTGGATCTCTTGCAAGGCGTCATATTAGAAATAAAAAAAAAATCACTTAATTGGGTTTCACAACTTATTTGTCATTTTGTCGGAAATATATATATATATATATATATATATATATATATATATATATATATATATATATATATATATATTCGCACTGACATAATATTTCGCATAATGTTTTCATAATCTTTTGCAAAATTTTACATCTCTTTTCGTATCGCATAACAACTCCTTTAACATTTTTTTAAAGATCCTTAAAATGTTTCTAAAATTTTTTCTCACAGAAATTTTTTCTCCTGACGATGACCTAAGATCAAAACTAGTGGAGAACAATCAAAAATAAACTGCATAAGAGGAATATTCCTATTTGTCTTATCACTTATGTTCATCTTAATATATATATATATATATATATATATATATATATATATATATATATATATATATATATATAAACCGTTTTTACCATAATATCGTATCATGCAGGTCTCTAGGTCCTTGTAAGTTAAGATTTGAATATTAAATGTCTGAATAATTTCCGGCAACACCTCATTTTCACACGTCTGTTCAACTTTTCTTTTTCTAATTCAACAAAATAAAAATATGATTTCAAGCTGTGATATTGATGCGACGCCAATTCTATTTTAAAGTTGGCCAGATACAAGCAATTTAAACGCAAGAGTTGATAGACAATAAAATTTATTTAAAAAAATTTATGACACCGTATATATGAAATGCCGAAACAATTTTAAGATTGATACTGATGGTAATCTCATGGTTAAAATTTTTTCCTGTTATGTCCGTGGACAAGAAATTTGAAGATGAGATCGAAAATAACGCAATGGATATCAGACGTCTTCTCAATAAAAATGTCAAGCTAATAATTCTTGATGAAACAAATTCCTGTGCAACATGCCTGACTCATAAAATTGCAGTGTCTAATGTAAAATAAAAAATCCTGAAAGAAAAAAGAACATTCAAAAGACAGACATCTGTATCATAAAGACGCTTATACAACAAAGTAGACAAATAAGTCAGTCATTTTCCATCTTTATGTATTTAAATTCATTACTCCAACAAAATTTTCAGAATAGATGCAATTGATGAGGGAAAGTCTTTTTAAACATTCGTCTTTATACTAATCATTAAAAAAATAGACCAAAAACTTCTTCCAGATTTTTATTTTAGAAGAAAATTTTACGAAGAAACAAAACTAACAAATTGACATTTCATAAAAATTTTAAAGACTTAAGAGAAATAATAGTACTCTGGAATTATTTTACGACAATATCTAATCTTTTTACCGAATATTTAACTGGCATTTTATTCTAAAGATGGTATAATTATTCCTTTGAGGGTTTTTCACGCCAGTTTTAGCTAATGGTTTTTTTTTTCACTTGAGTCTGAGTGACAGCAAGTCTCCTCAAGTTTTCAGAACTCTTCTTACTATTATGGCCGATCTTAATAATACTGTAGTCTGGATGGTCGCCGCTTGTCCTCTTATTTCCAAGTTTTCCAGTCCCTTTACTAATCCTTTGGGGATTGTTCCAAGTGCACCATTAACAATAGGTGCCCGTGGTGTAATGGTTATCGTCGTAGGAAATGGACACGGCGACTCGAGTTCAAATCCTGGAAAGAATGATTGCATTTCACATAGCACTAATATCCTTGAGGCAACTAGTCTAGAAGAAGGAAAACTCTGAATTCAAACCTGTTAAACTCCGCTTAAAAATTGATTTTGTGTCATATCCTGCCCGAGCGGAGGGGTTGGTAAATAGGATTAACAATAGGTATCACTGTCACCTTCATGCTCCATAGATTTTTTAGTTCTCTAGCAAGGTCTAGGTATTTATCTCTCTTTTCCCTTTATTTTGATTTTACTTTGAGGTCTGCCGGGACAGCAAACTTCATAATTCGACAGCTTCTCTTTTATTTTCTTTTTTTGTTGACTATTACTAGGTCTGGTCGTCTGTCCGAGATTAGGTGATCCGTTTGTATCTCACTATTATTATTATTATTATTATTATTATTATTATTATTATTATTATTATTATTTCACTCCTGTCGAATTTTTCACACCCGCTTTAGCTGATGGTCTTTTACTAGAGACTGAGTGACAGCAAGTCTCCTCCGGACTCCAGGACTCTTCTGAGTGTTCTAGACGATCTTAACAATACTGTTGTCAGGATGGTCTCGATTCTCCCTATGATCTCCAATTCTTCTGGTCTTTTTTTAAATTCTTATGGGAACCATTCCAAGTGCGCCAGCGACAACTGGTACCACCGTCACCCTCATGTTTCACTGTTTTTTAGTTATCTTTCAAGGTCTTTCTATTAGTCTATGCTTTTGCTTTTGAAAATTTTTTACTCTGTGTCGACTGAAAACGGCAAAATCCATGAAATTGCATATTCTTTTTTCTTGTTAATTAACATTAGGTCTGATCTTTTGACCAGAATTAGCTGATCTGTTTTTATCTCAAGATCCCAAGAGAATTTTATACGTCTCATTCTCTTGGAAAGATCCATGTTTATGCATGTAAAGTGAATTTAGCGACCAGAATCGATGGCGACCAGAAGGCTCTCTTTTCATTAGCTACTACACCGAAGTGTAGGGGAGGACGTTACTCCTTTCTCTGGATTATTCAACTACCCTTGATCCCTACCTTATAATGCTAGGAGGCATCAAGTACCATTTTTTGAGTCTTTAGTATGACTCGACCTGGGAATGAACCTGTCTCTCGTGCCATTGGCGAAATGTCAAATTTTGATTTCATGCATATTTTCCAGTGGATCACCTTTCTCCCGTAATCATGCCTAGTTTTTTAAAATCTTTTTCCACTAGTTTTCTGCATTCACTTATTATGTGATAACCGTTTAATTTCTGTCTCCACATAACATAAATTTGCTTTTCTGTTTAGTATTATCAATCTTTGCTTTTATATTACTGGTTCATATGGCATTATTTTGTGTTGTTATTAGAAGAGATTCAATTTCTCCCTTGAGGCTTCCTTTTCTTATTCTAGTCTTTTCATGAGTAATCTCCCTTGTTTGTCGTGTGAAGTATTCATACAATTCTTCTTATTTCTGTTATTTAGTTTTTGTTGTTTTTCTGTTTGTTCTAATTTTGCCATTGTTGTTACTGCCTGCTGCACTTATTCTTTTGTCTTTTTTGTGTATTTCTCAATTTCCTATATTGATGCATCTTCGCAATTCTCAATGTTGATGAGTCTTCTTTCTCCTTCTGGGCATATAATTAATGTTATCTATCAGTAGTCAGGTCTTGTGCATAGTTATCTATCTACTTGTCCTTTGGTTCATTTGTCAGTTCTAGTTCGATCGGGGAACTACTGCTGCTCCTCTATAAGAGTGGCTTTTATAGAAGAGAATAAAACAGCCATCTTAAGATAACCATGAACTGCTGAGGTTGGAGCCCTGGCCTCAGTGTTCGAAAAATCAGCTACAGAGCTCAAACGACAAAAACTACTAAAATGCAAGCAAACACTACAAATAGCGACATTTAACGTAAGAACCTTAAAAAGAATAGGACAACTACCAGAGCTAATCGCATCGGCCGTAGAACATAAGATTGACATAATATGCATACAAGAACACAGATACACGCACATCGAAGATATCAAATATCACGAAACTGGCAATGGATGGTCGCTCGTCACTGTATCAGCATGGAAAAACTCTGTCAACACCGCAGTAGGAGGGGTAGGATTGCTTATAGGACCTAGAGCATTAAAAACGCTAAATAGCATTGAGAAAATACAAACTAGAATGATGGCAGCTACTTTTAACGGCAACCCCAGAGCAACAATCATCTCCTGCTACAGCCCTATCAATGTTAGTGAAGAAACTGAACTCGTCAAATTCTACGATGAGTTATCCTCATTAGTGCGTAACATCCTGAAACACAACATGTTAGTCATTGGTGGAGACATGAATGCCCAAATCGGGAAAAATGGAAACAACAAATATAGCCTCCACAACACGTCAAATAGGAATGAGCAACATCTAACAGATTTCATGATTGAAAGTAGATTAGCATGCCTCAATACAAACTACCAAAAAAGGGAGGGAAAACTATGGACATACACGTACGCGAACAATACTAAAGCTCAGATAGACTACGTCCTTATAAACAAGAAATAGAAAAATAGTGCAATGAATTGCGAGGCATACTCCTCTTTCGAGAGTGTGTCCACCGATCACTGAATAGTCACGGCGAAAATACGGCTAAGTCTACGAAAAAACGCCAAACGAACAGAGACCACCAAACACTGACTGGACCCTTTTGAACAACAGAGATATAAGAGATAAATACGTATTAGAATTAAGAAACAGATTCGAAACACTACAAGAAAAGACGGAAAAAAGTACACCAAACGACGAATAAGAAAATTTCGTTAATGTGCACCTCGAGGCAGCAGCGAAATGCATTCCAACAAAACTCAAAACTAAATATAGAGTCGCATGGGAAACTTTCGCGGTGAGAGAAAAACGTGCACTAGTGAAAACAGCCCCCAAAAACTATCGAAAAAACCCAACAAACACAAATGCCTTAAAACTAAAAACGGCACAATATCAATTAGCAGGCATATATATAAAGGAACAGACAGAATACATTCAAAATCAGATAGATAAGATTAGAGACTCGGTGGAAGATAGACAATCTAGAATAGCCTGGCAAACAATAAACGAAGTGAGTAGAAGAAAGAACACAGCCAAAGCAAAACTGAAAGCAGCAAACCACCAAGAAAGAATAAAACTGTGGAAACAGCACTTCGAAAACCTACTAGGAAACCCACCGAAAATAACACATGAACCAATCACCAGAATAATTAATAAACAATTAGACATTAAACTAGGACCGTCATACAAGAAGAACTCGACTCGGTTCTCAGAAAAATTAAAAATAGGAAAGCTGCAGGGCTGGACGAGATTCCACCAGAAGTATGGAAGACCAGACAATTCGACGACATACTGCTCCGACACTGCAACGCAGTATACAATCAAAATCCAATAGATAGATGGATGAAGGGATGCATACTCCCCTTCCCTAAAAAGGGTGACCTCGGATTAACCAAAAACTACCGAGGCATAACACTTACATCCATAGCAGCCAAAATCTACAATGCCTTACTACGAAACCGCATAGAACCCCAAATCGACAACATACTTAGGAAAAACCAAATTGGCTTCCGAAGAAATAGATCCATGACCTCACAAATATTAACCATCCGTAGAATCCTTGAAGGTGTACGGGGAAAAAACCTACAAGCGACATTAATATTTGTCGACTTTACCAAGGCCTTCGATTCCATTCACAGAGGAAAGATGGAACAAATCCTACTAGCGTACGGCATACCTAAAGAAACCGTAGCAGCAATAACGATTCTCTATAGAAACACCAAAGTAAAAGTACGATCACCAGATGGAGACACAGAATACTTCGACATTGTAGCAGGAGTACTCCAAGGGGACACGCTGGCTCCGTACCTCTTTATCATTTGTCTAGACTGCGTACTTAGAACATCGATTGACAAAATCAGAGAGAATGGCTTCGAGCTGACGAAGAAAAGAAGCAGAAGGTACCCCGCAAAAACAATTACCAACGCCGACTACGCCGATGACATAGCAAATACACCCGACCAAGCCGAAACACTACTGCATAGTTTGGAACGAGCAGCCGCAGACATAGGCCTCTATGTTAATGCACACAAAACGGAATATATGTGCTATAAGCAAACGGGGGACATCTCCACTCTAGACGGAACCCCTCTTAAACTAGTAGACAAATTCACTTACCTAGGAAGCAGCGTCGAATCAACCGAAAAGGACATCGACATGAGGTTAACAAAAGCATGGACAGCTATCAATAGGCTATCGATTATATGGAAATCAGACCTAACCGATAAAATGAAACGCAGTTTCTTTCAGGCAGCGGTCACATCGATACTGCTATATGGCTGCACTACATGGACGCTAACAAAACGCCTGGAGAAAAAGCTAGACGGCAATTACACAAGAATGCTACGTGCAATCTTAAACAAGTCCTCGCGGCAACACCCCACAAGACACCAACTGTACGGCCACCTGCCTCCTATCACGAAAACTATTCAAGTTAGACGAACCAGACATGCAGGACACTGCTGGAGAAGCAGGGACGAACTCATAAGAGATGTACTCTTATGGACCCCCACACATGGCCGTGCAAAAGCAGGACGACCAGCACGAACATATATTCAGCAGCTAAGTGAGGATACGGGATGTTGTCCTGAAGACCTGCCTAGGGCGATGAACGATAGGGAGGAGTGGCGAGAGAGGGTCAGGGATATCCGTGCTACCATGGCGACATGATGATGATCTTACGAAGGAAACTGCCCAGCTGCTTATTCATATGGTTAGATGTCTGCTGCAGAGTTAGATTTCGGAAAGTTTTTCTTGTTCTTTTGAGGTACTCTTTCCTAATTTTTCTTTCATCTCTTCTTGTTTGATAAGTCCGTTTCCGATATTCCCAGGTTTTTGTAATTGTTTTTCTATCTAAACGTTCTGATGCTTTCTTGATTCAGTAGTTCTCTTCCCTTTCATTATCAGCATAGCATACTCCAGTGCTAAATCTTATTCCTCTATCCTGGTTGTATATTCTTATTGCTTCTATCAGGGTTTTCAGTTCTTTTTCATTCTTAACAAACATCTTGATATCATCCAAGGTGATTTTTTTTTTCTACGATTTTGCAAATTTGTAGTTCTCTGTGCATTTATAAGTGCATAACTGTGTTGCCTCATTGCTATAATAGATAGTAATGGCTAAAGTGAGTCTCCTAGGAAGATTCATCTTTAGAGTTCAATCTCTGCAAGGGTTTGTCCTCCTCCTATTTCAATGTTTTCCTTGACTTTCGTGATGAAATTTATGACTTTCTGGGATATTTTGTACACTTTTAGACATTCTATTATTCAAAATATTGTGACCTTATTATAGACCTTTTGTTATCAATCTATGTCATGGTTACATTTTTCAGCCTCGTTTTGATCTCCTTGTGTATGTGCTGATCTATTTATACAAGTTTATCTGTTCCTTTTGTTTGCTTGCAGCTACCTTTTTCTTCTGGAAATAGACCGTGGAATACGCAATATATATATATATATATATATATATATATATATATATATATATATATATATATATATATATTGTGGTCATTATTTTCTACGTCACAGGTAAACACGTTATCGGTCTATAGTTGATGTAAAGGGTTCAGTTTTTGAGTCTTTCAGATATTTTTCTCTTTCCTCATCCATTCGAGTATGCTTTCTTCCAGTAGGCATTTACTCAATTGCTGAGACAATATGTCGTGGATGGACGTGATTTTTTAAAAACCGAATCGATTTATACCATCATAGCCTAGCATTTTCCAATTTACTACATTTTGAGTGTTGCTCTAACTCACTCACACTAGCGCCAGAGCTTCACCCTCAGAAAAACGTGCCTCTTATTTACCTGCTCGTAGAATAATGCAGTTTGGACATACGGTTTAAATTAGAGTTATAGTAATATTTTGTTAGCTGTTTTTTTTTCTTCTAAATAGATGCCACCTGTATTGATAAATAGCATGTGTTTGCTGACTGAGCTATTTGATTCTGGTCGTTGATCAATGATGTTCTTTCGCCCAACATCTGGTGAAGCGCGCCGTTGATCGGTCTTTAGATTCATCTATCTTATTTCACATGTACCATGCTGCTTCCCATGGCTTCAGTTGATGTACCGTTATATATATATATATATATATATATATATATATATATATATATATATGTATATATATATATATATATATATTGTAACTTTGCATAAATATTCATCTCAAGACGAGAGTTTATTTTACGCACGTGTGACGTCGCGGACAGTCTGGCCCTTGACCCTCCGCAAAATAAGTCCTAGTCAAGACTCCTGTTTCGGGCATATGGTACTGGCAAATAAAGTGGAGGTTAATTTGGGGCTAGACCCATCTCGAACGCTGGCAAGGGGGTTCCCAATTTCACTTTCACAAACCCCACCAAGGATAACGGAAAGCATGGACTTCTAGGTTAAAACAAAATATATTTCACTGTAGTCAAATTTCCAAAATTCCCTTGTAATGTTTTTAAAGCATTTAGCGAGAATAAATGAAAGCGATACGAAGCTGAAAAAGATATGTGCAAAAGAAGGCAACTCGATAAACAACATAACCAATAGATTCCAACACAAAGGGGGGCATTTAAAATGTAACAAAGCTTTAATAAGCGACGACCAAACAAATAATTATGAGATTTAAGAAACAGTTCCTTTTTTTTTCTTTTTTCCTTTCTTTTTAAACTATCGGCTTTGTTAAGCCAAGTAGGCAGTGTGAAACACAAATGTATCTCTCGACAGTCCTTTTCTTCTTTCTCCTTTTTTTCTTTCTTTCTTTCTTTTCTTTTCTTTCTTTTTACTTTTCTTTCTTTTACTTGAGAAAGTAGCTAAGTCCACTCATTCATTTACTGTTTATGAAACAAATCTTTTCAGTTTCTTTCTTTCTTTCCTTTTCTGAATATATATATATATAATTTCCAATATTTAGGAAGGGTAGAAGGAAAAAAGTTTTAAGTTGTACTTATCTTTTCGAAGGCTAGTTCTCAGATTCCTTTCTTTTACAGGTGAGAAGCATTTCTCTAGAATCTGGCTGAAAGCGCTTTCAGCTATCTTCTGTCCAAAGATTCTGTTCTACTCTTCCCCGGAGCTTGGCTAACTTGGCGTCCATCTCTTACCAATGTCTGTCCAGAACTAAAGATCCTTTTCCACATTTCCTCTGACGAAAAGGTACTATTTTTCAGCGCGACAGGCTCGGCCCAATCATTTGGCCTCATTCTTCTTTCTCTCTATTTCATTCTGGTTACTACGATGACCTACATTCCCTTCTTTGTCCAACCAATTATAGGTTATGGAGTGCAGTAGCGTTTGAACTGCATTCTGACTACTTCAGCGGTCAGTCCTCAGGGCTTGTTAATTCAAACACAGAAGGGTAAGGGATATCAATCTTACTTTTCATCTCTCAAGTGCATACCACGTCACAATATATATATATATATATATATATATATATATATATATTCAGTGGGATTGGGTGTATTGGGTTTTTAGTTTCGCACTATCAAATTCCAGACTATTATTTACGCTTTTAAGCAAATATCGTAACACGAAAAAGATTTTAAGGTTAAGAGTCGTATAAGTTCAACAATCCCTTTCTGTGTTAATCCAGCTTTATGGATTCATATAATTCTTTATGTTGACAATTACCCTTCAGCTTAGTAGAGCCCCTATATATATATATATATACGATTTTCTTTCTTTTTCTTTCGTTGGTCCATTGAGAGAAAAAAAAGTAAATACTTTCAAATGAATAGATCCTCAAATGAATTTAATTTCAGGCTATTTATTTTGGGGCTTCTGCCTGTGTTTCTAACATTTAAAGTCATCTTCAGGAAGTTAATGATGGGTTTGGGCGCTCTCTATGGTTTTTATAATTTATTTTTAATTCCAGGATTTTTGTCAGCGAATGTCCAGATAGATTTAATTCTTCGTGACAAACTTTGGCCTCTACCGGAATTTGTTTTGTTTTTTCATGTGTGTGTGTGTGTTTACAATAGTATATTCTGTCGTTGTGTGCATGGGTGAATGTTCGTGTCCATGTATTTGTATATACTTTCGGGGTTTTTCCATTATTGCTTCTCTTCCCCTACATAACCTACGATAGTTGATATGCCATAAAACAACCAACTATTAATCGTTCTCCCTGAGTGATTCTGTTTCTCTCTGTGTGTGTGCGTGTGTGTGTGTGTCGTTAAGTTGTCAGGTTGGTATGTTGGCATTACTTTAAACAATCCATAACTGCATTCGTTAAGATATTTTGGAACATAAAGTCTTCTGTTTTCTTGTAAGTTAATTTTACTCTCGTAGAAGGATACTTTATTGTTTAGAGGCGGAATCGATGCTATGTATACTTTTTACACTTGCGACATTCGATTACATAGAATACGTTTTTTGAATTGCAACTTATATTTTTATTTATTATGAATGTGGTTTTTGGGTATTCAAACGTATGGGATTTTTCTTCAATGATTATATTACATACTCCACATGTTTTATCCTTACATTTGGTGACTCTATGCGAATGTAGATGAGGGGAGTGTGTATTTTCAATTTCTACATTAAACAAAACCTAACGATGCACACAGACACACACATAGACACACATAGACAAACTGAATAATTTTGGTAGAACGATTACTAATTGGTTATGTTTTATGTTATATCAACTATCGTAGGTTATTCAGGGGAAGAGAAGTAATAAAGGAAGAAAAAAACGAAAAAACAAAAGTATATACACATATATGGATACAAACACTTACGCATACGCACACACACACAGAATACACTCTGAAATCAAATTCACTCGCGGACCAAATCATTTTAAAGTATATATATATATATATATATAATGTCTGTGTATAATAATAATAATAATAATAATAATAATAATAATAATAAGAAGAAGAAGAAGAAGAAGAAGAAGAAGAAGAAGAAGAAGAAGAAGAAGAAATTCATTAAACGCGTATCGAAAATAAAAATTGAAAATAAAAATTGAGGAGGTGCCCGTGGTGTAATGGTTATCGTCACAGGATATGGACACGGCGATACAAGTTCAATTCCTGGACAAGACTGACTGCATTTCACATAGCACTAATACCCTTGGGAAAGGTATGAATCCAATTATTCTCCCTCCAGCTCCGGATAAATAGTAGGGCAGACTAGGTTCTTCAGCCTTGATGAGGCAACTAGTCTAGGAGAAGGAAAACTCTGAATTCAAACCTCTTAAACTCCGCTTGAAAAAATTGACCTTGTGTCATATCCTGCCCGAGCGGAGGGGTTGGGTAAATAGGATCGAAAATAAAAATCGAAGGGGTCAAATGCTCATGAGCAGAATGATTTAAAAAAAAAGTGAAACTTACAGTACAATCACCGTTGCTTAAAATTTTAGGTGAAAAAGGAAAATATTGTCATAATCATCTGAGAAGACATCAACATTTCAGTGATAACCTTAACCATTTCAATAAGTGAGATAATTTGTGTATATATATATATATATATATATATATATATATATATATATATATATATATATAAAGTGAGAGACAGAATCTTTGAAGTGCGTGTGTGTTTGTAAACGTGTTTATGTTTGTGTGGTTTATTACATAGATGGATATATTTCCCTGATAAGCATATTTTCTTCTCTGGTAATATGTTTATATTTTCTGTCTACGTTAATATATTCATATATATGTAAAAGTATTTGTATTTGCTGGAGATATTCTTAAAGCCTTCATTTTAAAAATATGAAGGAAGCGAGAGGTATTTAGTATATAAAAAGAATAATCGATCACTGAAAAAATAGGATTGGTTCGGTTGAAGGTTAAAAAAAGATATAAAAATGGAAATATGGTGAAATGCAGAAATAAATGCCGAAATACTGGAAATTTGAATGGAAAATATGAGATGAAATGAAAAAAAAGTAAAGGAAAAAAATTCCTAAGGAAAAAATCTTTTTTTCAAGCTTCTATATTTTCTTTTTTTCTTTTTTTTTTTTTTTGCTATTACTGTGATGACTTCACTTCATTTTACTTGTATCTTATATTTTATTTTATTTTTAGTACTTTTTCAGGTCGAAATGTTATCAATTTTGAAATTGGGCATGTGTTTGTAAACGGATTTCATTGGTGAAGTAACTGTGGAAGATTAAGGAGTCTGAATGGATGAGGATCGTCTGAGAATTGAAATCAGCAGAAGGTCATACCAGAAGTTTGTGCTGTTATGGTAAGAAAAAGTAAGGAAAAAACAAATAAACAGGTTTAAACAAGTCGAGAAAAATTGGTCATATCAGATGTGAAGCGTGTTGAAAAGTTTGAATGGGAATTTCAAAGAAAATATAAAGGAGAGTATCTATGAATCCCACAAATTGTTTTACTAACCTGTCACATTATTTTACTGTCTATCAGAATTTAATTTAAGCTTTTCGAGTGGACATGTTTTTTGATTATTCTTTTTCATTTCTACTGCATTCATCGTTTCTATTTATTTATTTATTTATTTCTATACTTCTGAGGGGGTAATTTACTTTTTATTTGATTCATGGAAAAAGAAATTCTAAATATAAAAAAGATAATCACATAAACACTCAAAGCACATCCATAAAACGCAATGTTTATACCCCCCCAGCACATATATGAATATATATGATTATGTAAAGAAATGTCATGCAGAATAACAATTTTCTAAGTCATTTTCTTCGAATCGCCCATCTCAATATAATGGATTCTTCCGCTGACACAACACAAAGTGAAATGTTCCTTAGGTTAAACTTGACAAATAAATCCTCGTAATTATTTAATGGATAATGTAAATAGTTTCAGTGACGTATTAGAAATACAATTTTTTTTCATTCTAAAGTTAAAAACAAATTGCTATAATGCCGTCATGCCTTGGATCATTTTTAGCTACTAGATAGTTTTAGAATGCAAAATAACACAGTGTCTTTGATATATTTTAATCAGAATGTGGTTGTAAAATCATTTGAATATTTCCAATATTTTTTGTTATATCAGTAGAAATATCCTTGGTGTTTATAAAAAAAAGAAAGAAAAAAAAAGAAGAAATGAATATGATAAATGCCCATCGTGAAAAGGTACATAGAAACAGTGTGTTAAGATCTTTATAAATGATCTTTCCTTCTAAAACGACGACATTGTTACACAAACGATCACTTAGTCCCACGAGCATTTTGCAATAAACAAAAAGTGTCTTTAGTGTTTGATAATTATTATAAATATTTATAGATATATGCTCTCTTTCATTTGTAGTTAAATAGTATTTTAAGATATTCTACAAAGAATATCCATGAATATACTAGCAAATCGATGTTTTCTTTTTTGAATATTATGAAATATATGAAAATAGGATCCCAATTCTTAACATACTTTTAGAGACACTAGTTAAATATCTCATTATGAAATTAAGATATTTATTCGCACTTGCTAAAAAAAGAAAAATTTTATCAGCAAATTAACATTCACGAAGGGAAATTGATGCAGCATTCTTTGGAGAAATATTTCAATTTATCCTTTAGTCGAATTAGATTCTCTTAAGAAATATTCTAAAGAAAATCGTATCAATTCACGCACACACAGGCACAGGCACACATGTGTATATTTAATAAGTACTTAAATAATATTGATAAATACAGTAGACGACCATTAATAATACTAAGTATATCAATAAAGAGAAAACAATAACTATACACAAAAATGACATTTCATTACTTGTTCAGAGTCTTTTGTTCTATATATATATATATATATATATATATATATATATATATATATATATATATATATTGCACTGAATAGAAGACCCTTATATACGGAAAGTAATGGAAATCTTTTACATTTCATTCCACTTACAATTATTTAAAACTTATCGTTAATTGATTAGAATTTTCTTTCGCATTTCGTCAAAGATTTCTATGTTACTTCAGGTGGAATTATTTTAAAGTATTCTTGTTTTTTTTCTAAAAATAATCTATTGAAATCTTCATATGCTTTAGCTGCAAACTATTTTCCGAGAATATATATATATATATATATATATATATATATATATATATATATATATATATATATGAGTGTGTGTGTGTGTGTGTGTGTGTGTGTGTGTGTGTGTGTGTGTGTGTGTCTGTGTCTGTGAACGCATTGTTGTAGTGATTATATATATATCTTGAAATGAGTAGGTCCCCGAATAAATAGGTATTTTTTAAGGATTTATTTATTTGTTTTATTCTTACATACGTATATGTTTCCAGCGTGTTGTTTTCGTCAGAGAACATACATAGGTCAAAACAGGCCCTCAATACTAGGATATCGCTTCACAGGAGCAATATTAAAATAACAGAAAACAGAAAATTAAATGTATCGAAACACCTATACGAATGTAGTCAAGGTAATTTGAAATAATGCCCATATACCAAACTAACGACTACACGCTACTTGAAATAAAGAAAAAGTAATTTATAGATAGATTTAAACCAAAGTTGAATGAAGCATTAATCACACACACACACACATACATACACACACACACACACGCACACGCACACAGAGAAATGGGCGCAAATATACGTAGATAGGTATATATATATACACACACACAAAGTTATTAGTAAAAAATAATTACCAGTAAATTTCAAACCACACTACCACACACACAAAAAATCTCAACACACACACACACACACACACACACATACACACACAGAGAGAAAAATAACTGTAAGCGAAATCCGAAATCACTCCAACACACACACACACAGAGCGAAAAAACGTATCAAATGTCAAAGACCAATGGGGGACAAAGCAGGTTAAGGTAAACACTCTCAAAGAAAAAGAGAGTGACCTTTATATAAAACCATAACCAACTGAAAACCATTCAAACTGCAAACACAAGTGAGTTCAAGTCTCATTGAAATCCCCATTAACAAGCCCTTGTGTCATATATGTTCACTGACAAAAACAACAAACCGGAAAACTACACGTATGTAAGAACAAAATAAACTAATTAATCCTAAAAAATACCAATCTCTTCGTGGACCTACTCATTTTTAAATATTTCTTTCTCTTTTTGGACCTACAACAATATGTATATAATGTACTGTGATAATGCATATGCGATTAGAAAGTGCTGATAGAACGAATGCTTATTGTATGTGGGACTCTCATATAAATGATGCAAAATCATTTAAAAGATTTCACTGCCGAAAATTGCATTAATGAATTCTCAACAATTGTAGGGGATAGAAAAATATATAGAAAATAAATAAAATACATTCAGGGCGTGTAGAAGTTCCCAAAGGCCACTGACAGGAAACTAGAACTGCGCATGTCTGAAACCGACTGACGGGCACGAAAAAGAAAGTCTTTCTCAATCAGCACTGGAAAAACCTACATCTCTCCTGCTGGTGAGGAAAAACCAAGTGTTCGCTTAGCTGCACGCTGACTCACCCTTCCACCTGGAGCAGCCGTCTCTACTGACAGCATCCTATATTAAAAATATCAATTAGACTTACCATTCACGACTAAAAACACCGAACTTGGACGTATCAATCACCGAAAGCGACGAACGCATTTCAACACCTTATTTGGGAGAAACGACTATTCTCTAATGATCCAAAGGAGCCGTTTGAAACTCAAAATAAATTTGAAATATAAATGGTATCTTCGTCTCTTTTTTACTTCCTTCAGTAATTCTTTTGCAGCCTTCTACAGACAAGAAGCCAATGAATAGAATGGGGTTAGTGAAGAAACCAACAGAGCCAGACATCTAAACATAAAATCGACAACTACTAACCAAACAAAACTAATAACGTCAACAAAAACACCCAAGCCCCATACAATTAACTAGCGGAAATGTTTTAAAATGCTTGGTGACGCACCTCCCATCTCAAAAACCATCCTAGTAAGACGAACAAGATATGCGGGACATTGCTGAAGAAGCAAGGACTAACTTATAAGCGACGTTCTTCTATGGACCCTTACACGGCCACTTAACTCCCATCTAAAAAACCATCAGAGTACGACGAACAAGACATGAGGGACACTGCTGAAGAAGCAAGGACTAACTTATAAGTGACGTTCTTCTATGGACCCTTACACGGCCACTTAACTCCTATCTCAAAAACCATCCGTGTAAGATGAACAAGACATGAGGGACACTACTGAAGCATCTGTAAGTGTCATTTTCTTATGAACATGGACGCGTCATTGTTGACCGACCAGTAGAAAACGTATACGTGCAGACACTTGGTGCAGTCTAGAAGACCTATCCGAAGCGATGGATGAGAGAGAGAGAGAGGGAGAGAGAGAGAAAGAGAGAGAGAGAACTACGTGCTGTCTGTGTGACTTGATGGTGTTGATAATGTTTATCCCATGACTCGTCTTTATATTTACAGTCTATATTTAACCGACCACTTCGCGATCTGAAGGAATTGACAAAAGGTTTGTTTTATTCTTTACAATACAACTGGTTTGAATTCAGATTTTAAAGACTGGTTGCTTCTCCAAAGCTAATGATCCCAGTCAACTATACTAATTGCTCATAACTTGAAGGGAGTAGAAAAGAGATGGATTCATGCCTTTTCTAAGGCATTAGAACGAGTGAAAACGCAGTCTCTTCCAAGGTTTGAACTAGTCTTGTCGAATTCATTTCCTATGAAGATGAGTTACGTCACTGCTAAATCCTTACATAAAAATATTCGCTTTTATTAATTTCACATTTGTATTTAAATTCTTTATCATTTTTTACTCTTCGCCATTTGATAATTTAACCTTTTTTCTTTTTCTTGCTTTTATCACTTTTAATTTCCACAAAACTCACTTCTTTTTATCCATAAAACTTTACCATTTTTTCTTTTTTAATTTCTTATAAAGATTTCTTGTTTCTTTTTATTAATTTTGCAGATTATTCATATTTTCTTTTTTTTTTTTTTATAATTCATTAATCTTTACTAATTTTCTTTTTTCGACAGTTTTTTTTTTTTTGAGATCTATAATCTTTTTTCTTCATTCTCGAAATTCTTCTGTTTCAGCATTTTCTTCCATTTATTCATTTCTTTTCCCATTTTCATTCTTTTCCTGAAAGAGTTTTCATTCATATTTATTTTTCCTTGAATATTTCTTATTGATAATTTGTTTTTGTAATATTGTTCTTTGTTTTACAATTCTTCCCTTCTTTAATCCAATCTATTATTTCTACTTTCTTTCTCATCAAGATGTTCTTTTTCTTATTTCATTTACATAAATCAAGCCGACTTAGATCAGAAGCTATTTGATCCATCTTAAGTAAGGCAGGGTCTTTTTCTTTTCAGAAGTGATAACAACACCACTACTAAGGACAGAACGAAGATAATTTCCCTCAAAGAAATTGAACCGAGCAGGACTTGGAGGTTGGTCCAGCAATAAGGATATAGTAACCGACTACTTCATCAAATTGGGTGGTCCTAACAGGTGGTGACTCAGATTTGTAAAATACTCACCACAGATAAGTTGACGCCTAACCCTAACCCTCCCTATAAATTTCTCAGATCTGAAGATTTTAGATTTGACAAGAAAAAGGCTCGCAACTTTGCAAATCGGAGATAATTATCATTCATAGTAAGGCGCGTGGTAGAGTCACTTCTTGATAGATATTCCAGATGAATGTTTTCGATTGGATTAGTATATAATCTATTTGACAATAACGTGTTGCCTACGTATTAAAGATTTTACAAGTACTCTTTGAAAGTAGAATCTGTAAGCCACCAAATTCTTTCAGGATTTTAGTTATCATAACGTATTTAGAACCTTGTTTTATATATATATATATATATATATATATATATATATATATATATATATATATATATATATATATATATATATATATATACTTTTGACTGAGAAGTATCTTAAAATAGTCGCTAAGAATTGTTAATGAAGTTCTGATTATTAGGAATGAATAGGCATTACTGGATTCATTGTGAAAATGTATTTTTCATATCAGAAAAAAGATTGTTTCCCACTGTATTCATAGCTATTTTGTGTCTTATTTAAGTTATAAGTCATTTACAAAAGTATTTGATGAAATACATTTTTGTCCAATCAACACTTCAAGAAGGTTTAAGGATTTTCTGTTGGATTGTAACAAATGAGATTTTGGTCTTTTTAACTTTTGAGCATCTTACATAAAATTATTAATGGGCAAATAATGATAGCAGCCTATTAAATGTAAATGTTTTCTTGGTGGAGTTGCCGAAGAAAGATTGGGAACAGCACGGGCGTATATTCATGTACTCGAAAATGTGAATTCAAGTCATTTGAGATTCAGAAACAGAAAAAAGTCAGATGGGACCAAGACTCGGTAAAATCGAGTAGTTTTGGGAAATAAGTGAAACTCTCATTGGAGAACGACAAAAGGCATTCATTTTCTTTTATCGACCAGCCAAAACAATTCGACGTCTTCCATTTGAGATCGGTAAAAAATGAATAAAATCTAATATTCGAAATAAACCTGGGTGATTTTCGTAATCAATCTAACTATTAATCCTTTTCACCATCGAGAACAAGTGACATCAGACTCTTTGATACATCTGAGAATTTTACCGAAGCCACGAAAACATGACATTTGCTTCTCAATAATTAGTCTTGTGTCGTTTCATTGTCGTAACCGGTCCAAATTATGCATTATGGTGAAACTTTTAATTTTAGCTCCAATCTGTTTACCGTAGACTTGAACATTCGAAAGACTTTTCAAATTCTGCAAGAGAGTGAACAACTTCTACCTGACCCACTTCAGTGTCTATAGCATTATAGATTTGCTGCTATGAATATTTCTTGATTGTCGGTTGATAATATTAATCATAATTTTTTTGGTGAAAATCGTCCCCTCTCAGATTTCTTCTTGGTAATATTGTTTCAGATTGGCGAACACTTTTGACGGTTAATTTGTCTGTTGTATTGACCTCTATGCTTATAGGAACTGGTTGCATAGTGCCATTATTATCTGAAGGAATCTTTACTTTTCATCTTGTAAGAAATGTTTTTTAAAGACTACTGATATGAAAGATTAACACAAATTGTTGTAGATAATTTAAAGAATTCAACATTGATCGAAAACATGATAATTTTAAACAAGTGTAAATTTCATCGGCTACTGTTATATTTTGTATCACGAGTGGATGCCGAAGAGAGTCATATGTCAAAATTACTGCTTCTCCTGTCATTTCTCCTGTCATATGACCTGCAAAATTCTCTTTAAAGCTTCTGAGTTTCTGTTATCTGCGATTTCAAAAGAACTTATATCTAATTGATTTGCCAACTGATTTTGTTATTGACATCCCTATTCTGACACACACACACACACACACACACGCACACACTATATATATATATATATATATATATATATATATATATATATATATATATATCGGAAGCAATCGTGATGTAATAGTTATCGTCGTAGAAGATAGATACGGCGACCCGAGTTCAAATTCTGGACTTGACTGTATTTCCCATGGACCAACTACCCTTGGAAAAGGTATTCATCCATCTATTCTCCCTTCATCTATGGGTAAATAGAATAGGAGACTAAGTACTTTAATGTTTTATGGTACTCGGTCAAGAAGAAGGAAAGTTGTAATAAAAATATTTTGAGACTGAATTTTGCTTAGCTGATCAATATGTGTCTGCTTGACAACATTCTAGACGTCTTCATAAATTCATGACAATTTAGTGTCACTTCTCGATATTTTTTATCGGCTCAATATTTTTCGTAAAACATAGGATTCTGCAACTTCAGCATCCAACACACTCATCAAAACTAGCATCAAGTTGTTTCGTTAACTTAAAATTAATCCTAGCATTAAAATTTAGGATGAGATAAGTATTAAAAAAGCTTCACATATTATGAAAAAAGGACTTTTAGAGGAGCGTCGAACAATAGAAAAGCTCGTTGAAAAAGTGTATTGAATGGAAAAGATTAAGGTTTTATCCAGCAACAATTTCTCTGTTAAATATACCTTCAATCTTTATATTTTTAACAGACCGTGTTTATCTCTCTATCTATCTATCTATCTTGGACTTTTTGAAGTAATGTTTAGCAAGTGATCCACTTAGAAAATGACAAATATGTTGGCTTCTATCTTCAAATGCCATTGCGATTTTTGTCATTACAACTGAGCCTCTTTGATATTCTTCTCTTCTTTTTCTTTTTTCTTTTATGTTTTTTCTTCTTCATTTTTCATTAGATTCTTTATTTTATCGGACTGAATTTTTCTTTATTTCTAATTTTCAATCTGTTTTTTTTTCTTTAAATATTTACATTTACCTTGTTCTTATTTTTGCCTCTTCTTCCTTTTCATTCATCAATTCTTTCTCTTTATTATTTTTTCACTCATATTCTTTTTCTCTCGACTTTTCACCCTGTAATTCTTCTGAAAACTCTTATTATTTCTTATTTCTAGACTTTCTTTGCCATCACGCATTCCAGTCATGGCCTTGTAAAACTGGACTCAGTCCAGAGACATCAATTCTCTCCGATCGAAACCTTGCAGCCAAAAACACAAATTATATTCACGTTCATCCTATCTTCGCTTTTCTTCCTTTTTTCTTCTTTCCTCCTATCATTTTCTTTCCTCTTTTTTAGCGGTAAATAAAGATGATTCCTCAACACTAGTTTCTCTTTGTAAAACGATCAAGTGGCAATAAATCGTGAGCAAAAATCATCAGTGGCAGCCGCTTCTCGCCCTATATTTGGTAACCTAAACGTTATATAGCGCCAGCGGGCGACGTTCGAATTCACAATCGCTTCAAAATGATTAGAAGACAAATATTTTGACCTAAAAGTAAAATCAGTAAAATTTCAAGATAATGAAATTTACTACACGAAGCTAAAATATTAATTTTTGGGTTTTCTATCATTGGTTATACTTATTAGACTTATCAATTCTTATTAAAATCAAATAAGAAAATAAGAAATTGAAGTCAATGATATTTTTCCAAAGTTAAACATGAGAAATGTTCATTAGCTTACCTTGTGAGTGTTTCGCAAAGAACAGCGAAATTTCTTTCGTTGCGGCTTTTTTGGTAATTTCTATCACACACACACACACACACACACACACACACACACACACACACACACACACACACACACACACACACACACACACACACACACACACACACACACAGAAGTGTGATTACCCGTTGATATTATACATATATGGGTTGATACGTACATATATACTTGAACGATAATAAGAATTCTATTTCCTCATACTTCTCATTACTAGCATTATTGTTTTATTAATGATGTTGTTTTCTGTATTTTTGTGGCTAGTAAAGTGACCATAATTACAATTGGGACTCGAGACCCCTGAGCGGACGGAATTATCAATATATTATCTGCAAGATGTCGACCACATGGGCTTAAGTTCAAGAAGAAACAAAAGTAAAAATGATAATGCAACGAAGTATTCACCAGAAATGTCTTTAATATGTGACCAACATTTATCAGCGTCTTACAAGTTCGGACATTTCACAGTTTTCTTTCTTTTTCTTATCTTTTTCTTTGTTTCTTGTTGTTTGTTTTTTGTTGTTGGCTTTTTTTTATATTAGCAGGGATATAGATGTTGCGTTTCACTTAACTGATAGCGACATAATTTGAATTTGTTCTCTCTCTCTCACACACACACACACGCGCGCGCGCGCATATATACGACATGACAAAAAAGGTGCAGTGACCAGGAGTCCGTTTCGTTTTTACCGTAACTCTATTTCAATCACTCGATCGCTTTTTACCTATTGAGTCTGGTTTATTTATTTTTGTCTCGGTGAACGTAATTATTTATCTATCACTAGTTAAGTCTTTTAAGCACTTATCTTTACTTCCTTTATATCTCCTGATTTATACTTCTCTCCATTATATCTCTTTTGTTTATTTATAGGCACATCTATCAACGTATTTGCTAGCGATTGCAAATTGTTCTTGTCTCGAGCAGTTATCTAATATAGACATAAAATAAGTAATAACCAATTACATTTCATAAGAATTTTGCGCCTAATTGAAAAGTTGACCTAATTTATCCTTCCTAACTCAAACCGGAAATTCATTCAAGGTGATGATTATTTGCTGATTTCATAATCCTTTCATTTGATGATCCGAGAAATAAAGTTGATTAGTCCAAATTCTTTCTCATCTTCATAGAACATATTTTCATCAGATTTCTCTAAAGAAAATCATTATGATGTGACGACATCATCACAACATATAATGCATCCAAGGAACAAAAATATAAAATCTGATAAAAATACTAAAACTGAAACACTTTTTATTGTTATGGGGACATATCCTACCATACCCCAAAGATGGACTCGTCAAACCTAAACATATTCTTCGAGCTTAGCTCGCTCGGGGGAGACAACTTCTCGTCCCTTACGAAACATTTGACAGACGGACTGCAAGCCGAGCACGGCGAGTACTTCCTTTGTATGACTTCCTTTTTCTGCTAATACAATAACGTTTACCTATCACCCGTTCTTTGAGTTGTTCTTCCACCGGTCTTATCTGAAGACCACAACATTTATCAAAAAAGAAATTGTCTCCTTGACATTCAATACGCATTTTCCATAAAGTTTGACATTGGTACAAGCACCTTGGGTGCACTTGTTTTGATATGAAGTTGTGCTGTCGTATTTAGTTTAATGTCTCATACACGTCCTAAAGTCTCTAATATTTTGAGACGAATTTTCTGTTTAGAAAAGTCAAGTCACACGTAGCTATGTTTGGTTAATATGGAGGATACTATACTTGCACAATCCTGTGTTTCGCGGAAAACATTTCTCTCAAAAAGTATCGACTGACTTTAATGATTTGTACGTTTCTTGGCATCACCACTTCATTTTATAAATTGTTCTGCTCTGTAGACGTCTTCATTCAAATTTGTATTTTGAAATTTCAAAAAATTATTACTTCAGTCTCAATACGTTTTGATCACAACTCGTATATTTGATTTTAAAAGTTTCAAATTGAGAGCGTCAGTAATTCCTTATCGGATCAATTTGACGAAAAGTTGAATTGATTAGATTCTTCAATTCTTTAAATGATACAAATTTTATAAAAATCAATAAAAGCCTTGAACAATGTTCGTATATTCGAAATCAAATGTAAACCAAATAGTCAAATTTTAACAATTTATTTTACTTATATTACATTTAATGAAAGACTTTACAATCATCCGTGTCCGCTTCACAATTTGAAAACAATTGAAGAAAACTGATATGGAAAATATTTTTGATTTGCCTTACTTTTAATTAGGTTATCTTCTTTTATCTTCTCTTCTCAAAAATTGAAAAGAAGAATTGGTGCTGATTCTCTTGACAAAGTTATGTTATAAAATTCTATAAGTTGCTCAGCTGTATTCACATTTTCATTTAAATTCTAAATTAATAAAACAAGGCTTCAGTCTTGATACTTTTAGATCACATCTTGTATATAAACAGACTACAAACCCTCAATATAGGGTTTCGATTAACGTATGGTAATATAGCTAGGAGACTGTAAAAAATCAAATATACAGATCAATAGGTTTCAAAATGATCCCACGGATCAAAGATTAGAAAATAAAGGAAAAAAACAATAGTACCTAAGCCCATACAGCAGCTTTTCTTCAGGGTATAACAATTCTTTTCGACCATATATATATATATATATATATATATATATATATTCTTATAAGATCCAAAAAGGAAATCCAAGTGGTAGGAGTATCCAATTTGAGTGCTCAATGGCTACGGCTATTAATGTATAATTAATTTGGGATTAAGAATACATCAACACTCAACGTGCAGAGCTAAAAAAATCCTTTTATATAAAGATGAAAAGAAAAAAATCACTTTCTTGGTGTTATTATAAATTTATTTCAGGTTGTTAAAACCTTCTTCAGACGAACAATTCAAATCTTTTATTTGGATATTTTCATATTGCTTCCGGCGAGAATGGGACTTGAAAAAAATTCCTTATTTTTATTTCTTTTTGAATTAAAATTATTTTTAAGTTAAAATAATTTTTAATATACTTTATCATCTTATTTAATCAAGAAAAGAATTTTAAACGTTGAAGATATATCTATTATTATTTTTCATTTATATGTTTACACATTCTTTTAAAAACTAAAAAACCGTTACCACTAATTTACATATTCCTGAAAATTAAAAGACCTAATCCCAGGAAAAGTAAATAGTGGTACGCGACTTATTTAATCTATAGATAAAATTTGTATTCTATATTCATTAAGACTATTTTGCTTTATCAATATTAAGTAATACAACTCGTCTTATCAGGAAATAATAATTATATGCTGATCTTAATTTACAAAAACTAAATTTAATTATTCAAATTATCGTAAAAATTCATGTTATCTATATTAAGAAGAAATTGATATATAAAGTCTGTGTGTGTGTGTGTGTCTCTCTCTCTCTCTCTCTCTCTCTCTCTCTCTCTCTCTCTCTGTGTGTGTGTGTGTGTAAAAAATCCACATATTTTTTCGAAGATGTCATGTTGAAAATTCATATCACTGATTAAGTTACGGAATTTTTTTTCTTACTCTGATAGTTCAAGATTCTGAGAAAAAAAATGTTAAAATTGCAGGAGCTGTGAGCACTAAGCAAATCCTGTCTTTATATACAGAAGATTCGCAATGATGTTAGCTTTAGCATTTAATGTAAAACACGAGACCCAAAATGAATAAATAACGGGCCATTTTTCTCTCCTTTTAAATCTCTGTGTTTCACTAATGTAATGTGAAAATTTCTTGGGGTTTATTTTGATGCATAGCATTATTTTCCCGATAGACAACGAATTCATTTTGATCATCGAGTAATTATGATTCTAATCTTGTGTTAAGTTTGGTGTAGCACCACAAAAGTCAAATGGCAGTGGAAAATATTTGGTGGGTAATAAATTAAAGAATAATTTGTTTGTGCATCTTTTATACGCAGTCAATTAGTTTGATTCAGAGCTGTTAAATGTTTATTTGACACCAGGCAAGATTTACACGTAAAAAATAAAGTTGTTCTTCATTCGAGAAAAGGGAATTTTTTGAGTTGAAGCGTCTCTAACAATAAAACAATAATCAGAAGGAAGCCATGTTGTGTCAAGATTTATCTAATTGTACAAGATTTAAACTTCTATAAACACGCGTTAATTAGTTGTCTTGTTGAAATGATTATTCACATTTAATTAAACATTACTAATTAGGCTAATATGTAATTCTTTCAGTTCGAAATGTAAAATAATTATATTGCACTATTGCTTAGTAAGGACCACAATCAGGAGAAGAACAAAAGTGTTAAAATTGGTTATTACCAATCGCTTATATTTTAAAGTTTAGGTTTATTTTAAATCTTTACCCTTTGAAAAATCCTTTGTCACTGACTTAAATTTTTAAAATTCTTGGTAAAATTCATCGAAAATTTTAACAGCACAATATTCACTTAATATAGAAGGAAAATATAATCGGTACATCTATTTCTGTCATGTGGATTTATTTTTTTATCATTGTTATAGCAGAATTTTAAATGCTTTATCCGAAAGATATTTTCGAGTGAAGAATTTAGCATCTACTTTTAGTCACTCTGAAGATGGTTTAACAAAAAAAAAAAAAAAAAAAAAAAAAGAAAAGAAAAGAAAAGAAAAGAAAAACAAACAAGCAAACAAAAGTAAAACAAAACAAAATAAATAAAACAAAACAAAAAAAAAACGCGAAAAAGAAAAAAAAAAACAAAAACAAAAAACCCCGACAAATTAAATCCTTTTTATCATTGAGGGTTTTCGGACTATTGTCCTCATCTTGTTTGTTATATTCACATTTCGACCAATCTGTCCTTTCATCTTTTATATATATATATATATATATATATAAAAGATAAAAGGACGGATTGGTCGAAATGTGAATATATATATAATGGCCTAATGAGTAGAGTGTTCGGCAATGATCCAGGAGACAGGGATTCAATCCCAGGTCGAGTAATACCAAAGACATAAAAAATGGTACTTGATCCCGCCTTGCCTAACATTCAGCAATATAAGGTTACGATCAAGGGTAAAATGAAGCAATCCAGAGAATGGAGTAGCGCCCTCTCCTACACATCGGTGTAGTGGCTATTGAAAAGGGAGCCTTCGAGTCACCCTCGATTAAGTTTACCAAATTTACTGATATATATATATATATATATATATATATATATATATAAAGAGAAAAAGAAAAAAATCACTTCCTTGGTGTCATTATAAATTTATTTCTGGTTGTGAAATCATCATCAGATGCAGACGAAAGACAGCTGATATTTGAGTGTTCCCATATTGCTTCTGGCGTCTATGGGATTTGAAAAAAAAAATTCCTTGCTTTATTTCTTTAAATTGAATTTATTTTTCATATCTTTAAATCAAAAAATTTTTCTAACGGTCGATATATTACATCTATAATTATTTTTCATTCATGCAATGTTTATACAATCCTATAAGCCCCCCCCCCAAAAAAAAACCGTTTATTTAAATGCTACTGAAAATTAAAAAACCTAATTCCGGAAAAAGTAAATAGTGATATGCGACTTATTTAAATTTATAGATAAAATCTGCATTTATACTTCCGTTGAAACTATTATGTTTTATCAATATTGAATAATATAATTCGTGTTATCAGGAAATAATAATTCAATGCTGATTTTAATTTACAAAAACTAATCCTAAATATCAAAATTATCATAAAAATTCATGTTATATATTAAGGAGGAATCACCTTATCGAATATTAAGTCAATTGTTATAAGCAAAGAATCGATATATAATTCACATATCGAATGTTAAGTAATTGTATTAAGTAAAGAATTAATATATAATAGATATTTTATTATATTTTAAAGAAATTCTATTAATGTAACTAATAATTTATTATAAAAATGAATTAAATATTCACTTACTAAATTTTCGTTTACTTATAGAAAAAAAAACGGTGTAATAAAAAACGGTGCAGCCCCGGGATAATTCACAAGTGTTATACGTCTATTAATCTTATTCTTTAAATTATCTATTATAATTTTATACTTTTTATTTTTCATTTCATTATCTTATTGAAAAAACATATATCTATACTTTATCCATTAAATTTAATTGTATTATTTATTAGAAAAATTTATTTTGAATTAGTTAATAGATATTTAGTCTATATTCTAAAAAATATGGATTAATATTCTAATATATAGAATTAAAAATATAGGAATCACTTAATTAATGGTAGTTAAAAATAATTAATGTTAATAATGAAATAAAAGTTATATTATACAAAGAATTTAGTTCTATGTCAACATGGCGAAATCATTTCTTTTCTAGTATTTAGCAAATTTCCTTTTAAATACATTACTATACATTTTCTCTTTTAAGCATAAATTACACTTACCATGTAAACTGTTCGTCGAGGAGGATCTTTTAATTATTTTCCCATTTATAATAGGTGTTAGTCTTTGTTGTCTCAAATTCCAGTAATACCTTGATCGGGCAGTTTGATTTTTAATGTTGGATTTCTAAATGATTGTAGGTGGTTGTAATATTTAAATTTCCATTTTAAGCTTGTCATACCAATGGATGCATTGCCATTGTTAACATTTTCTTTAGTTGAAATGTTGGCTTGATATATAATATTTTCAAGGTTACATTTGTTTCCTAGTGAACATTCATTTTTTGTTTTACAATTACATGAATGTTTTAATTTATCATTGTTATAACAATACAGTTTATTTATTAATTTCTTTTTGTGATAGCCAATTATTTCATACATGTTGTTACTACAAGAATAAATAATTTTTACATTATTCTTATTAATTATTTTTCTAATAGGGGTTATCATCTTTAAAATGTTTGTTTATTAAATCTAGAAAATATTTGCCTATATTAGAGAGTTTGCAAAAACGAGGGTTAAACCGGATAATATTTCTACGTCTATTTTTATTAATATTTTTGTTTATTCGATTATTCATATTTATATTATTATGAATTTCATTGTTTCCCCAATTTTTGTGACCATTGTTTCCTATTTGTGTGATGTCTATTGGCTTCTAAATATCTAAGTTCATTTATATAACCACTATTATGTAAAGCTTCATAGTAAAGTTCCTTATGATTATTATATGTTTTTAGAAGATGATAAGCTAATTATTGTAATATTTATCGCATTATATATATATATATATATATATATATATATATATATATATATATATATATATATAATGGTATCTGCTAGAGTGTCCTCTTTGCGAATAGGCTTGTAACTTTTAGAAAAATGGCCTTGAGTATTTCTATCCTGAGCAACACCCGTTCCAATACAACACATTTTATTCTTTAAAAAATCATTGAATTTGCTTTCAGTACAAATGAGTCCTGGCTTATTAATTTTCTTCGAAAATGTTCCTATCCTTATGCAAGTTGTATGAGGTGTTATTGTAGATGGTAGATTTATTTATTCTTTGTACAAATTAGATCGTGTTGATCAATTTTAAGGTAAAATGTTCTAAGTACCTTCGGGAGGAGAAGGTAATCACCTTCTCACCTTTGCCTCCTTCCTCCTACACATACCATTAAAACACTCCCTGACGTCAAAAGAGTAAAAATATCATATTCTATCAAGATTAACTGATCAACCGGAGTCTGTGGGTAGAATGATTCATTTTTGACTTTTACTTCCAAAAGTTACGGCCCTACCCACGAAAGGGACAGTCTTATGGATAACATTTTTAATTGCTTTCTAAATCATGTAGACCTTCCAGATCAATTTTGAGGTAAAATTTCTAAATATCTTTGGATCCATAGGGTGTGGCCACGCACCCCCTAATGGAAATGGTTTAAAAATACTTCTTGAGGTTATGGGAGTTCACTAGCCAGCTTTAATCAATATTGGCCCATTTATCTATAAGTATATAAGTAACAAGCACATAAGCAAAAGAAAAGAAGTTTTATATATGTATATATATATATATATATATATATATATATATATATCGACACTAACAGGCATGTTAAAAGATACACACACACACACACACACACACACACACACACACATATATATATACATACATATATATATATATATATATATATATATATATATACGTGTCTAATTTCAACAAGCACGTTAAAAAATACACACGAGTATATATATATATATATATATATATATATATATATATATATATATATATATATATATATATATATATATACGTGTGTATTTTTTAACATGCCTGTTCGTGACACTATTTATATGCACCTATAAGGGGATGTGTCTTTTGCAGTTAAATATTCTCAATTGTGTATAGTTATTTCTTTATTTCTATTCATTCCATCAAATATGTACACAATTTCGATTACAAGCCAGTATTCTCCCGAAGATGTCAACATGCAGTTTTTACATTCAAGCGATTTCTGATGCCCATATTATTGGGTGAAAGTGTGTAAGTGCAATAGCATGTTTTAATGAGTGTGTTTAAAATTGAAGCATATAAACAGATTGAGTCGTGCACTGACTGTAATTCAAGAAATTGCTTATAACGAAAATAAACAAGAAAATTGTTAAGAATTTTTCTTTAGGCGAACTTATAGATGTGTTGTATGAATGATTTGTCTGGAGATAGACGATGAGTAAAAAGGAGGAGGATTAATATAAAAAACAAAAACAAACAACAGAGAAAAGGAAGTAACATGTTGGAATTTTGGGAAAGTAAAAGAGTCGAAAACCTGGTGAGAAGAAAGAAGAAAAGAAATAAAATGAAAGATGCCAAAGTTGATGGATAAGTAAGTGGTATGAAAACGAAAGAAAAAAAAAACGATAGTGGAGAAAGAAAGAAAGAAAGAAAGCAAAAGTGGATACTGTGAAAGAAAGAAAGAAAGAAAGAAAGAAAGCGAAAGTGGATACTGTGGAAGAAAGAAAGAAAGAAAGAAAGAGAGAGAGAAAGAAAGAGAGAAAGAAAGCGAAAGTGGATACTGTGGAAGAAAGAAAGAAAGAAAGAAAGAAAGCGAAAGTGGATACTGTGAAAGAAAGAAAGAAAGAAAGCGAAAGTGGATACTGTGGAAGAAAGAAAAAAAGAAAGAAAGAAAAAGAAAGAAAGAAAAAGAGCGCGATAGCATATACTGCATAGGAAATAAACAAAGGAAGAAATGAAAGAAAAAAGGAAAAGAAAAAAAATAAAGGCTGCAAATTGTCGGAAAAGGTAAAATGCATTTTATAATAAAAACTATGAAGATGAAATTGAAAATAGAAAAGAGACTGGTGGAAAATTGGGTAAATAAATACAGAAAGCGACATAAGCAGAAATGGAAAGATACATAAGAAAGAAAAAATATAATGATCAGAGGCAAGAAAGAAAGAATTAATAATAGGAGGTAATTGAGCTAAAGAAAAAGAAACCGATTCAATTGAAAGAAATCATAAAAAAAAAAAGACAAAACATAACAAAACAAAAAGACAGCAAAAAAAAAAAAAACAAAACAAAGAGGGCTGGCAATAAAAATTAAAATAGAAAAATGCGACATCGAACAAAGCGAAATATAAAAGAAAGAAAGAAAGAAAGAAAGAAAGAAAGTGAGTTTGACGGAAGAAAAAAAGAATGAGAAATAGAAAGAGAGTTTGAGAAAAGAAAGAAAGAAAGAAAGACTGAAAGTAAGTTTAAAGAAAGAAAGTGAATTTTAAGAAAGAAAGAGAGAAAGAAAGGAAGAGGGTTTGAAGAAAGAAAGAAAGAAAGAAAGAAAGTCAGTTTTAATTGAGAAAAGAAAGAAAGAATAAATGGAGAAAGAAAGACAGAAAATGAGTTTAAAGAAAAAAGTGACAGTTTGTTTTCAGTTCAGATTAGAAACTCACAGTTGTTATAAAGAGAAAAGAGATGAGAGAAAGAAAAGTGAAAGCAAAAGTCGAAAGTATAAAAAAACAACCCAAAAAACAATAAGATTAGAAAAAAAGGTGTGAGATAACCAAAATTGACGAAACGAAAACGAAAGTAAATCTAAGGTAAAATCAAACAAAACCAGATAAATAAACGGATAAACTGAACGAAACTTGAATAATGTGAAGAAAAGGGAAAAACAAGAGGAAAAAATCAGGCAAAATTAGACAAAAGAGGAATTGAATCGGAACAAGAAAAAAATGGTGGAAGAGAAATCCATGAAGACTTGATAAAGAATGGGTGAAAGCAATTTGCTTACCTTGTTGGGATTCAAGATGTTTTGCTTTGACAAGGAAAAATCTTAAATATCGAATAAAGAGAGGTCGACTACTGACACAACATGGAGTCGATTGGTACAGGATCGAATTAGTTGCCTTTGAATGTCCGATGTTATAGAAACACCGAGTTGTTGTGTCTTAGAATTTTATCTCGCTATTCTTGATTCAATCATTGACAAAAGCTATGTTGGCGAATCTAATTCAGATTGTTTGCCCAGATACAAAAGCCAGGGATAATTCTATTTGATATAGAAATGATAGATGCGAATAACAAAAGAAGAAGAAAAAAGAATCAATGTCACATAAATGCTTTACCGATACGAAGCGGACAACATGGATTACTTTTGTCCTCTTTCTAATTTTATTTTCTTTTTACTTTGTTTCATTTTTTTTTTCTTCTTTAGAATGTTTTTTTCTCGAAGAATATCTTCTTTCTCATCTTTAGTTTCTATTTTTCTTTTTCATTCGTTTATGTCTCCACTTGTTTTTATTTGTGTTTTTGAATGTCAGTCGTCTTGTAATGGTGATCAGAATCGTCACACGAGTCACAGCGAGTGAGTTCGGTACGCACTGAGTGCTCCAATTTTGTAACTTTAATCCAGAAATTTGTTAATTAATCAGACTTGAACTTCTTAATCACTGAGTTATTTTTCCTTTAGATATCTTCCTGAATAACTTCATTGAACTATGGTGATGGGATCGCAACTTTTGGTAATTAGTCATAGTGGAGATGTTCGATCATTGATTAGAGTTCTTTGTCAAGTATCGTTGCATGTTAGTCACGAGACATTTTATCAAGATATCTGGCACTGGTACAGAGAACAGGGAGAAATGAGATTCATGCCTTTGACAACGGTATTAAAATAAAGTGAACATACAGTTTCAAGCAGAACACTAATTCAGTTCATCAATTCAACTTTCCATATCGAAGACCTTTAGGTTACCTCCCATTTATCCATTCCATTCTTGTTCTGTCTGAACGTCTATCAATTTGTCAATCAGTCTATGTCACAATGCGTCCATATATTTTCAAAATTGTTCTCAGATTTAAAGAAGGCCATGATATATTCTTTCTATTTTTCATGTGAAAGAATCTGTCTGCAAAGAAAAAGTTTCTAAGGAAATGCCAATAACAAATGTCAATGTTCGAATCTTGGAAGGAGCAAGGTAAATATTCCCATCTCACCAAAGTACATTATGATATTAAAAAAATCTGTGAAACCCATGTGGACGAAGTCAATGAGTATCACTATATGTAGTTATGGAAATAAATACATTATATATATACATATATTGACATCCATAGACAGACTGTTCCGTGGTATCACAACTCTTCAGTGTGGTTAGACACGTAGGAAACTTAAAGCTGGGATCGAAACCCGCCCATATTTACGTTAGACTTAGTATCATACCGCTCAGCCAAGAGAGAACCACGTCAGCTCGGGAATTTTAAGACAGTAGTAGCTTTTGTTTTGTTTACATTTATACCTTACCGGATACTAGAGTGCTCAATTCATTCGAAGAGCTTTGCATTATGCTAGTGGCAGCCGTAAATTCGTTCGCTAGAGAGCTCAAACCCCGTGGTGGAACGTATATATATATATATATATATGTTTTTACACAATCCCTCCGTGTGAGCTGGATGTGATACATGGTCAATTTTGAAGCAAAATTTAACAAGTTTGAATTCAGTTTTCCTTTTCCTAGGTGGGTTGCCATACCAGTGTAAAAGAGTCCATTCTGACCTACTATTTATCCTTAGCTAGAAGAAGAATAGATGGTCACATGTCTTTTTCAAGAATATTTTTGCTATGGGATATGCAAACTGCTTCGTTTAGCATGTGAACGCGGGTCGTTTTGTCCCTTTCCTTCGACGATAACTATTGTATCATAAATGAGAGAGATATTCATACATATATAGTTACACATAGAGTAAACACACACACACACACACACACAAAGAGAGAGAGAGAGAGAGAGAGAGAGAGAGAGAGAGAGAGAGAGAGAGAGAGAGAGAGAGACACATATATATATTTATAATATAGCTTGTTTTATTCATAAAATATGCTCAATATCCGTAAAAGAGCAAACATATCTAAGTTAGGATATCGTACACATAAAGTAAACAGCGATTTGTGACTGTCTGTTTTTCATAATGCGATCATATATCGACTCATATATATTTAAATATATGCTTTTTCGTCTATAAAAATTATAACAGATTGATCAGCCCCTCAAGTTAGCAATTACCTCCATTTCTTGAAATCAGTCCACCCAGAAATTTTTACCCTTTTCTGCTATATCATAGTCTCCAAAACATTCGAGGTCACATCATATATATATATATATATATATATATATATATATATATATATATATATATATGTACGTGGTGCCTTCAATAAGTTTCCAGACTTTTTGTACAGGCATTTAAAATTGTCGTTGACTCTTGAAAATTTACTATGTTATTGCTATACCTCTTATGAGATGACTGACCAATTTTTATGATTTCAGGTTCAGATGAATAGCTACAGCAACAATTGGAATACACCCTACTAAAGCCTGATTGTCACCGCAGGTGAATTTCAAAAATGCAATGAGGACACTTAGAAGAACGATATGCAATAAAATTCTGTTTTAAACTCGGAAAAAATGCCACAGAAATGTATGGAATGCCTCAGACTGCTTTTGGAGCATCTTGCATAAAGTGAGCATCAGTTTTTGAGTGGCATAAGAGATTCAAGGAAGGCAGGGAGTCTGTGAGGGATGATGAGAGGTGTGGGAGGGGTAAGGAAGTCAATACACAACAGTTGATTGGCCAAAGGGTTAGGGTTAGGGCTACTATGTTGAGATTTTAAGGGAGTTCAGGAAGAGATTCCTAGGGAAGAGGCCAGCACTCTTCAAATCGGGTCAGTGGCTTTTCCACCAGGACAATGCACCAGTCCACAAATCCATCCTTGTCACAGAATATTTGACCAAAATGGGCATCAAGACAGTTCCTCACCCTTCCTATAGTTCAGACCTTGCTCCCTGTGACTTTTGGTTATTCCCTAAGCTCAGAGGCTGTCGTTATGAGACAATTGAGGAGATGAAAGAGGCTGTGACGAAGGTCATTGACACACTCACACAAGAGGACTTCCATGAAGCCTTCCAGAAGTTGTTGAAACGGTACAATTAGTGCATTGCAGCCGGAAGAGATTACTTCGAAGGGGACTAGAGTTTCATGCGTGTACTATCAATAAAAGTCCCCATAGGAAAAAAGTCTGAAAACTTATTTAACGATCCTCGTATATATAAACACGTTAAAAGGAATTAAGATGCCAACTTCTTTTTTCTCATATGATTTTATTTCATAGAAGACAATCAATTTGGTGAATCTTTATTTAAATAAAATAAATCGATAAATAAAGCTTCATCTGATGATTGTGTCGCATATTCTCTCGCATATGAAACAATTAATCATAAGACAAATGAAAGAGAGTGAATTCCTCGTTCCTTTTAGTTTCTATACTGCTCTGCTGGTCAACATTTGAGCGCTAATAACTTAGCAAACGCTTTTTAAACAAAGATTTATTTTTATCGGTTTACAATATATATATATATATATATATATATATATATATATATATATATATATATATATATATATAACTGCCAAGAAAGCACGGAAAATATGAAAAAGTGAACGAAAAATGAAATAAATTAGGTAGATGTGAAAAAGTGAGGTGGCTACAGGCAGATAGATTAATAGATATGAGCAAACCGGAATGGATTCTTCGATAAATAAGTATCCAGAAAGATAGATAGATCGATTGATAGAAAAGATGCCCATCAGGTGATGATCTTTCTTTAAGCATGATCAATCAATTGATTATAAATTATGAATCACCAAGAAATTATTGAATAATGCATTGTATAAATATTCATCTGTTTTTCATATACTTCAAACAATTTAAATTTATTTTTTTACTTATCTCCTTTCAACTTCAAAATTCAAGACATGGTACAAACTCACAGTTTTTATAAACAAAAAACAAAACGAAACAAAAGCTAATGATAAAACAAGTGGAAAATGAATTATTTAGATTGATTTATTTTATACTTTTATTTGATTTTAATCTCTTTTACGGGATCTTTTAATTACTTTACTAATGAAACACTTTATTTTTTAAAGTCTACTAATATACGAACAGCTAAAGTAGAAAATATTATGAAGATTACTCTCCAAATAAGGAAAATCGCAAGTGCACTAAAAATCAATGTCAAATTCGACTTCAGTCTGAATTTGATGACAGAATGTTTAAGGTAAAGGCTACTGTTTCGCATAACGGTTGCGTATAGATAGATATACAAGTAAAAGTAACATTTTCCTATTTTATGTGTGTGTGTGTGTGTGTGTGTGTGTGTGTGTGTGTGTGTGTGTGTGTGTGTGTGTGTGTGTGTACGCGCGCCTGCTCTCGCATGTATATAAAGTGAGAAGGGTAGATTGATTGACAGATTTTAATGGTATGTGAAACCATTTGGGGTTATTTTATGTCTAGAGGTTAGAGCATCGCATACATTGGACATTTATAATTACATTTTTTGTGGAGTTGTTTCTGGAGTGTTTTTTTTTTTTTGCTTATAGTTGTATGATATCAAGTATTACTATCAAATATAAATCATTTGCACACAGTTATATGGTTTAAGTAACTAATAAAAGTCTTAGTAAACAATTCTAGCTTCAAATAATTATTCCTAATATAAATAATTTGTATGCAGTTATGTAATATCTAGTTCCAATCTAATATGAATAATTTTCAAATAGATCTATTCAACGCTTATATCTGAAACTAACATACTGCTATCCCAGATCAGAGTTGATCTAGGAGTAATGGCAATGAAGGAGTATTCTAAGATCTGTTGACATGACTGGGTGATAGAGTAAGATATAAAATATATCGGAAAACTTTTGTAGTTATGTGTAATAAATGTTAATGAATTTCACAACAATTAAAATGATTGGAAGACACCAATATCTCAGCCAATAAATGCAAGTAGATAAATATAAGCAGAGTGTACGTGTGTTTTTCTCTCCTTCACAAGTAAATAGTGATTTTTCAAACATCTATGGAAAAAAACTTCATTCGTTCATCTCTCGAGATGCCGGCTCAAAATCAGTCAATTCAAATGAACAAACACATGGAAGAAGGTTTGGAAAAAAAAAAGCTATTAAGTAATTCAATAATAAACAAAATCTATATTCTCGCTCTAAATAACGTCTATATATCTATGTGTATATATGTGTATATATATATGTGTGTGTGTGTGTGTGTGTAAATGTAAAACTTAAATCAACATAACTATGTCCAAATGCCAGACAATTAATTGTATATTTTATAGGGCAAATGTAGAAGGATGATTATCGTATGGTTAAATTTCAAGGGACTGTTCATTATTATATAAAAAGATTGTATGGTTATATGCGTTTCTATAAGAAATATGAATTATTTTTAAAGACAATATTTTTATCAAATACTATATTAATAAAATAGTGATGTCTATATATATATATATATATATATATATATATATATATATATATATATATATATAAGTGGTGCCTTCAATAAGTTTCCAGACGTTTTTGTACAGGCATTTAAATTGTCGTAGACTCTTGAAAATTTACTATGTTATTGCTAAACCTCTTACAAAATGACTGACCAATTTTTAGGATTTCAGGTTACATCAACAGCTACAGCAGGAATTCGAATACACCCTACAAAAGCCTGATTGTCATAGCTGGTGAATTTCAAAAATGCAATCTAGACGTGAGGAAGAAGGATAAACTTGGAAAAAATTCCACAGAAACGTATGGAATGCTTCAGACTGCTTTTCGACCATCTTGCATGAAGCGAGCATCAGTTTTTGAGTGGCATAAAAGATTCAAGGAAGGCAGGGAGTCTGTGAGGGATGATGAGAGGTTTGGGAGGAGTAAGGAAGTCAATACACCACAGCTGATTGGCCAAAGGGTTAGGGTTAGGGTTATTATGTTGAGGTTTTAAGGGAGTTCAGGAAGAGATTCCTAGGGAAGAGGCCAGCACTCTTCAAATCGGGTCAGTGGCTTTTCCACAAGGACAATGCACCAGTCCACAACTTCATCCTTGTCACAGAATATTTGACCAAGATGGGCACCAAACAGTTCATCAGCCTCCCTATAGTCAATACCTTGCTGCCTGTGACTTTTGGTTATTCCCTAAGCTCAGAGGCTGTCGTTATGAGACAATTGAGGAGATGAAAGAGGCTGTGACAAAGGTCATTGACACACTCACACAAGAGGACTTCCATGAAGCCTTCCAGAAGTTGTTGAAACGGTACAATTAGTGCATTGCAGCCGGAAGAGATTACTTCGAAGGGGACTAGAGTTTCATGTGTGTACTATCAATAAAAGTGCCCACACGAAAAAAGTCTGAAAACTTATTTAATGATCCCCGAATATATATATATATATATATATATATGTATGTATGTGTGTGTGTGTGTGTGTGTGGGTGTGTGTGTGTGTGTTTGTGTATTTTATCCACCAGTAGCCTAAGACTATGAATCTGAAGAGATGAAATAACGCCTTTCTGAAAGGTATTGTCCCGAAGTGAAAGGTAAACAATCACGTCCAGAATTTGGCTCGATGAATCCATTTTCAAAGACGATAAACTTTATGCTACTGTCATTTGAGTGCACATTAACGTATGTGTGTATTCTAATGTGTATGTGTAAAAACGATTAATTTATAAATCTCTGTAGACGATCCTTCATGTGACATTTTATTATTGATACTCGCTAAAAGACTGCATTTGGTGGACATTAACTGAATGTCAAGTCACGTCTTAATTATAAAATATATAATTAATTGCAATTTAATACACGAAAGGAATTAATCTATAATTAGTATTCAACAGTTATCAATCTTAAGAAATTAAAAGGATCGAGTTAGTTACTATTTTCTCTGTGTCGTGGTAACATACATACAATAATTAGAGTGTTATAATATAGATTTAGGTTGCAGAACAATATTTATGTTTATATATGTACATATGCAAATATAATTGCATTACTATTTTAATTTGTTCTTATAGATACTTTACAACATATTTAGCACTGGGAAGCGTATTTGTATATATGTGAATTCAGTTTTATGGATTAGTGAGCATCCAGATTTTGAAAAGCGCTTATATATATATATATATATATATATATATATATATATATATATATATATATATATGTGTGTGTGTGTGTGTGTGTGTGTGTGTGTGTGTGTGTGTGTGCATAAGCGAGTGTACCGATATAAAGATGAAAAAGTTAATTATGCAGTAAATCATCTTTGATGGCTTTGGCATCTTCAGAAGAGATAAGAAAGTTTGCTTATCATCAGTAATCAAGAATCTAGTAATTGTATCTTCTCTTTATTGACGTGATAAAAAGAAAAGAGCGGTAACGAAATGAAGTAGACGCTACTTTTCCAGTCGCGCTGCAACCATCATCAAGGATGTAATAAATGTATACATACGTAAATATGCACATCCATACTGCAAAAAGTGTACAGACAGGAATACGTGCATTAATCCAAAACAATGCCAATAATCGCCTCCGATTTAAAAACAAAAAGGATTTCGACAAAGACCAAACATTTCTTCATTGAATACTCCACCTAGAACTAATAATTATCACCGTACAAAGATAACCAATACTCTTTGTATGGACTCGCTTTTTATCTATTTCACTTTCTCAGGTGTGCAGTTCCAACGTGTCTTTCTTTTCTTGAGCTGGAGGCACCTCTCCATCCGTGTTGATGACTTGGATTAATTGGACTAATGAAATGAATGCTTAGTCAGTTGGTCACGTTGTCTTTTAGATTTTGTTATTTGTTGTGAACTCAGCGAAGAAGAGAGGTGAATTTTCGACAAGCTGTGGTATCTTGAAATCTAAGATCGAAGTTTAAGAAGAGAATTATATTTCCTTATAAAAATGAAGACACTGGTAATTAACTTGATAACAGTATTTAATACTAATAAAACAATCTATGTACACAATGTTGAAAGGTAATAATACATTATTATTAAGAATGATGAGAGACAGTGGATTGAAAACAAATTATGATTTCAGTAAATTATGCTTCTTTCGAAAAATTTCTCCAAAGACAATATGAGGTATTAACTGGTGCTAAAATCTAATGGAGAATATGATGAATTTTTTTATTTATTTAGAAAAATATGATTTTCTTTTTATAAAAATATAAAACAGACTTATTGTCTTTGAAAGAATTCAAAAGACAATTTAAAATGTCAATGAGGGACGAGTACAAAGCGAACTTTCAAATTGTCATAACAAAAAGTAAGCAAATCTAAGGTTTTGTGGATGCATTGATCTATTTTAAATTATGACATCTCTTTCCTACCTGTTGGGGATAAAAGATCAAATCTTTGGATAGAGTAATTAGATCTTTGATTTTTGCTTTGGTTAATGAAAAAAGAGATACTTCCCCACAAGGACCTTTGATTAACCAAACCCCTAAATTGGGTGACAAATCAATCACTTCTCAACTTCTATGAAAACCAAATCAGGTGGTTATATATGCTAAGTTACGTCCACGCCACCTGACTTGAAACCATGTTCTCTCACAGCTCCCAACCTGGGTCAGTTGAACATTTCCAAAATTTCGCTTACGAAAATGAGTTGAAATATATTCCTTTTCCCATTTATCAGATTCGCTTATCAACGCCCCAGGCTGTGGAAAAAGGCCATTTTTTGTCGGCGTAAGGAGTTTTATAATTTAATCAATAATTCAGAATTGAAATATTTCCTAATCCAACTCGTAACAAACCTTTAAGCCAATGGGAAGTAATATCAGTGATTTCCGCAGCGAAAACAATAAAATGTTTTCAATATTCGCCATTTATTCTCTTGGGCAAAAAATATTTCATCGTTCGCAAAATCTAAAGATTTATCCAAGTTAAAAAACAAAGGAAAAACGATTGATATTTTAAATAAAAATGAAAAGTCTGTTTGTCATAATTTGGACTATTGTGTACTTGCAATTATTTGCAAACTTCTAAAATATGCCTTATCAATACTGTTAAATGATCGTATTTTAATAATCGCCATTTGTTCTGCCACTGGAAATTAAAATAAATTCACGCAATTACAAGGAGTCGTATTTTTCTGGCAATAATATTTCAAATACTTATCTTCGTTGTTTACATACAACTGTCAAAATACATTCATATTTGATTATGAATTTTATATTGAAACTAGAAAAATAAGGTAGATTTTTTCGGTATATTACTTCTTATTTTTCCTGACATTTTATTTTGTCTGGTTTATTCAATGTTAAAGCCTAGTTCAGTTGCCAATGTTAAACGTTTCCGTTAATACAAGTCACGAAATTACAAAAAAAACAAAAAGACAAAACAAACAAAAAAAAAAAATAAATAAATCACAAAAAATAACAAGAAACCAACAGCAAGAGAAGAGAGAGAGAGAGAGAGAGAGAGAGAGAGAGAGAGAGAGAGAGAGAGAGAGAGAAAGAGAGTAGAGAAAACGATAATTACCGTCATTTGAATTTCAAATTGCTATTTCACATTTTAACAGGAGTTCAGCATTGAAAATATCAAATTGAATTAAATTTACTTTAGAAGATAAATTCATATCCAGAAAAAAAGGCTGTTATGATTTCGTAAGGAGCGTTTCAGGCTTTTAATGCTGTTTATATTAAAGAGAAACTGATTGACACAATAATATTTCGGGATTATTAAGAATGAATAATATCAAATATTGATTCACACAATTGAAATATTTCTTAATCCAACTCGTATATTCTAAAGTTCAAACAAACCTTTAAACCAATGGGAAGTAATACCAGTGATTTCCGCTGCGAAAACAATAAAATGTTTTCAATATTCGCCATTTATTCGCTATTTATTCTCACTGTAATATTTCAGGATTATTAAGAATGAATAATATCAAATATTGATTCACACAAATGCACATAAAAACTCAAGTTTAGTAGAGTTTCTATAATTTCTGACGAGATTATTTACCTCTGGCTAAGCATTTCAGCTTAGAATCAGAGTGTTGTATCTGTGCTCTCTACTTAAAAGTGCCACTCACCGCCACTTCAGTCAAAGATCAGTGTGTAATATATGTACCCGTAGAAATCGCAGTTATTCTTCTAAGATATGAGATAAAAAAAGAAAACGATGAAAAGAAACGTGCATTTCATATTATTTAGATGTGACAGGGAGGATAAATGTGAGACTAGAAGAACATCAGAAATCGATATTCCGGTGATAGACAATGAATCCTGACATAGCTGATAGACAACCCTTTTCCCTCTGTGTAGAGGGAAAAGGGTTGTCATCAACTTAAATGGAATAAAATCAGTATGATAGAGAAAGAATCAGTGCATATATTAAGGTCTTATAAGCTCCTTATCTTAGCATAGAAAGAAACAGAATATGGGCATCTCTAAGTAAGAAAGAATCGTAGACTTCAAAATTCCATGAACGAATTATTAGAAGAATGATGCAACCAACAGAATCAGGTGCAGTTGAATAAATAACAAAAATGACTTTAGTTTTGGACCCCAAGTTATCATCATTTAATTGTCTCACGGGACAATGGTCTAGGGACATAAGCGTCGACTGAAGTGAGTTCAATCCCTGGACCAGTCAGTATAGGAAAAAGTTATATAATCTGGTTTTACAGAAGAGACAAACCATATTTCTGGTACGAATAAAAAGTAAGTTGGCGACTATAGTCGAGGGTGACCCGAAGGCTCTCTTTTCAATAGCTACTACACCGAGGTGTAGAGGAGGGCGCTATTCCTTTTCCTGGATTGCTCCACTTTACCTTTGATACGTACCTTATAATGCTGAGTGTTAAGCAAGGAGGTATCAAGTATCATTTTTTAAAGTCTTTGGGATGACTCGACCTGGGATTGAACCCCGGTCTCTCGCAGCATTGGCAAACACTCTACCCACTTGGTTAATGAGCCGGTCAGGTACGAATAAACAAGGTTAAATTAACTGATGGAAAATATCTATTAACTATGAACAGCAGAATGAAAACGATCTAGCCATGTGGTTCGAATGAAGGGTTTGGTTAAAAATTTCCAAATTGTTACCGATGACAACAGACATTTGAAGAAGCTTGTAGTATACAATGGCTGAAAACCTTTGCCATAATTGTAACAGCTAGGGTATTAGAGATTTGAGGTGACTTGTTGTCATTCAGTGCATCGGTATCTTATTACTAGTCAAAAGTTTTATAATATTTTGGTAACGTGAGGTACAATTCGAAGGCCCCGGATGCTTTTACCGGGATGGTGAAAGTGACCAATTACATTGGACTGTGAGATGCATGGCTCGCCTGATACTCTCCTTGGGGGAAATTGGCGACCGTAGTCGAGGGTGACCCGAAGGCTCTCTTTTCGATAGCTTCAACACCAAGTTGTAGGGGATGGCACTGCTACTTTCCTTGGATTTTGGGTGTTAAGCAAGGAAGCATCAAGTACCATTTTGAGTCTTTGGTATGAATCGACCTGGGGTTGAACCCTGGTCTCTCGGGCCATTGGCGAACACTCTAATCATTATGCCATACTCCTAGGAGAACTCATCGTATATACCTTGAGTGGCCTGGAGTACGGCTTCGGAATCAATGCTTTTACGCCTATATGACTTTGTCCGATCGTCGAGGTTCTGTCAAACAGAACGAAATTACTTAAACTCTCCAGTTACTTAACTGTGATCCAGGTCATCTTCACCTTTCGTCCAACAAATGTTTTTGGTCATTTCTGAGATTTTACGACCCAGTTTGATCTCGTAAAGCATAGTTCACAATTTAGAAGACGCTGCTCGTACATCTATATTTACTTTCAAATCACACTGTTTGTGAAGCAAAGCCCAATGTATCAGCGTATCAAATAGCCCGATACTACTAATCACAGCGGGCACCTTCCACGAACTGAACTGTTGTGGTCACGTGATATAAACACCGCAAACTAGGACGTATCAAAATATTGAAAAACGTTTGACTCAGCCAAGAATAATTCACTATTTAGGGCCAAATTTGAAAGTGCACAATATATGAATAAATGCATAAATCTGAAAACTGAAATCGCTGACCAGAAAACATGTGGCCATGATTAAATATACGAATTCTTGGTTTAGACATTTTGAACACTGCATAACAAATCGATAAGAAATGCGATAAATATCTAATAAAAGGAAACTTAAAATAATAGAAGAGCAAATAATGAAAATAAAAAACGTCAAAAAGTAGGAAAATGGCAAGAAAATTTTATCACTTTCATGTTTTATTTATGTTTCAGGAAAAAAATTCCTACAAAACGTTACAAAAGAGATCTAGCTTTCATTAAAGAATAAAGGTTTACTACAGGTGTAAAAAAAAAAGAGGGAAAAACGAATAGAACCAAATGAACTATATAAGACATACATGAAAGGTTTTTCGAAGGAAGACAAAAAAGTAGAATTTGGTAACACAGGTGATTGGTTATCGAAAAACATGATTTAATCCCTCAAACCTGGACTGGGTGGGGGAGCTTACAGTATTACCGATTGCTGAAAACAGTCCACTTCATATCCGATATAGTAAAAAAGTAGAAAGTTGAAAACTCTTCAGTGCTGTCTTTGAATAATAATAATGATAATAATAATGTGAAAAGAAGGATAAGTACCTCGACCTTGCGAGGGAATTGAAAAAAAAAGTGGAACATGAAGGTGACAATTATACCAATTGTGATTGGTGCTTTTGGCACAGTAACTAAAGGATTATTAAAGGGACTGGAAGACTTGGAAGTTCGCGGACGAGTGGAGACCATCCAAACGACAGCATTATTGAAGACGGCCAGAATACTGAGAAGAGTCCTGGAAATTATGATAATAATTTGAGTTTTTGAGATTCAGATTTTCTTAACCTTGAAAAGAAGAAAAAATTACAGTGAAGAAAATATTTCTATATTTGTTCTATGTTCTTTGATGTTTTTAAAGTGTCGAAATCTATTCGAAATCAGATTATAAAAATAAAGATTATATATAAACGGATATTTGACACCATCGAAGATATCGTGATTTCTTTTAAAAGGAAACATATTCTTAAAATTATATTCAATTTTTGTCTCTCGTAAATAACTTTGATATTCCAATTCGAAATTAAATTTTGATAAATTAATGAATTTAATAAATTTAATATTCACACACACATACACACATACATACAAAAATGTACACACACACACATACACACACACACACACACACACACACACACACACACACACACACACACACACACACACAATATTCATCTTTCTTGAGAAGTTATGATGATTAGAGTAAGCACAAAAAAATTTCATACTATTATAATTTGTTTTCAACTGCATCTTAACGCAATTGCGCAAACGAAAATTCCGCTACGTCGTGCCATTTTTCTGTGTTACTTTAGCAAAGACAATAGACACATAGGAACATCAAAATCGGGTCATTGATATATAGATTTTATTTTCTATCTTAATCGTTTTTTATTTGACCTTTCACTTGTTATTTTTTTACAACTTGTTTTGCCACTGAGAAATTCTGAAAAAAAAATTTGCACTTCGAGTAAATGATTAATTTAACCGCTTGATTTATCGCCACTAAAATGTGTGAAATGTTGGATAAAAGCGAAAATCACTGTTTAATTCGCTCAATGAATAAAAAATAATTATAAGGAGTAGAAAACAAAACATTAAAATGTATTAGAGAATCGATGGTACAAGAAAAATATAATCTAATTTGGTGTTTAATTAAGTTTTTTGCGCGTTTGCTTTGCGATAATGTACGATTAGAGCGATTACATCAATTTTATTTTCATTTATTATTGGTTGATTCGTTGAGAAAAGAAATTAAAAAAGACAAAAAAGAGAAAGGATTGAAAACGCATAACAAATGTGATTATATCGAATTTCGAGAGTAAAAAAAAAGGAAAAACATAAAAGAATCTATATAAAAAAAAGAAGGCAAAAGAGAAACAAGAAATAGGAGAAAAAAGTTGATTTTCGCCATGAAACAAAGTAGAGGGGAAAAAAGCAACTAAAGATGAAAAGCAATAAAATTAGAGAATGTAAAAGAGTAAAATAAATATAAAAGAATAGAAATCAAATTTCTAAGAGGAAGTGAATTTTTCCGAAAGTATTAAAAAAGGGTTTTATCTTGATATTGTCTTCTTCTTGTTAATTTCTTTTACTCTTTGCAAGTCTTTCACATCAACATTTGCTGATGGTCTTTCACTGGAGTCAAAGTGACAGCAAGTCTCCACAGGTCTCCAGAAATCTCAATATTCTAGCTGATCTCAACTATGCAGAAGTTTAACTTTTCATCTTCACTTCCAAGCTTTTAGGGACCGTTCCAAGTGCGCCAATTACAGTTGGTATCACCGACGCCCTCGTGTTCCACTGCTTCTTCCCTTCTCTGACAAGGTATAAGTACTTGTCTCTCTTTTCGCTTTAAGTTTTACTTTGTAGTCCGCTGGGGTGGTAAAGTCCACTATATAGTCAGATATTTTTTTTTGTTAATCATCTGATCTTTTGGTTGCGATTAGGTGATCGGTTCGCATTTCAAAATCGCAGAGATTTTTTTGCGTCTCATTCTCAAGGATGTTTTCTAGTTTGTGTATGTACCATTTGGGTCAAATTTCAATTTCGTGCACAATTCCCAATGGCTCACCTTCCCCCACCTTACTATTATTATTATCATTATTATTATCATTATTATTATTATTATTATTATTTACTCCTTGAGAGTTTTTCCACATCGGTTTAAACCGATGGTCTTTCACTGGAGTTTGAGTGACAGCAAGTCTCCTTAAGTCTCCTAGACTCTTCTCGGTATTCGGGTCGATCGCAATAATGCAGTAGTTTGGATGGTCCCCACTCGTCCTCTTATTTCATGGTCCTCTACTCCCTTTAATAACCCTTTTCGTGATGTACCAAAAGCACCTATTACAATTAGTATGATTGTCATCTTTACGTTCCATAGTTTTTTTTCAATTCCCTCGCAAGGTCTAGGTACTTATCATCTTTTCATTTTCTTTCAGTTTTATTCTGTGGGTAGCTGGGACATCAAAGTCCGCAATTTTGCAAGTTCTCTTTTTTTGTTGGTTATTATAAAGTCTGGTATTCTGGCTGAGATTAGGGGATCCGATTGTATGTCAAAATCCAATAGGAGTTTATGTGTGTCATTCTCCAGGACAGATTCTGGGTGGTGCATATACTATTTCTTCGTGTTGTCAAATTCCAATTTCTTGCATATCTCCCAGTGGGTCACTTTGCCCACCCAGTCGTGTCTAGTCTTATACTCCTTCTGTGCTAATTTGCTGCATTCGCTTATTATGTGATTGATGGTTTCGTCTCTATCACCACATAACCTACATTTGCTATTTTGTTGCGTCTTATCTATTCTCGCTTTGATATGATTGGTTCTTATGGCGTTGTTTTGTGCTGGTATGAGAAGATTTTCTGTTTCTCTCTTAAAGTTTCATTTTCTTAGTCACGCTCACGCTTTCTTGTGTGAGATGTTGCTCATCAGTCGTTTAAAACGCTCACAAAATTGTTTTTCTTCCCATTTTCGTTTTCGAGTTATTGTCATTCTGTTGATCTTCGTGTTGTCAGTATCGTTTTTGATGGCGGTAATCTGTCCTCCTTCGTGCTTTTCTGTGTAGTCCTCGAGTCGTTGTATCGATGTGTCAACGCTGTCGTCAATACTGGCAAGTTCTCTTCCTCCCTCCTTTCTTGATGCAGATAGTCTGTCAATGTCATCTCTGATGTATTGTCATTATTGTCTGATGCATGGTCATTAGTTTTCTTGCTCTTTGGTCCAGTTCTTCTCTCGTCCACTTCAAAAAGGGTTCTGAATATCTAACGAGGGGTACACCTCAGGTACTTATTTCTTTGATAAGGTTTCTCCCACAAAGTTTTGTCTCGAGTAGCTTTCTGGTTCACCTGAGATATTCTTTTTTTAAATTTTTTCTATTTCCACTTGTTTGATGGTGTCAACTTCCAAGACGCCCAAGTATTTGTAGCTTACTTTTACTTTCAGCGTTCTAATCTTGTCTTGATTTGGCAGTTACATTCCGTCAGTCATGTGTCGTTTGCTGCTTTTCATTACAAACATGGTACATTTTTCTATGCTAAATTCCATCCCTATCTCTTGGACTATATTCTCACAATGTGTATAAGTTTCCAGTAGGAAGGTTATGGGTCTGTAGTTTTTTGGGCGGTTCCCTTGAGGGGTTTCTTCAGGATCAATGTGGCTACTCTTTTGGTCATCCATTCAGGTATGTGTGCTCCTTGTAGACATCTGTTCATTTCTAGTGCAAGTCTTTCGTGAATGGAGGTGAATTTCTTGAATCAAAATCCATGTATTCCATCATGGCCTAGAATTTTTCAATTTGATATATTTTGAGTGTTGTTTTTTAAATCGATGTGTATTTCCGCTTTCGGACCTTCTTGGAGACTTTTTAATTCTTTTATCATATTGTTTATCTATTCGGCTTTTTTTTTGGTTATGGTCTCTTGTTTGTCATATTTTAGTTCAAAATTGTTTGGTTTCTCTTGCATCCGGTTGTTGGTATGTTTTCGTGTCATCTCCCTCGACTAGTCGGTAGAATTTCCTTTCGTTGTTTTGGAATGTCCTGTTTTGTCTGAATTGTTTTATCCTTTCTCAATATCTTTTTAATCTTCCTTCTTTCGCCAGTACTTTCTGGTTTATTTCATGAAGTTGTATTTTAATTTTTCCTTGTGTTGCCTTTTCCTTTTTGTATTAACATGTTCCTGCGTCTTTCCTTTATTTTATCATTTTGGTCTGTTTTCGTAGATTTTTATTTATCAGCGTTTCCGGTCGAATTTCCCATCCTGGTTTTGATTTTTTCCATGTGCTTTTTGAGGGGATTTCAATTTTCTGACAAACTACTTTCGCTCTTAAATAGATTAGTTCATTTAATTCGATTATGTTATTTGTTTATATATAAGTTAGTACTTGATTTGTTTTTTCCGTTTCCATCTTGACTGTTCTTCATTCTATGTTTCTTAGTGATGGTAAGGTAGTCTTTTCCCCGTTCATAATTCTCTTTAAATTTTCTAATTTTTTTGGTTCTTGTGTTAGTGTGTTATTTCGGTTAGACTGTTCTAGCTTGTCAGGACTTGGTGTGTCTGATATTGTGTTGCTATCTTGTTCATTTTCTGGTGTATTTCTAGTATTTCAAAGTCAGAAAACCAACCTTTCTTTATAATTGTCCTAACTTGGTCAGCAAGTCTTCGGCTTGTTGTCTGAAAACTAGCGCATTCTTGCTAGATCTCAATCATTCTTTTTCTATATCCTCTTTGAGAAGGGTTGCTCCTAAAATAGCAGTGTAGTGCAAGGTAGTTGTTTTCCATAGTCCATGTTGTTTGTTTCCTTAAATCGTCATTCGTGTACCTGAAAAAAGAACAGCCAACATTTGCAGGAAGACGATTGGGTCTCCCATGTTGGCTATTAGGAGAGCACTTGATCATGACACCCTGGACTGCCTAGGTCCCACGTTGTGTCATATTTTGATTGGACATTTTTATGATGGGTGGTATATTGTGGTTATACCAGACCCAGGGGTTGTTTAAAATCTGCCCGCCTGACACAGACGTGATCTGGTTTTCTCAAAGAGAACTTTTAAGGGGGCAACAAAACCCTTTTAAATATTGTCATTCACTCCCGTATATTCTTCAAGTTTTAATTTTGTAAAAGTCCACATTAATGCTACTTTTGAAATTCAGAGTTATTTTAGGTTACGGAAAATTGACTTGTGGGGACCAGTTATTGTAGGATTAAGGATTATTTAAATCTGGTTATTCTTAGACCGACAAATAACAATAGTAATTACATGAAAACCATCGACAGATACCAACATTCGAGCGATAATTTAGTTACCTTTTTGGTTGGTCATTTTTAGATAAGGGCACGATTGTAGCCAGTTTTCCATTTCTCTGACTTTTTACTTGGTTTCTAAGAACATGTGTGCGAGCATTTATATCTCCCCCCCACTTGATTCTTTTTTGTTTTTTGTTCTTTTTCTCCTCCCCACTTCTGCTCTTAATTACTTTACAAGAAACGAAAGTTTTTAATTTAACAGGTACTCTTCCCTTACACAGACAATAATAATGATTATAGCAAACCAAAAAGAAACCTGAAAGCAGCAAACCAACGGGAAAGAATATCACTGCCAAAGCAAAACTAAAGGCAGCAAACCAACAAGAAAGAATAAAACTGTGGAAACAGCACTTCGAAAACTTACTAGGAAACCCACCGAAAATAACACATGAACCAATCACCAGAATAATTAGCAAACAATTAGAGATTAAACTAGGACCGTTCACACAAGAAGAACTCGACTCGGTTCTCAGAAAAATTAAAAATAGGAAAGCTGCAGGGCTGGACGAGATTCCACCAGAAGTATGGAAGACCAGACAATTCGATGACATACTGCTCCGACACTGCAACGCAGTATACAATCAAAATCCGATAGATAGATGGATGAAAGGATGCATACTCCCCTTCCCTAAAAAGGGTGATCTCGGATTAGCCAAAAACTACCGAGGCATAACACTTACATCCATAGCAGCCAAAATCTACAATTCCCTACTACGAAAACGCATAGAACCCGAAATCGACAACATACTTAGGAAAAACCAAAATGGCTTCCGAAGAAATAGATCCACGACCTCACAAATATTAACCATCCGTAGAATCCTTGAAGGTGTACGGGCAAAAAACCTACAAGTGACATTAATTTTTGTTGACTTTACCAAGGCTTTCGATTCCATTCACAGAGGAAAGATGGAACAAATCCTACTAGCGTACGGCATACCTAAAGAAACCGTAGCGGCAATAACGATTATCTATAGAAACACTAAAGTAAAAGTACGATCACCAGATGGAGACACAGAATACTTCGACATTGTCGCAGAAGTACTCCAAGGGGACACGCTGGCTCCGTACCTCTTTATCATTTGTCTAGACTACGTACTTAGAACATCGATTGACAAAATCAAAGAGAATGACTTCTAACTGACGAAGAAAAGAAGCAGAAGGTACCCCGCAACAACAATTACCGACGCCGACTACGCCGATGACATAGCGATACTGGCAAATACACCTGACCAAGCCGAAACACTACTGCATAGTTTTGAACGAGCAGCAGCAAACATAGGCCTCTATGTTAATGCACACAAAACGGAATATATGTGCTATAAGCAAACGGGGGATATCTCCACTCTAGAAGGAACCCCTCTTAAACCACTAGACAAATTCACTTACCTAGGAAGCAGCGTCGAATCAACCGAAAAGGACATCGAAACGAGATTAGCGAAAGCATGGACAGCTATCAATAAGCTATCGATTATATGGAAATCAGACCTAACCGATAAAATGAAACGCAGTTTCTTCCAGGCAGCGGTCACATCGATACTGCTATATGGCTGCACTACATGGACGCTAACAAAACGGCTGGAGAAGAAGCTAGACGGCAATTACACAAGAATGCTACGTGCAATCTTAAACAAGTCCTGGCAGCAACACCCCACAAGACACCAACTGTACGGCCACCTACCTCCTATCACGAAAACTATTCAAGTTAGACGAGCCAGACATGCAGGACACTGCTGGAGAAGCAGGGACGAACTCATAAGTGATGTACTCTTATGGACCCCCACACATGGCCGTGCAAAAGCAGGACGACCAGCACGAACATACATCCAGCAGCTATGTGAGGATACGGGATGTTGTCCTGAAGACCTACCTAGGGCGATGAACGATAGGGAGGAGTGGCGAGAGAGGGTCAGGGATATCCGTGCTACCAGCGCGATATGATGATGATGATGATGATGATCATTACAATAACTATAGTTGTAATTATGTAAGTAACAAAGACAGAGAATATGCTTATTAATACCAATATTTGAGCGATAATTTAGTTACCTTTTCGGGTGGTCAGTTTTGGATTAGGACATAATAGTAGGCAGTTTTTAATTTCTTTGATATTTCACTTAGTTTCTAAGAACATTTGATGAAGATTTATGTCTCTTCCCTCTTGGTTATTTTTTGCTTATTTTTTGCTTATTATCTTACTCTTTTGTAAGTTTTTCACACCAACGTTAGCAGATGGTTTTTCACTGGAGTTTGAGTGATAGTAAGTCTCCTCAAGTCTCCAGGACTCTTCTCGATCTTAGTAATGCTGTAGTTTATAGTAGTCTCTACTTGTCCTCTGATTTCTTAGATTTCCAGTCCCTTTATCAAAACTTTATGGAATCGTTCCAAGCGCACCAATTACGCTTGGTATAAACGTCACTTTCATGTTCCATAGTTTCTTCAGCTCTCCAGCAAGGTCTAAATATTTATTCCTTTTTCACCTTCTTTTAATTTTACTCTGTGAAAATGCCAGGAATGCAAAGTCCACTATTCGGTAAGTTCTTTTTTTTTTTTTTGTTTGCCGCTTGAAATATCTATACAATTAGTTTTCTTCCTATTTTCGTTTTCTAGTTATTGTTGTTCTGTTGTTCCTTGTGTTGTTTTTGTTGTGTCTGGTCAATTTAATTTGCCCTTCTTTGTTCTTTTATCATTATTTTACTCTTTTTTTTCTCACCAACGTTAGTTGATGATTTTCCACGGAGGTTTTAGTGACAGCATGTCTCCCTTAGTTTCCAGGACTTTTCTCAGTATTCTCGCCGATCTTAGTAATGTTGTAGTTTGGATTTTCTCTACTTGTCCTCTGATTTCTAAGTCTTCTAGTCTCTTTACCAATCCTCTGGGGATCGTTCCTAGTACATCAACTACAATCGGTATCACCGTCACCATCATGCTCCATAGTTGCTTCAGCTTTCATCCAAGGATCTGAAATTTATCCCTCTGTTCACCATCTTTTAATTTTACCCTGTATTTTCCTGGGTGGCAAAGTACACTATTCGACAGGTTTTCTTTTTTGTTGACAATCACCAGATCTGGTCGTCTGGTCGAATTTAGGTGATCCGTTTGTATCCGTTTGTATCTAAAAATTCCAAAGAATGTTGTGCGTCTCATTTTCTAGGACGGATTCTGGATTGTGCATATACTATTTGTTTGCATGGTCAAAATTAAACTTCTTGCACAATTTCCAGTGGACCCCCTTCACCACCCAGTCGTCTCCAGTCTTATACTCTCTTTGCGCTAATTTATTGCATTATTATCATTTACTCCTTGAGAGTTTTTCACACCATCTTTAGCTGATGGTCTTTCACGGGAGTTTGAGTGACAGCAAGTCTTCTTAAATATCCAGGACTCTTCTCAGTATTCTGACCGATCTCAATAATGTAGTAGTTTGGATGGTCTTCACTCGTCCTCTTATTTCCAAGTCCTCCAGTCCTTTAATAATCCTTTGGTGACTGTACCGAGAGCACCAATTACAATTAGTATAACCGTTACTTTCATCTTCCACAGTTTTTTTCTGTTCCCTAGCAAGGTCGAGATATTTATCCTTCTTTACATCTTTCAGTTTTACTCTGTGGTCAGCCGGGATAGCAAAATCCACATTTTAGTAAGTTCTCTTTTTTTCGTTGATTATAATTAGATCTGGTCTTCTGGCCAAGATTAAGTAATCTATTTGTATCTTAAAATCCAAGAAGATTTTGTGTGTGTTATTCTCCAGAACAGATGTTGGGTTGTGCATAGACCATTTGTTCGTATTATTATTATTATTATTATTGTGTTTTTTTTCACACCAGCTCTGACAGGTAGTTTTCACTGGAGTTTGTAACAAGTTTCTTCATATTTCCAGGACTCATCCAAGTATTCTTAGCCGATTTTAGCTGATATGGACGGGATGGTCTCGAGTGTTCTAATCTCCAGGTCGCCAAGTCTTTTTCACTTTTTTTTTTTGTGGTAGCTTTGATTGTTCCAAAAGTTCCAACTACGATTAGTGCTACAGTTACTTTCATGTCCCACAACTTTCAATTCTCTGGCATGATTTAGGTATTTGTACAGCATTTTACCTTCCTTTACTTTCACTCTAGGATTCAATGGAATGCCAAAATCAGTTCATTAATTCTTTTCTTCAACCTAATTAAAAGTCGGTTTGGTCATCAGCTCCAAATCGAATGATACGTTTGTATCTAAAAGCCCTAAAGAATTTTTCACATTTTATTTTCTAGGATAGATTCTTGTTTGTGTATATATCATTTGTCAATGTGGTCAAATTTTAGCCGTTTGCACAATTCCCGGGGGATCATCTCACTTAATTATTTCTATTCTTGAAGTCGTTTTGCGCCAGTTTGCTGCATTCACTTACAATATGGTTTATTAATACTACAACTACTACTACTACTACTGCTGCTGCAATTACTACTACTACTACAACTACTACAACTACTAATGGTCTTGTTTTTATTGCTATTATTTCAATTCTTGCGAGTTTTTATCATGAACCTTAGTTGGTGGTTTTTATTGGAGTGACAGCCATTTTCCTCATTTTGCATTTTTTTCTTAGCCTTTGGGAACCGTTCCAAGTGCACCAGTTACTACTGGTATCACCATCTCCCTCATGTTCCACAGTTTTGTCTCCCTTTTTATTTCCTTTTATTTTGCTCTGTAGTCCTCTAAAACAGCAAAATCCTCTAGATGAGAAGTTTTTTTTTTGTTCATTTATACTATTATGTTAGCTGATTTTAATAGTGCTGTGGTCTGGATGGTCTTCATTATTCCTCTGATCTCTAGTTATTCCTTGTTAAAAAAAAAAGACAAAAATATGAACAAGAAGATTAAAAAGAAATCCTTTGGTAATTTTAGAAAGTATCTTCATCGTTATTGATAATTTATCTCTCTTTATCCCCCTCTCTTAAACTTTCGTCATCCCTCTCGTTCCCTCTCTCTCTCTTAGTATGTAAATTGTTTCTCTCACTTTATATTGCGCAAGGGCACAATTAGTAAAGCATATGGAATGAAAATACAATTAAACGAGCAGAATTTCAAGTAAACAGCAATAATAATGCTTGATTCATATCACAAGAAGTTTGGAAATATTTTCTCCCGTAAATTGAATTTATTCATCTTTATATCCCCAATGAATTGATTCATTGCAAATGAAAGGTAATTTCACTTATAAACGAGCAGTTTACTCAAAAGTTTGCTGCAGACGGCTGCAAATGAAGTACTTGGATATTAATGAGCATAAGATGAGATTTTTTTTCTCTCCTTCTAAATTCGTTCATAAAACAGAAAAATAATTTGATTAAGTTTTATTTTTGTGTTTTAATTGAATAAACCTTTGCAAAATCGATGTAATAAGATTGTTTTGTTTGGAAGAAATATGAATTTTCCTTTGATAATTGAGTTTTACTTTATATGAGATAATCTAGAAGAATGAAGCCATACTTGAATATGTACATTTATTTTTTATCTGTAATACTTGAGGGAGTTAATTCTTAACTGTTAATTATTGAATAGCCCCTTTTACACATGTGTAAAAGGCGACCAAAAACTTTACTATAAACATTAAGTTAGCTGTTTGCAGAAAACAATGCCTTACCACGTTTAATCTTCCTTAATCAGACATAATTCACATGAATCGTAGCCCATTTGACGGGAGATGTCGAATACGCTGACTGCATCTCTGCCGAGGAGTTAGACTTCCCCAATGAATGTCCTGTTAATGATACTAAGCCATCTGATAGTGAGGCTTCAGCACTGGAGTGTTGGGGAATGTGGAGTACCTCTTCAATGGCATTGCTCCAAGGTCCACTCTGTCCCGGAGTGGTAGCACCTAATAGGGTGCTATCTATGTGTCACATTGAACTGTTTGACCATTTAAACTGTGCGCAAACAAATAAATTATGTTAAATTGAATTGTTATAAATAAAAATCTCTGACCATATAACTCTGTATAAACAAATGACTGATGTTAAATCGAATTGTTTGTGATACACAGCAATACTTGGAACCATTTTAATGTATGCAAATAAAACTATTAGTGTGGAACGCTTAAAATCGTTTACCTGTTTGCAAAATAGAATTATTAGTATTACACAGCAATATTTCGAACCATTTGACTGTGTACAAATGAATGAATAGTGTTGAACAGAATAATTAATGTTAAATAACAATACTAGAAAGCACTTCACTGTCTGCAAACAAATGATTAATAGAAATATTAATGTTTGATCCCAATAATTGAAACCATTTAACTGTGTTAATTAACCATAGCAATACTAGTGTGCAAACAAATTAGTTGTAATTCATTGAAAAATAAAATTACTTTCAAACTATTCACTTACAAATGATATTTACATATAACAATTTAACTGAGTCCAAACAAATGACTGATGTTAAATTATTAGTGTTACACAGAGATACATGAAACGATTTGTTTGTATTGAAACAAATGATTAATAGTGAATAGAATTACTTGGATTAGAAATACTTGAAATCATTTAAATGTGTGTGCAAAAAAAATGCAAAAGAAAAAATGAAATCTGAGTTATTTAAAAATGTTATCTACAAAATGTGTTTATGAATTATATATATTTAATGCATAAAAAGGATTTGGTTTTAAATAACCTACGAGTGTTGATATGACATAAAACCCAAGCAAATGAACAAACTATATCGATCTGAAGTTATTTCCCCCAGGGTTAAGAATATCTGTGTGCTCTACTAACGACCTCAGGTGGAATTCTGCTTTATTTGTTCGAAAATACTTTAGAAATCACAAAGCTTCAAATCAATCAAACGCACATCAGAAGGATTTATTCTGATGATCAAACAAAAACTAACTGATCATATAGACTTCGAGTATTGGTGATCATTTGAAGGGATCGATAACCTATTCGGTTATATGTGCTATGCCATCTATTTCTAATAATTAACCCTGCTCATCTTCTAGTAAAATGTGATTGGTTGAACAGGGTCAAATGATTTCAACGGCAACGAATAATCTCTGATCTTATCATTTCGTAATACCATATTACGTGTCTTTATAATTTCAATGAAATATTTTTTGACAATCATTATAACCAAGAAATTAAGGGGATTCTCAAAAATGAAACTCATGATAATTTTTATAATATATTTTGTGGTTACTATTGATAAAAAAAATCCCGCATAACTCTTTCATCTTAGTTTTTTACACACACACACACACACACACACACACACACACACACACACACACACACACACACACACACACACACATGAATGTATGTACGTATGTAAACTACTTCGGTTGATAAAATGTATAATTTGCCTGATTATGTTTATTAATTGTATGAAGATAGGACAATTGTTGACTGTTATTGTAATTAACTCTCAATGTTTGAAACTGATGCTAATTATTGAGATGTTAATAAAAACAGAGGGAAATAATCAACGAAGTCGGTTTCCCTGAAGATAAAAAGGTTTTAAATAATATAAAAACAAAACTCGTCAGATGCATATTCAGAAAAGTGATTCACATACACACACACATATACACATAAAGAGACAAGTATGTATACATATATAAATGTGTGTGTGTGTGTGTGTGTGTGTGTGTGTGTGTGTGTGTATAGCTGTAAAAATATCATTTTTAAAATCCATCTTCAAAATTGAATAAAAGATATATAGAACTGCATTAATTTAGTTAACTTTAACATACATAAAAAATAAGCACACAATTCACAATCCCTCGTAATCCTGGAACGTGGGAACTGATTATAAGTAGGGATATTCCAGATAAATCAAAAATTGGAAAGAGAGTAAATCGTATGGGCGGACTATTCTCTCTTTTGTTCTAATTAAGAACTCTACTTGTTCGAATTAATCGTTTAATTATCCAGGGTAAGCGCATTGTAGTGGATTCCTTTCAAATCCCATCCTATAAACGCTATATTTAAATGAAGATCGGCTGTTGATACAATTAGCTTTGATTCATTTTGTTCACTCCATGATTTCTCGTGGTATTGCGTATTGTATATTAAATTCATTCTTTTCGTTATGTTAATGCTAAACCTGATGATTTTCAACACACTCTATACTTTGTGAAGGTTGGAGATCTCACGTGTCGAATAACGTTGACTTAAATTGATCACTTCAACTGGTTTGTGCGTTGTTGTTGTTGTTGTTAAAGGCACCGAACAGAGGGATATATGGTGGAGTAGTATATTTATTCTTATCTTGCGCAGGTTTCAATAAACGTCGACTAAAGACTAAAGCAGACAATGGTGACAAATTGAGAGAGACAACGTGAAAGACTCCCTTTCAGTTTGCCTCTGCGACTGCTCTGAGGAGAGACAGAAGACGAATTGAAGGTCAAATGGAAGATGGATAAGTCAATCTCAAGAAAGCGATGAACTGCACTATCGAATATCGTGGATTGATGAACCAAATTGATATGTGCGGCTCTTCTAGAGACTTTTACTCCTTCCAAGATGGTGTGAACTATGTTAAACTTTTCTTGAATACTCTGACACTTCACAGAACAAATTTGCTTGAGTGCTAAAAAACCCTCTGATATTGTTATTATTATTTTATTCCTTGTGAGTTTTGCACATTAGTTTTAACGGGTAGCTTTTTCACTGGAGGCTGAGTGACAGCAAGTCTCCTTTGGTTTACAAGACTCTTCAAAGTATCCTGGTCAATCTTAACAGTGCTATGATCTGTAGTGTATTGATTCTTTATCTGATTTCCATTTTCCTTCAGTTTTCTTTCTAAGATTTTGGAGACTGTTCCAAACGCACCAAGTCTGAGGGTCATTCAATAAATAAGGTGAATTTTGCCTGTGAATTTTTGTAATAGAAAGCATTGTAAACGGTGTTTCCTTTTACAAACACCTTTTATCGAGGAAATCAATAGTCATAGGTCGTTTCACGTCCTTGAAAACTATCACCATGACTTTCTTTACTGACCACTGTAGCAGAAACTTTTTTGTTACCGGAGAGTTCATGTTTTTACTTCATAGACTATCTTTACGGATCAGGCTTGTAATAGCAAATCCATGCTTTGCCCAATGCATACATTTTTTGACTAAAACATGCTTCTCCGTACATAACATACACATTCATTAGTTACATTTCACAGCCACTAAAAATTCCATGAGATCTCTTTTCAAGCCTGGTGCACTCTGTTTGGTTTTCAATCATTTTCAATAAACTCAAAAAATACTTTTGTGAGATTAAAATAATTTTTGCTCAAGACAAATTTCAAATTATACAGAAATTACATTTATGGAAAAAAATCTGAAAAAAAATTGCTTTTTAAAAAAATAAATCTTATTTATTGAATGACCCTCGTAAAATCATCAAATTTATGTTTCATAACTTTTTTCAGTTCTCTTTATCCATCTCTTTGCTTTCTTTCATTTTTACTCTGTGGTCCTTTCGAACAACAAAATCAACTAAATAAAAAGTTCCCTTTACAATTATTTTATTTCTTGCATGCTTTTCCCTCTTGTGTTAACAGATGATTTTTTTAATGGAGTCTGAGTGACAGCAAGTCTCCTCAGGTCACCAGGACTCTGCTGAATATTCTAGTAGATCTTAACCATACTATGATCAGGATAGTCTTGATTCTTTTCGTTTCCAATCCCAGCTGTATTTTTACAAAGTGTTTGAGGACGGTTCCAAGTGCGCCAACTACAATTGGTATTAGTGTTACCCTCATGTTCCACTGCTTCTTTTTAGGTCTCTGCCAAGGTCCAAGTATTTATCTAACTTTTTTCTTTCTTTTATTTTATGGACAGCTGGAACAGAAATATCCACAAGATGGAAGTTTTTTTTCTTGTTATCTCGTGGTCTGGTCAGAATTAGGTAAACCGTTTATATCTCAAAATGTTAGGTCTGGTTGTCTGGCCAAGATAGGTGATCCGTTTGTATGTCAAAATGTTAAGTCCAGTCTTTTAGCCGAGATTATGTAATCAGTTTGTATCTCTAATCTTTGTATAGGTCGTCTGGCTGGGATTATTTGATTAGTTTGTATCGCAAAATGTTATGAGTCGTCTTCTGGCCCTGATTTGATGATCAGTTTGAATCAAAAATTGTTTGGTCTAGTCTTCTGGCCGGGATTAGGTGATAAGTTAAAATCTCAAAATGGTAAATCCTGTCTTCTGGCCGGGTTTAGGGATCAGTTTGTATCTCAAAATATTAGGCCTGCTCGTCGGGTCCTGATTAGGTGATCAGTTTCTACTTTCAAATGTTTGGTTTGGTCTTCTGACCGGGATTATGTGATCGGTTTATATCTAAAAATGTTTGGTCCGTTCTTTTGACCTCAAGTTGGTGATTAGTTCGTATCTCAAGATGTTTCGTCTGATCGTCTGGCCGAGATTAATTGATCAGTTTGCATCTCAAAATCCCGGAGAATTTTATGCGTGTCCTTTCATACGACGGATTCTGGTTTGTGTATATACCATTTAAGATTCTTCTTCTTCTTCTTCTTCTTCTTCTTCTTCTTCTTCTTCTTCTTCTTCTTCTTCTTCTTCTTCTTCTTCTTATTATTATTATTATTATTATTATTATTATTATTATTATTATTACTTACCCCTTAAGAGTTTTTCTCATCAGTTTTACCTGATGGTCTTTCACTGGTGTTTGAGTGACTGCAAGTCTCCTCAAGTCTCCAGGACTCTTTTCAGTATTCTGGCCGTTCTCAATAATGCTGTAGTTTGTATGGTCTCCTCTAGTCCTCCAACTTCGAAATCCTCCAGTCCCTTTAATAATCCTTTAGTTACTGTACCAAAAGCACCAATCATAATTGGTAAAATTGTCACCTTCATGTTCCATAGTTTTTTTCAATTCCCTAGCAAGGTCGAGGTATTTATCCTTCTTTCCACTTTCTTTTAATTTTATTCTGTGGTCAGCCGAGACAGCAAAGTCCACAATTTTAAAAGTTCTCTTTTTTGTGTTGATTATTATCAGGTCAGGTTTTCTGGCCGAGATTCGGTGATCCGTTTGTATGTCAAAGTTCCATAGGAGTTTATGTGTGTCATTCTCTAGGGAAAATGCTGGGTTGAGCATATACCTTTTGCTCGTTTGGTCAAATTTCAATTTCTTGCACATTTCCCAGTGGATCACCTTGCCCACCCAGTCGTGTCTAGTCTTATACTCCTTCTGTACTAGTTTGCTGCATTCGCTTATTATGTGATTGATCGTTTCTTCTCTATCACCACATAACCTATATTTGGTATTTTGTTGCGTCTTATCTATTCTTGCTTTTATATGATTGGTTCTAATGGCGTTTCTGTTACATAGTTTTGTCTCGAGTAGCTTTCTAGTTGAGATAATTCTTTCTTAATTTTTTTTTCATCTACACTTGTTTGATGGTGTCAGGCTCCAAGATGCCCGAGTACTTTTAGGATTCTTTTACTCCGAGCGTTCTAATCTTGTCTTGATTCGGTAGTTCCATTCTGTTAGTCAGATGTCGTTTGCCACTTTTCATTACAAACATGGCACATTTTTCTATGCCAAATTCCTTTCCTATGTCCTGGCTGTATATTCTAACAGCGTGTATTAGAGTTTCCAGGGCTTTTTCTTTTTTTGCAAATAGTTGATGTCATCCATGTACATTCGGGGATTGATCTTTTCTTGTGAGGTGTTTTTAAGTGGTTATTGTGAATAGTAACGGTGATTGTGCGTCTCCTTGAAATATATCTCTTTAGATCTTTGCTTCAGCTAAGTTTCTTCCTCCTGCTGTCAATTCCTCTCTCCGGGTTTTCATGGTTTTCTCGATAAAGTTTATGACTTCATGTGATATTTTGAACATTTTGAGGCAGTTTATTATCCAGGTTTGGGGCACCATATCATATGCCTTTTTTGTAGTCAACCCAGGCCACTGCTAGATTTTTCCGCCTAGTCTTGCTCTCATTTAGGATGTGTTGATCTATGTAAAGTAACTCTGCTGTGCCTCTGGATCCTTTGCAGCACCCTTTTCTTTCCTCAGGGAACAATCTGTGGCTTGTGAACAAGTTGTAAATCTCTTCCCTTATTTGTGCTGTTAAAATTTTCCACAATAATTTGTATGCAGGTTATTGGTCAGTAGTTTTTGGGACGGCTCCTTTGTTTGGGTCCTTTTGGATCAATGTTATCTTTCCTTTGGTCATCCATTCGGTCCAAAATCGTTTGGTTTCTCTTGCATCTTGTTGTTAGTATGTTTTTGTGTCATCTCTTCTCACTTGTTGGTAGTATTTTCTTTCATTGTTTCGCAATGTCCTGTTTTGTCTGTATTGTTTTACCCTTTCTCAATATCTTTTTAATCTTCCTTCTTTTACCTGTACTTTCTGGTTTATTTCATCAAATTGGATTTTTATTTTTTTTCTTGTGTTGCCTTTTCCTTTTTGTATCAACATGTTCCAGCGTCTTTCCTTTATTTTATCATTTTGGCCTGTTTTCGTAGATTTTTTTATCTGCGTTTCTAGTTGGATTTCCCATTCTGGTTTTTGATTTTTCCTCGTGCTTTTTGAGGGCATCCCAATTCTCTTACAAACTAATTTCGCCCTCACATTAGCGTTAGCTTATGGTCTTTCACTGGAGTCTACAACAACGAGTCTCCTTAAGTCTCTAGGACTCTTCACGCTATTCTGTCAGATTTTCATTATTATTATTATTATTATTATTATTATTATTATTATTATTATTATTATTATTATTATTATTATTTACCTGAAAGAAAAAGGAGAAGTATTAGTAGCTTTAGCAATAGTGATGAAAAACACTCCCAAAATAAACAAAACTAAACAAAAAACAAAAGCAATTACTAAAACAAAGTATAATCGGAAAAGAAAAGACAATAAGAAATACCACTTCAGTCCCATTATAGTTGTTGCATTTATATATAAATTCTATCAGAGCAAATATGGAACAGAGGTAGTAAAATTTAGGAAATGCCCTGTAGTTAATTACATTACTGATAGAAGAAGAGGAAGAAGAAGAAGAAGAAGAAGAAGAAGAAGAAGAAGAAGAAGAAGAAGAAGAAGAAGAAGAAGAAGACTGAAGTGAGTCGAAATGAAGATATTGTTCAGGCCTCCGCAAAAAAAAAAAAAAAAAATGAAAGAAATAATGATGGTAAAAGTTTGTGACATGCCATATAAGATTAAAATATCGTTGTAAATTGATCTTGCAAGAAAATGGTAATGAAAAAATTCCAACATTAAGAAAGATCCTTAGAATGTGAGAAGGAAAATGTGCAGAGTGGAAATATTTTGGGAAGGAATTGATAACTAATAATCATAAGAACAAAAATAACGAAGAAGAAGAAGAAGAAGAAGAAGAAGAAGAAGAAGAAGAAGAAGAAGAAGAAGAAGAAGAAGAAGAAGAAGAAGAAGAAGAATTACATTGGAAAACGGAAAAAAGGATGAAAGAAAAAATTATTAAAAACAAAAGAATGGGAAGACAAAAAACTAAACAAAATACGGTTAAGAAGAGAGTGGGTGAAAAAATTCAGGAATAAAAAAAGGAAAAATAGGAAAAGGAAGTGAAAAGTTAAAGAAGAAGAAGAAGAAGAAGAAGAAGAAGAAGAAGAAGAAGAAGAAGAACAACAACAACAACAACAAGGCACTATATATTCCAATGTTTTGGAGATGTAAGAGAAAAGTTTGGTGAAAAAGTAGCATATTTTGAGCAAATAAGGGTGGTCGAGGTGTCTTGTTATTATGATTGGGCTGATTAAGCGTAGTTTTCGTTGCGTGTCGGGGGACTGAGTCGTTTGAAAATTGTTTTCATTTTGGCTCGAGCCATGATGAACGTTAATTGCATTGAACGGCGAGAGAACTTACCACCACACCCAACAAACGTTCGATCCATTTTCCATTTACTAGCCTCATTCCCTCGACTTTTCCTATCGTATAAATATAAATATGTAAATATGAAGATAAGGAAGTAGATGATGGAAGGGAAGCTGTCGATGAAAATGAAGATGATGATACCAGCTAACAGCGTTATCCATCGAATTGGACACACGTAATCACTCTAGGATAATCAGTGGATATAATAGAATAAAGTTTTCATTTCTTAAAAAAAACAGGAAGGTAGCAGGATGCAAAAGAAGTTAGAGTAAATAAAATGACAGATATGAGAAAAGAAAAAGAAGACGTAAAGATGATAAAATAGAGATAGACTAAGAAAATGAAGTTTAGAAGTGAGAGGGAGACTGAGGAAAATGATAGTGAAAGGCTGAGTAGAAGAACAGAGAAAGAAGGTTGAGGAAGAGAGCGGGATAAAGTTATGACAAATGATAAAGAAATGAGGAAGAAATAGATGTATGACAAAAAAAAAAAACAAAAAGAAAAAACAAAAAAGAAAAAGGTGGAATATAAAAAAATGAAAAGAAAGTGGGGGGGAAAGGCGAGGATAGAAAAATAAAAATTTCCAGCCAGAGAGAAAAATGTGAAAGAAAAAAGATTAAAGATAATTCAATGTAGAGAAATATAAAACAAAAGAGAGGGATGTAACTCGATTCAGTTGAGAATAAAAAGACCTGCTATTCACATCGCACCTGCAATGAAATAAAGAAAGATATAAACAAAGCAAGAGAGAAAAAATAACTATAAAATGTAATCGATGAAGGAGGAGTAATCAAAAAAGACTGAAGAAAAATGACTATATTTAAAGAGTAAAAATGAAAAGAGAGTAAAGAAAAAAAAAGGTTTTTTTGAAGGAAAAGAGAAAATACTGAAATCCTGGTGAGAAAATTATTGAAAAAAAAAGACAAAAAGCAAAAAACAAACATGTCAATTAAAATTTTCTTTTTAATTCGAACAACTTTGAGAAAAATTTTTAATTCACCTCTTCCTATTCGAAATCTATACTTTTTATACTTTAACTGTAAATCCTTTCAGAGAGAATTCTATATTCAAAGAACCGATGAATTTATTAAAGATTTCTTTAATTTGATCCAAACAAGGGATATATATATATGTTTGTGAATTAAGTCTCACTTTTCAACTGATTTGACTTTAGTTCTACCATTTTTGTAATATCATGGTAGACCTTATGACATATGAAAATGATGTTTTTAATGAGCATACTGAATTTCATGGTACATATCGATGTGCATTGGTCAATTTGAAAGAAACCATAATATATCCAAGCATAACTCTTGGACTAAACACTCACTATTATCTGGACGGAATGATAGCTCAGTTTAGTTGATGCTTTTCATCTCATCGAATGTACAAAATTAATATTTCAATTCCAACTTATTTCCAAGCACATAATTATTTTTAGCATAAATAATTGTAAGATTTAAAACCAAGAGTTTTATCTCTTTCAACTTGGTGAATGTTCTGGTCTCTATCGCTATGACCTTTTTCCTCTTCATTCCATCGAAATAGAATTCAATTATCGAGTCTTCTTATCTATGCTTCGTAAGTTGAAATAGTTCCAATTAGTACTCGAAAGCTTGCGGCTGGTCTTTTAATGGGCTTTTCTGGAACATTTTCCAACACAGACTTCAAATATTTATCAATGGTTAAGAACAGATCATTTTCGTGCTTTTTGAAAGTAACATTTCTATTTGCAAATTATTTATTGTCAAAATTATAGTCTAAATTTTAACAAAATTTATGAGATGAAAGCTTCTTTTTGAATTGTCTTAAATTCATTTTAGAATATACAGTGGAAAAAGAAAAAAAAAACGAAACAAAATAAATTGATAGAAAACGTTATGGTGTAGCTATCATTTCTCTTGGGAGTAAAATGGAAAACTTGGAAGACAGCCAATTAGAAACCCCTTTTATTGATTAGGAGTGTATGTCATGAATTGATAGGTCAATGTAGCATTGAATCACAAAAATGTGAACCAATTAAAAGATTACAAGCCGAGTATTAAACTTTAGAGTTTGTGAAGGAAAACGTGGCCGTTGTGAAGCGGCAGTTTTTAACAATTGTTCATTTCCCCAATTAGCAAACAAATTAAAAATTATTGGTTGTTTTATATACAAGGAGTTTGACTAGCAGATAAGTAAAAACTTTCTTGTTTCAAAGTTGTAAAAACGCTCTTCTTCACTGAGTAGTGCTACTATCGCATTTGAGTATACAGAATGCATTAGACAATTTCTGTCCATAGAATTCGATATAGCACCCTTTGTTCTTTCATATTAAAATTTGTTTTTTCTTTACCATACCCGTCCGCAAATTCACGCCATAGTATCTCTTGCCAATTGTCTTGTGTTTTGTCGAGTTTTTCAAGCCTTGAGAATGGCAGATACGAATTACAAATATCTCTTGAGCTGAGTAAAGAGCAGCGGGGATTGACGACAAAATTTTTAATGATGTACATTTAAAAGAAACAAATTACGAACCAAACTCAAATTAATTTCATTGAACATATAAAAATCAAGACGTACATATTTTTATAAGTAATTCTTGGCAACCATATCTGAAAAAAGGAAACATATAATGCGAAATGAAAAAAGAAATGTTTGTAAATGGATCTTTGGTAAATGATTCAAATACCAAAAATGTAAATAATGATAAAGTTAAAAAGATTAGCCACTCAGAAAAATTCGTGAATTTTTATGATTGTTTTGTTTTTGTCTTTAACATAAAGGCGATAACAATTAAATGTCAATTATAAAGTTTTCTTCCTTGTTTATTTATTTGTTTGCAAATGGGTAAATATGTCCTAAACAGATTATTGGATTTTCTCGTTTAGAAAATAAAAAAAGGGTGAGATGACGACACAGTGAAGAAAGAGAGGAACAAGTAACTGATTAAAACCTAAGTATTACATCTTAACCATCAATATAATGGTGCATTCAATAAGTTTCCAGATTTTTTTGTACAAGCATTTAAAATTGTCGTAGACTCTTGAAAATTCAGTATGTTATTGCTATACATCTTATGAGATGACTGACCAATTTTTAGGATTTAAGATTCAAATGAACAGCTACAGCAGCAATTGGAATACACCCTACTAAAGCCTGATCGTCACAACTGGTGAATTTCAAAAATGCAATTTGACACTTTAGAAGAACGATATGCAATAAAATTCTGTTTTAAACTTGGAAAAAATGCCACAGGAATGCTTCAGACTGCTTTTGGAGCATCTTGCATGAATCGAGCATCGGTTTTTGAGTGACATAAGAGATTCAAGGAAGGAATGGAGTCTGTGAAGGATGATGAGGGGTTTGGGAGGAGTAAGGAAGTCAATACACCAGAGTTGATTGGCCAGAGGGTTATGGTTAGGGTTACTATGTTGAGGTTTTAAGGGAGTTCAGGAAGAGATTCCGTCGGAAGAGGCCAGCACTCTTCAAATCGGATCAGTGGCATTTCCAGCAGGACAATGCACCAGTCCACAAATCCATCCTTATCACAAACTATTTGACCAAGATGGGTATCAAGACACATCCTCAGCCTTCCTATAGTCAAGACCTTGCACCCTGTGACTTTTGGTTATTCCCTAAGCTCAGAGGCCGTCGTTATGAGACAATTGAGGAGATCAAAGAGGCTGTGATGGAGATCATCGACACGCTCACAGAAGAGGACTTCAATGGGGTCTTCTAGAAGTTGTTAAAACGGTACAAGTGCATTGCAGCCGGAGGAGATTACTTCGAAGGGGACGTGGGTTTCATGTGTGTACTATCAATAAAAGTGCACACACGAAAAAAGTTTGGAAACTTATTTAATGATCCTCGTATTTCATTCAGTTATGGAAATTAATTGCAGTGATCGCAAATTAATTAATTAAATTTTCATATAAACGTCTGCTTATAGCCACGTGTGTGCTAGCGACTTTAGTGATCAAACCTGATAAATGAATGGCCGACAAAAAAAAAAAAGCAATATCATTAAATCTTGTATCCAAGCAATAGACTTAACACAAGAATAATATATATATATATATATATATATATATATATATATATATATATATATATATGTTTTCATATGAGATACGACTTCGTCATGTAAAACTTTAGTGTATGTCATCATCATCATCATAATCATTATCATCATGTCGCACCGTCTGCAAGGATCTCCCTGACCCTCTCCCGCCTCCCTTCTCTATTGTCCATCGCTTCCGGTAGATCTTCAAGGCTACATCCTGTATCGGTACAGAGCTGTTTTAAGAAGGTCCTTGCTGGTCGTCCTGCTTTTGCTCGTCCATGTGAGGGGGTCCACAAGAGTATGTCCTTTATGAGTTCGTCTCAACTTCTCCAGCAGTGTCACACATGTCTGGTTCGTTTAACTTGGATAGTTGTCGTGATGGGTAGTAAGTTGTCGTAGAATTGCTGCTTTTGGGGAGTGCTGCCTCCAGGACTTGTTCAATATCGCTCGCAGCATACTTGCGTGCATTAGAAAACATCCTGTTTTTAAAAAGGGTTGGGTACTGCTTTAACAATGGATTTCTTGAGATAATAATTTTGAATATCAAGATGAGTTTTACTATGCTTATTATAAATTTGGTAGTTTGGAGTGCAAGTATACAACATTGTGATACACAGCATGAAGTCACCAAAAAAAAAAAAGAAAAAAAAAAAAGATCCATGCGGTACGGTTATACATTAGCTCCATATATTTAAGAAGGTCTGATTCCCCATTAGGGGCTGCTCAGTGTAAGGAACTTTGGTGTCAAACCAAATCATATGGCTACATTAATCGCTGCATTCGAGCAAAAGTTGGCGGAATTCAAAAAGTAGTATCTGTTGAAAGATACATAGATATATGTAAAATGTATAATAATCTTGGTTAAGAGTTTTAGAATTACGTTGTGAAGAATGAAAAAAATAATTCGGCAGGATAAAACAAATAAAAAGAAGATAGAAAAAAAGTGATCAAGAATGAAAATAAAAAATAAAATGAATTTGATAGAAGTAAAAAGACAGAAAAGAGAAAGTAAAATAAAAAAGAGACAGGAAGAATAAATGAAATTATTTAAAAAAAAGAAAAAAAACAAATTAATGAGGTTAAAAAAAGTAACAAAGGAATAAAAATAAAAAGTAAAAAAGCAAAGAAAAAAAGGAAAAAAGCAAAGAAAAAAAGTAAAAAAGTAAATAAGCAAAGAAAAAGTTTAAAAAAGTAAAAAAGCAAAGGAATAAAGATAAAAAATAAAAAGGCAAACGAATAAAAAATAAAAAGTAAAAAAGCGAAGGAATAAAACAAAACAAAACAAAAAAAAAACAAAGAAAAAAGAAAAATTAAAAAAAACAAAGGTATAAAAACAAAAAAATAAAAACGCAATAGAAAAAAATAAAAAGTAAAAAAGCAGTGGAATAAAAGTAAAAAAACAAAATGAAAAAATAAAAAAGCAACAAAACTACGGAATAAAAATTTTAAAAAGTTAAGAAAAAAGGGATAAATATTAAAAAAAAGTAAAAAAAGCAAAAGAAATAAAAATAAAAAAAGTAAAAAGCATAGGAATAAAAATAAAAAAGAAAAAATACAAAGGAAAAAAACTAAAAAGTAAAAAAGCATAGGAATAAAAATAAAAAAGATAAAAATGCAAAAGAATAAAAGTAAAAAAAGTAAATAAGCAAAGGCATAAAAATAAAAATAAAAATGCAAAAAAAAAGAAGTAAAAAAGCAGAGGAATAAAAGCAAAAAAGTAAAAAACCAAAGGAAAGAAGTAAAAAAGTAAAAAAGCAAAATGAAAAAATAAAAAAGTAAAAAAACATATTAATAAAAACAAAAAAGTAAAAATACCAAGGAAAAAAAACTAAAATGTAAAAAAGCAAAGGTATAAAATTTTTTTAAATAGCAAAAAAGTAAATGTTATACGAAAATACGAGGTGCATCAAAGAAGAAATCGAATTAGAAATTATGGTGTTAGTGAAATATTTTGTCAAATCTTGTGAAACATTGATATCTTGGAACTTCTGGATAAAATGAACAGTATCATTGCACGTTGGAGAGTAGTTTGTCTGTTTTGTTCTTTATTTAATGGCATATCAACCTCCTCGGGTTATTTAATGCCAAATCCATCCTTTTAGAAGGACAGTTGAGGTATATTTTAACCCCTTATATAGAAGGATATAACGGGATTCATGTCGGAAAGTGAACGTAAAAGCGCGACTGAAGTTCGATCTCGTGTTCTAGGATTCCGGTTGTATAGTAGTTGAGCAACAATTGTCAGAGTAAACGTATCTAGTATAGTGTGGTTGTTCCTTTTTTCTTTTTTTTTGACAAGTTGAACAATGAAGAAGTTTAGTACGAAATTCTGTTTCAAATGAAGAAAAAAAGCATTTGACTGATATATTTCTAATATTGGAATGAAGAAAGGATTGTTTGATTCGTATGCAATGTCACAATTTGTATCAGCGTTCAAAATAAAGAAAAACATATAACAAAGAAGATTTCAATCTGAATGTACTTTCCCAACAGATGTCGATCACATTGAGAATTTTTGTGAAGCACGAACCAGTTCTTACCCTCAACTATCCTATAAGAAAATGTTCTATGGAATCTGCATATCCTCACTGGGAATGATTATCAAAATACGTTATAAAATTGAAAAAACAAAATCTATGAACGTTTTAATTACAGCGACGGAGGTTATTTTGAAAAAGATGAGTTTCATTAAATTGAAAGAAAAGCAAAAAATTTGTTATTGAAAAAGTTTCGTTTCTTTTTTGACACTACAAATAAAGTGTTGCCAATGAATGAATACGCCCTTACAAATTTAAAAAAATAGAATGTAAATCTTTTGAATCAAACATACCTTAATATCATTGTTTCAGATGGAAAATTATCCAATCAAAACAAATGTTATTAGATAGTATTTATTACCAAACTCTACAGCATTGATAGTCTGGAGCTAAATAGCTGTCAAGAAATAAGTACACACACACACACACACACACACACACACACACACACACACACACACACACACACACTCATATATATATATATATATATATATATATATATATATATATATATATATGCAATTTTATTTTTCAATGTTTTAGAGTTGGTGATATATAATACCAAATAATATCTGGTATCTTTGGTATAAAAGAAAATTAATTATTTTTTTAAATAAAAAGTATTTTTCCTCGTCCATCTCTCACTCATTAAGTATCAAAGGATGTCTCGCCCTTCATTTAGCCATATTTACCAACCCCTCCGCTCGGGCAGGATGTGACACAAGGTCAATTTTTAAGTGGAGTTTAACAGGTTTGAATTCAGAGTTTTCCTTCTCTTAGACTATTTGCCTCACCAAGGCTGAAGAAACTAGTCTGCCCTACTATTTACCCATAGCTGGAGGGAGAATAATTGGATTCATACCTTTCCCAAGAGTATTAGTGCTATGTGAAATGCAATCAGTCTGGTCATTTAGCAGAAGATATATTTCCCACTCAAAAATGGGTTATTGCTAAAACGATTTTTGTCGAAATAATGTAAATATTTTCTGAGCTATAAATCCACATTAATATTTCATAAGTCATTTAAAAGCGTTAGTTATTCAGAAAAGGAACTCGATCTTTGACATTCTATAAAATATCAACATCAGAATAATAAAAATAAACATTAATCTAAACTTTATAAATCTTAACATGAGTTTTCTGGCTCAGCTGCTACAAAGTCTTGTGTCAAATTAGAAACTATTTGAATATCCTTCTGTATAGAATATTTTTATAAACTTACCTTACTTCAAAGATAGAATCACATAACCATTAGCTAAATTAATTTTTGATCTGCTAAATGTTAATTCTAAGGAAAGAAATAAAGAACTATGTTATTACAGCGCCGACAGTATATATGGAATTGAAGAATTTATTTTGCTAACATTTTGTTAAAAAAAAAATCAATGATATCGATCAAAAATCTATTTAGAGCAATTTAATACTTGATCAATATATTTCGTTTTATAAATCCCAAAGCAAATTTAAAGCATTTCAATGAATGCATCCAAATACAAGAATTTAAAAATTATCATATGAAACAATTTTTAATAAGAAGGAAAATAAATTCGACTTTTTGTGACTTTGTAGACTGATTAGTCATTCGAGACATGTAATAACATGGTTTTTCTTTCAATAAAAATATAGTACGGTATCATAGAGCCTATGATACACTTGAGGTAATAATTATGTATAGTAAATATTAGTTCCATCAAACAGTTTTTATGTTTATACAGTCTAGACTCCAAAATACGTTCTTTTCTTACGATGCTTATTTACAGTCATTATTATACTCAAAAACTTTACGATATTATTATTATTATTATTCGATTTTTTTCATACCAGCGTTAGCCGATGGTTTCTCACTTGGAGTTTGAGTGACAGTAAGTCTCCTCAAGTCTCCAGGAATCTTCTCAGTATTATGGCATCAGTTTTTCCATGCGGATACAGTGGCGAGCGACCATCCATTGCCAGTTTCGTGATATTTGATATATTCTGTGTGCGTGTATCTGTGTTCTTGTATGCATATTATGTCTATTTTATGTTCTTCGGCCGATGCGATTAGCTCTGGGAGTTGTCCTATTCTATTTAAGGTTCTTACGTTAAATGTGGCTATTTGTAGTGTTTGCTTGCATTTTAGTAGTTTTGATTGTTTGAGCTCTGTAGCTGATTTTTCGAACACCGAGGCCAGGGCTCCAACCTCAGCAGGACGCGCCCCTTTTTTACCCGCGCGAAGAGCGATGCGGTTTGTGTAAGTGGTTTGAGTGTGGGTCATGGTTATCTTTCGATGGCTGTTTTATTCTCTTCTATAGAAGCCACTCTTATAGAGGAGCAGCAGTAGTTACCCGATCGAACTGTCGATCCTGAGCGAAAAGTCGTCAAACTCACGTCCAGGACCCATTAGGGTATTGAGTTTGGTCGTCCATTGGTTTATTCAAATACCTTTACGTACATCATGCTGCTTCCCATGTGTACATAAGAAATAAAAAAAAATAAAAAAAATAAAAAAAAAACACAAATGCCTTAAAACTAAAAACGGCACAATATCAATTAGCAGGCATATATATAAAGGAACAGACAGAATACATTCAAAATCAGATAGATAAGATTAGAGACTCGGTGGAAGATAGACAATCTAGAATTGCCTGGCAAACAATAAACGAAGTGAGCAGAAGAAAGAACACAGCCAAAGCAAAACTTAAAGCAGCAAACCAACAAGAAAGAATAAAACTGTGGAAACAGCACTTCGAAAACTTACTTGGAAACCCACCAAAAATAACGCATGAACCAATCACCAGAATAATTAGCAAACAATTAGACATTAAACTTGGACCGTTCACACAAGAAGAACTCGACTCGGTTCTCAGAAAAATTAAAAATAGGAAAGCTGCAGGGCTGGACGAAATTCCCCCGGAAGTATGGAAGACCAGACAATTCGACGACATACTGCTCCGACACTGCAACGCAGTATACAATCAAAATCCGATAGATAGATGGACGAAGGGATGCATACCCCCCTTCCCTAAAAAGGGTGACCTCGGATTAGCCAAAAACTACCGAGGCATAACACTTACATCCATAGCTGCCAAAATCTACAATTCCCTACTACGAAACTGAATAGAACCCAAAATCGACAACATACTTAGAAAAAACCAAAATGGCTTCCGAAGAAATAGATCTACGACATCACAAATATTAACCATCCGCAGAATCCTTGAAGGTGTACGGGCAAAGAACCTACAAGCGACATTAATATTTGTCGACTTTACCAAGGCTTTCGACTCCATTCACAGAGGAAAGATGGAACAAATCCTACTAGCGTACGGCATACCTAAAGAAACCGTAGCGCCAATAACGATTCTCTATAGAAACACTAAAGTAAAAGTACGATCACCAGATGGAGACACAGAATACTTCGACATTGTAGCAGGAGTACTACAAGGGGACACGCTGGCCCCGTATCTCTTTATCATTTGTCTAGACTACGTACTTAGAACATCGATTGACAAAATCAAAGAGAATGGCTTCGAACTGACGAAGAAAAGAAGCAGAAGATACCCCGCAACAACAATTACCGACGCCGACTACGCCGATGACATAGCGATACTGGCAAATACACCTGACCAAGCCGAAACACTACTGCATAGTTTGGAACGAGCAGCAGCAAACATAGGCCTCCATGTTAATGCACACAAAACGGAATATATGTGCTATAACCAAACGGGGGACATCTCCACTCTAGAAGGAACCCCTCTTAAACTAGTAGACAAATTCACGTACCTAGGAAGCAGCGTCAAATCAACCGAAAAGGACATCGAAACGAGGTTAACGAAAGCATGGACAGCTATCAATAGGCTATCGACTATATGGAAATCAGACCTAACCGATAAAATGAAACGCAGTTTCTTCCAGGCAGCGGTCACATCGATACTGCTATATGGATGCACTACATGGACGCAAACAAAACGGCTGGAGAAGAAACTAGATGGCAATTACACAAGAATGCTGCGTGCAATCCTGAACAAGTCCTGGCAGCAACACCGCACAAGACACCAACTGTACGGCCACCTGCCCCCTATCACGAAAACTATTCAAGTTAGGCGAACCAGACATGCAGGACATTGCTGGAGAAGCAGAGATGAACTCATAAGAGATGTACTCTTATGGATCCCCACACACGGCCGCGCAAAAGCAGGACGACCAGCACGAACGTACATTCAGCAGCTATGTGAGGATACAGGTTGTTGTCCTGAAGACCTGCCTAGGGCGATGAACGATAGGGAGGAGTGGCGAGAGAGGGTCAGGGATATCCGTGCTGCCAGCACGATATGATGATGATGATGATTATGGCATCTCACAATAATACTGTAGTTTAGATGGTCTCCACTCGTCCTTTTATTCCCACGTCCTCTTGTCCTTTTACCAATCTTTTGGTGACAGTGCCAAGAGCACCAATTACAATTGGTATAACCGTCACTTTCATTTTCCACAATTTTTTTCAGTTCCCAAGCAATTATCATTCCTTTCGTTTCCTTTCAATTTTACTCTGTTGCCCCCAGTCGGGACAGCAAAGTCCACAATTCTGTAAGTTTTCAACTTTTATTATTACTAGGTCTTGTCGTTTGACCGATATTAGGTGATCCGTTTGTATCTCCAAATCCCAGAGGAGTTTCTGCATCTCATTCTCCTGGACAGATTCTGGGTTGTGCATATATACTATTTGTTCGAATGGTCAGATTTCATTTTTTTGCAAAATTCCTAGTGGATCACTTTGTACACGCAGTCGTGTCTAATCTTTTACTCCTTCTGTGCTAATTTACTGCATTCCCTTATTATGTGATTGTTCGTTTCGTCTCTGTCACCACATAACCTACATTTGCTGTTTTGTTGTGTCTTATCTATTCTTGCTTTGATATGATTAGTCCATATGGCGTTGTTTTGTGTTGTTATTAGAAGAAATTCATTTTCTCTCTTAAGGTTTCATTTTCTTAGCCACATCCACGTTCTTTTCGTGTCTGATTCCGCTCTTAAGTCGCTTAAAACATTCATGCAATTGTTTTTCTTCCTATTTTTGTTTTCTGGTTATTTCCGTTCTGTTGGTCGTCGTGTTGTCAGTATTGTTTACAGTGGCTGTAATCAGTCTTACTCCGCCCTTTATTATTATTACTATTATTTACTCATTATAGTTTTTCACTGGAGTTTCAGTGGCAGTAAGTCTCCTCAAGTCTCCAGGACTCTTCACAGTATTCTGGCTGTTTTCGATAGTGCAGTAGTTTGGACGGTTTGTGGATTTTATGATAACAATATGATCCTTTTTAAGTTAATTCGTTTTGTCTGTTCATTGATCAAATTTAAGCAACATTTTTAACAGTCCTAAAATGAGCATTGAATTGTTTCTTTTTGAATAAGCTTTCTTCATTTTTAAAGGTTAATTTCAATTTTATTAGTTCTTGCATTGCATTCTACAGAAGATCTTTTTCAAGCAGGTCGATTTTTAAACTGCATTTTCCTTGATAGATATCGATGGAATCTTTTTGTGTAATAGATTTATACGAAAAGATTCAACTAGTAAAGACCATGAGTTATGTTTATTCTGGTTTCTTACTTTTCGATAATGATTGAGATTCTTAAAAGACTTATAAAAATTTACAAACAGAATAAAAATTGGAACAACATATCCCATCACATCAGACAAGTCCTCTAAAGGTTTCCTACGGAATCTGGTGCCAGGATATTTGTTGAAGATCTTTTAACTGCTGCAAGTTACGTGGTAGAAATTCTGTAGTGAAAGCTTTTCGCTTTAGCAAATTCCACTGTGCGCACAATGGAACTGAAATCTTTGGAGTTTGGTAACTGAAGCAACGCAGGGTAATCTTTATTATGATTCTTAAACCATTTCGCAAGAAATCCTGTGCTGCGATAGAGTACAGTGTCTTGTTGAAAGATATCCCAACAATCATCCAAGATTACTGATATGAAGGAGTATACATGATCTTCAATGACGTTGTATTAGATGCCTTTCACATAAAACTCATTATTTCGCAGCCGAATGTTGTCTTTTCGATCAGTTTTTTGTCTTCCCATAATGCATCTTAGTACATCGTTTACCTGAATAACGTCGCACGCTTACCTGGAGTTTACCTTATTCATTAGAAAACGAAAGTTATACATGGTGACCCTCTTCCATTAATATATAGTCCATCCCAACTTCGGACATTCACATACCTACTGGAGATATATTCGGTGATTGAGATTCATTTATATGACTCCTCTGACTTACCTCTATTAGATGCATGACGCATGCATTTCTTCATTTTGAGACCTTTTGATCTGTTCACCTACACTGCATGATTAGTCGTGACTGGACAGTGCCAGTGTTAATATTCCAAAACTATTGAAGTTTAGAAAGAGCTTTGTACTTGTATTCTTGCTATAAGAATTTGAAAATATCAACATAATTCAAATCTTTCTTCTTAGACATAACGGTAGAATTAAGCACAAAAGGCTTATATAAATGACCCTGACAGTAGATGCCATTCTTGTTACCTTTTCCTTGTCATAATGGTTTGACTCTTCAGGACATATATATATATATATATATATATATATATATATATATATATATATATATGTGCGTGTGTGTTTGTGTGGTCGTATGTGTTTAGACAACAGTCTAAACATCAGCTGTTTCTCAGTTGTTTGGTTTCGTTTGGTTGGGTTTTTTGGCATATCAACTATTGTTGGTTATTCAATGACTATCCATGTTTTTACATATATATTAAATATATGATTTGTAAACAAATTTTGTCGACACAATGGAATGATCACACAGTTCTATTTCTAACATTTCAATTTAACATTAGTCATTTGTTTGCACTTAGTTTAAATGGTAAACAGTACTATTTGAGCCATTGATAGGACCCTTGTTAGGTGCTCCCACTCTGAGCCAGAAGGGACCTCGAAGCGAAGGCAATGAAGGGTTTCTCCTCATTTCCCAAAGCTCCAATATTACTGGAGTCTCGCTATCAGATTATTTAGTGTCATATTTAGGACACTCGTTGGGGGAGTCTTATCCCTCTGAAGAGATGCAGTCGATGTATTCTACAGCCCCAGTCTAATAGGCCATGTTTGTGCGAATATTTAAGTGTGTGTGTGTGTGTGCGTGTGTGCGTGTGTGTGTGTTCATGTGTATTTTTATACTCAGTATGTGTTTCAAAATAAACGAGCATGATACCTGTTAGTGATTAAAATAACATCTCTGGACATTATTATTAAATAATACAACTATATAATAGATTGGCATGGATTATTAAATGGACAAAATGTAAAACTTGTCAAGTTTTGTTGAACCTATTCATATCTATCTATCTATCTATCTATCTAGAGAGAGAGAGAGAGAGATGTTCAAGTATATGCCACGGGTGCGTGTCAGAATTTAAAAAAATGAGTATTATTGCTTGTAAGTTGAGTCCGATTGCAAAATACCGAGTAAATATCACGTAAAATTACCAGGAAAACAAAATAACCACACATACACGCACGCACACACATAAACATATATGTTCAAAGACGTACATATACATAACTTTCTGATTTCTTGTTGGGTAAATGTGTGTGTGTGTGTGTGTGTGTGTGTGTGTGTTCCGGATAAGAGGAATTTTACATGTTTGAATTCAGATTTTTCCTTCTCCTAGACCGGTTGCTTTACCAAAGTTAAATAGGCCAGTCTAACCTACTATTGCTGAAGGGAGAATACTTAGATTCATACCTTTTCACAACGTGTATGAGTTATGTAAAATACAAACTGCCTCATCTTGAATTCGGATTACCTTTCCTTTTTCCAAAGACGGTAACCATTGCACCACATCACTTAGGTTAGCATGGACTAAAAACAAAAACACTTATATATATATATATGTATATATATATATATATATATATATATATATATATATATCACTGATTTTAAACAATATTTATGAATAAATATAGTAAATTCCCATGTATATATATATATATATAGAGAGAGAGAGAGAAAGAGAGAGAGAGAGAGAAAGAGAGAGAGAGAGAGAAAAGAAGAAAACGTGAAAGAGAAAGACAGAGACTATATATATATATATATATATATATATATATGTGTGTGTGTGTGTGTGTGTGTGTGTGTGATACTACACTTTCATGTTTCGATATTACTATTCGTTTATAGTTTTGATATACGAATATTCATCTATACTAAGATTATGTATGCCCTGCACACACACTAACATGAGCACACGTACACACACATATACTCACACACTCTTGCACAGATATATATATATATATATATATATATATATACATATATATATATATGTATATATATATATATATGTGTGTGTGTGTGTGTGTGTGTGTGTGTGTGTGTGTGTAATGCATAAAAACACGTGTATATTCTTCATGATTATATATGATTGTACAGAGAAGATATAAATTATGAAGTTGAATGTAATGATGGAATTGGATTGTTGTGCCATAAACGTTCTTCTCCCTCTCTCTCTCTCTCTCTCTCTCTCAATATATATATATATATGTATATATATATATATATATATATTGTTAAAAAGAAAAAGCCAATATAATGAATAATCACACAACTTTAAGATTCTCGGTTTCATGATCATCAGGTTTGTGTCGGTGATTAAACTAATGTATTGTTTTAAAGATCAAACACACACACACACACACACACACACACACACACACACACACACACACACACACACACACACACACACACACACACACACACACACATACACGCGCGCGCGCAGAAGCATACACATACACACACACATATATATATATATATATTAATGTATGAGCATTATTAAACATATACGTTGCCAAATCGTTATACTACTTCATTTATGGACATATTTCACATATCTGCACATCATTACACACATTGTCTTATATGAGTATATGCATATATACAAATTATTCATGCACAAACACATACTCTAATATACACGCAAATAAACATGCCTGCCACAAATATGCATGCAATTATAAAAGTACGTATGATGGTTTAATATATTAAGAAGTCCAGAGGGAACGATAAAATATTTTAAACAAATCGATCGTAAATAACGGCACATAAGACGTGGGTAAGAGTAAAAAGTAAAGTAAATTTGCAGCAGACAAAAATAACTAGAAAAGATGACAAAAGAGCCGTTCGTTGATTAAAGTAAGTCTTTAAAAATGCATTGAGCGTCTCAAGGGATGCCCCATCGCTAGGAGAGGGACAGTGATGAGCGTCAAGCGACGCCATCTAGCGCTACTACTGTTAACAAGAAGATGCGATCACATGATTAAACTCAACGCCAATGATGAGAATAAAGGCTGATAATCAGAGAAAGAAAGTTGTATTAAAAATACACACGCAATGTGGCCAGTAGCACGATGAGAACCTAATCATTACAACAGTCAGGAAGAAGAGACAAGACGAACAGTTCTGCTGCACCATAAAATTGTAAATATAAACTAAGTTAAATGTTATAATATATATATATATATATATATATATATATATATATATATATATATATATATTACAAGCTAATCCGGTCAAGGTTTCCACATTTTCTGTACCATTCTACCTATGAGATGAAATCTTAATATTTTAAACGTATCGAATAGTCATTTTATGTGTAAGCATAAAATCTTTACTCATCAAAATGTTAAAACAAAAGATTAGAATGCGATTTTTAACGACATATTCAATTTGATTATATTTCTTAGAAATTGAATATTTTATTTTCGGTTATTCAGAAAATTAAGACTAAGAGAAAAATGTATTCTTTCTTTCTTTCTTTCTTTCTTTCTTTCTTTCTTTCTTTCTTTTATTATAATAGATAAAAAAAAACTAAACAAACTAAATCACAATTAATTAAACCGAAGATAATCAAAATTTAAAAAAAATGGAAATCATAAATTAGTTTTAATTGAATGACTTATAAATATAATGAAATCAAAAGAAAATGAAATTATATGATATACTACTTCGCATTGCATCACACACACACACACACACACACACACACACACACACACACACACACACACACACACACACACACACACACACATATATATATATATATATATATATGACGAAACACATTTTCTATATCATCAGTATTATAACATGAGAAAGAGATGAGAGAATTGATTAGTGAAAAAATGTATTGTTATCGTAAAAAGAAGCAAATTTATGTAAATATCTTATTTAGTTTATTTCACTTTTTTAAAAAATTTATATAAATTCAAGTATATCTCTGAATTTGCATGTCTTACAGATTAAACGGAAGATCAGTTTTGGTTTTTTACCTTTTTTTCACTCTGAAAGAATTAAACAAAATTAAACAAAAATCAGATGTTGAACAGCTGCAAATGTGCAATACACATTTAAATGCCATATCTATAAGTTATTAATTCTCAGTAAATAACTAAACTATCTGAGAGAAAATTATTAGATTGTTAGTTTAATTCTTCGGACTGAATAAATTTAACAATGTATAGAAGGCCGAAAACCAGTTAAAATTCTAATCTACATCCAATGTCAGTCTTTGTTAATAAATTTGATTCAATTTATTTTATAAACGTGACTTTGAGCAAAAGTTCACTGAAGAGATAAAAATCCTTCAGGTGGTAAATTTAAATGCACAATATATTTATCAAAAAAATTGTGTATAAATATTTCATTGGAGAAATTTAATTCATTTGTAAATTCTTCAAAATAGATTCTTCATATAATCCTATGCATGATAAAACAAACAAACAAACAAACAAACAAACAAAAAAGGTCCACTGTGCCTGGTTGGCGGCTGCAGCCCATAGTAATTTATGAGAGTAGGGCTTTGAATCCTGTCACCCCTGACAAAAAATTGCAATCAATTTTTATTTCATTTGTTGCTAAGTAATATCAAATACGTATGACTGTATAACAGTTATACAATTTCATCTTTACTGTTTAGTAAAGTTTTAGGTGGTTTTAAATCCACTCGTTATCAAGTTTCTGCATAGAAAATGATAAACAAGGCCTTATCAACTTAGATGACATTATTGATTGTTCTTGAAAGTAATTGTTCTGAATTTGTTCATCAAGTTGAAACACAGATATGGGTGTTTTGACAGAACATTTTCATAAATTCCATCGTTTTGTAAATTTACTACACAACACGTTATCCCATTGTGTGTCTATCGTAAAATCTATGATTGTTTAGATTATTCTGTTTAGGAAGTGCTTCAGAATTTTAATAGCATTTCGAAGTTATATTTCGCTGAGTTAGAATTACACACATATATGCCAAGGTAATGCCTCCATTCCGTCATTTATTTCAAATCTTATATTATCTAATTGACACTTCGTGGCTGGGTTCATTTTGTGAGTCTGAAAACTAGTGAATAAAACAAAGATGATTTTCGCCTGTCATTCCCGTAATATGACAGAAAACCAACAAAATCTAGTAGTATAAAAGGTACTGTTGGGTTGCCATAAGTTAGAAGAAATCATACTTCCATCTCGAAACCATGCTTGACAACGGAGTCATCATTTAACCAAGGTTGGATAAGCGGAACAAACTTTTTTTCCGCAATTGCATAAAATATAGATTAAAAGTTTTAAAGCAATAAAACACATTCTTTATTATTGCAAAATATCAGCAATGATCCAATTTAATTGTTTCGATTGAGGAGAGGGCGAGTTTTTGTTTTTCATTATCAAATATTATTATATTTATGTCCTCTCAATATCTCCCAACCCAGAGCTTAAATATATCACTGCTCTTAATTTCTTTTCTTTTTTTGCTCCTGTCTAACCGTGATCAAGTTCCATTTTCAGGCGGTCAGAAACGGAGCGACAAAATTCTCGTTACTTGTAACATATACAAATGAAAACGAATAACAAGAATTTGCGTTGATACGCAAACACAAAAAAGAATAAGTTACATTCTTACACTTCCTAATTAGATTAGTTGACAGAAAACTATTCAGTTTCAAGTCAAAAACAAAATTAAACTAAAGGGAATGTATTATTTTTTTTATTGTCGTAAGAAGCGCTTTTTATCGAGATTTAGTCACGTAATGGTAATTCCACAATATGAGTGTAAGGAAAAATCATCTTGATCGCTATTTAAGTCCTGGAAGTAATGATAAAATCTATTTAAAGAAATCTGAATTGAAATATCAATGAACAGAGGAATGAGTTCATTCAGAAATGCTGCCACTAATGGTAATGGTGTTATAACAAAGAAAGTCATTTTTAAGGAGTTTGATGGTGTTGAAAGAAACGTTAGAACTTTAAAGGAGATTTTTAGTTGAAACAAACACATAAACAAAAATAAACAAAAATCAACGTAACTTTAAATAAACAACGCCTATTTTTTTTCTTGTCTCTTTATTTGTTTATTTTTGAACTGGCAAAAAAAAAAAAAAAAAAAAAAAAAAAAAGAAAGAAAATGAGACAAATTTTACAAAGAGGCATTTTCTTTTTACTAATCTATTTCTGAAATATTATCGTCTATACAGGGTCATTTTTGGAAGATTTATTCGCAGTTTATTGCACTTTTTATCAGCGACTTTTTATTTGATAAAGAAGAAAAACCAAGAGAAATAGAAAAAAGGTTGACATCAAAATATAATTATTGAGATTTCTTGAAAAAAATCGACCATTTGTTGCATACCCCAAAAGAGGGTAATTAAATAACGATAATCCTGTATCTAACTGCTTTCAATTGGGTTTAGAACATTGTGCGAGGGGACACGTTCGTTCATGTGTGTGTGTGCCAGGGAATTTTTCCAGTCACTACGACCCGAGTCCCGAAGGCGCGCCCGACTCAACATTTGCGCCAAAGTGGGGGTTAGGGATCCGTCTGAATACAAGAATGCAGCGCTCTACCCGTCCTTTAGTAGCGGCTTGAGACTTAGAACAGTTACTATATCTTAATCCCAACTTTAAGGTCGGGTAGCAAAGTTCTCATCCAAATGATCATGATAATGATGATAATTCTAATGATTTGCGATGATGGTGACAATGATTTTGATAATAAAATTAGTCGTATGAACAACAAAAATGATTAAAATCTAGACTACGGACGGTGATTAGAAAAAGAAAAAATAAAGAAACCCTTACAAAATCAATATTATATCGATCGAACCATCATCGATTTGCTAAAGTTCTCATTCAACAATGATCAATTTCACCACATACACACACAAACACACACACGCATACTTACTCAGGAGTATACCCTTACACACAAAATAAGTGTGTGTGTGTGTGTGTGTGTTTACTTTAGTTCTTTGCAGAACCGTATTTTTGGAAATAAATATTTCACCCCCAAATAAGTAAAGTAAAGTTAGCGACCATAGTCGAGGGTGACCCGAAGGCTCCCTTTTCGATAGCTACTACACCAAGGTGTAGGGGAGGGCGCTACTCCATTCCCAGGATTGCTCCACTTTACCCTTGAACCGTACCTTATAATGCTGAGTGTTAAGCAAGGTGGTATCAAGTACCATTTTTAAAGTCTTTGGTATGACTCGACCTGAGATTGAACCCAGGTCTTCCGGGCCATTGGCGAACACTCTAACCGCTGGGCCAATGTCCCGATGCACAAAACCAAAGCAAATGAACATATCCGAACAAAAACTAAGATTTATAGACTTGGAATTCATCAACATTATGATGGTCATTAAAATTTTCAACATTATTTAGTCGTCGTCGTCGTCGTCGTCGTCGTCCTCCTCCTCCTCATCATCATCATCATCATTACGAGCTTTGTTATTCATATTGATCAAAATTGAATGGATATAAACTGTTATTTTCTTTTGTAAGAATATAAATTAGAGTTTTTATTCACTGCTTTTATATTATATTGAGTTGTATTGGAGAAATCGGAAAACGCAAAAAACAAACTTTTATGTACATCAATTATTTTTGTTTGAATGTAGACTGGAAAAGATTTTTATGCACTGGGCATCTATCAATATGTTATTAAGATGATTATATATATATATATATATATATATATATATATATATATATATATATATAACTTTAGGTCACCCAAATCGTAACAAGATATTTATTCTAGCAATGCCCTTAAAATGCTTTAATTTCGATAGAAAATCAAATTCCTGTCAAATTTATGATTGAATGATTATTTTGGAGTCTTCGTTCTCGTTGAATATAATAAAGATATTATGAAATGTGAATTAGAATCCTTGACTCTTCCTCAATAGAAAACACCAAAATATCATCGTGAACTGCTTGTACAATAAGAACTTAATGAACTCTAATCATTAAGGCTAAATTAACTAGAAAACATAAACAATCCAGAATCGATAAAATTCTACAATATCATTTTTATTCATCAATTAAACTGATGATAAAGAAAAAATTTGTAAATTCACGCATTTTTCGTGCTCTTTCCAACTTGACCATTTCTACTGATGTGTTTCCATAGAAACGAAATTTCAAAAAGAATATCCATAGATGTGTGTTGAGAATACTTGCTCAAGGCATGATGGTTGAATATCTCATCCTTAACGTGTACATTCAGAAAAGTAATCAAAGACATCGTACATACGCAAGCACGTTTACACACGCATGCACAAACACACATACATACACATTCATATCCGCCTTCACCTCTGCAGAGAGTTAAGAACCCTCCCCACAACGAGTGTCCTGAATACGATGTTAAACTATCTGATGACGAGACTCTAGTCTTGAGATTTGGGGAATGTGGAGTACTCCTTCATCACCATTGCTCCCAGGTCCCCTCTGCATCGGAGTGGTAGCACCTGACAGAATCCTATCTATGAGTCAAATAGAACAAACAATGTCTGCAAATAAAGGACTGATGTTAAATTGTGACTGTTGTGCGGCAGTGGTTGAAACCATTTAACTGTGTACAAAGCGAAGCTCAGAATCGTTTAAGAACGTTATATGCGGGATGTGTTTGCAAATCATATATAGTTGATATTTGATATATATGTGTTAAGAGGACTTAGCATTAGATAACTTTCAATGGTTGATATGCCGTCAAACCAAACCAAACACATTTATGCATATACACAAGCACATATACATTCACGCATGCTTAAAATCATTTGCAAATACACACGCTAACACACATACACACACACGCAAATACACATACACATATAAGTATACATATTCTTCACACACACAATCTTACACACGTACAAATGCATACACATATATTCACAGATACATTCACGCTTGCATACACATATACGCCATCCAAGCAGTCATAAACACACACATTCACACATACACACGAAGACTCACGGAGAAACCTTTAGTCATGTACCCACTTTACTCGTTACCATACATAATTAAACCAACAAAGAATCACTTATACTCACACATTTTCGCTCTCTTATCAATCTAAATTCTTCAACTTATTTTATTTTTTATTTTTTATTTTGTTTTATTTGTTTGTTTTGGCGTCTGAGATAGAGTAATGATTCACCTGGTCCAGTTTTCTATTTTCACCCCGCGAATTAAAACTTCATTGACGCCATTATGTTTGGGTTTTGCGTTCTTTATTACTAAGCTTTAAATAAATTATTATTTAAATCTACTTACTGAATCGCGCATTCACAAGAAAAGTTGGGGAAATGAGCTGACAAAATAAAATTGAAAGCAAAAAAGAAGATGCTAGTATCAAAATGATGCTTGATTTCATATCTCTAAATATTAGACAATCATCTGATAATGTATATACAGATTGTTTAAATGTCAACAGTTTAATTATCTGCTCACAGGACAAAATTGTATTTTTTTAATATGTGTTGGCTTCCAAAAGCCTGGAATATTCCAAGACTTAATGTAGTTCATACAAGAAAATATTCTAAACCCACAACAAAGAATAATGAGAATAATATCAATTTTGGTTCAGCTGACTGTTACTGAATGATATATAAACAAACTTGCAAACAAAAATGTCATCATTATGGCGTGCCGACTGCACAGATTCCTTTAATTCTTTTCGTTACCGTTCCCTATGTGTCATCGCTATAGGCAAGTCTTCTATAAGGCATTTACTAGACACAAAGAGTTGATCATTGTAAGTTTTTGCTGGTCACCTTGAACTAGTGTGTCCATGTGTAGGAGTCCATTGAACATTACTAATGAGTTCGTCCTTACTTCTCTAGCAGTGTTATGTTTTGCTCATCTTACTTGGATGGTTTGAGAAATGGGAGTAAGTGGCCGTGCAGCTACTATTTTGTTGGGTGCTGCTTCCAGGATTTGCTCACAATGACACACAGCATCCTTGTGTAGTTCCCATCTTACTAATAATTTATCAGTTTTTTTAAGTTCAAGTGGTGCAACTAAACAGTAGTAAGCGTGTAAGAAACTGTAAAAAATATGTACAATGTCTGTTTGTAAATTTTATCCGTTTTGATTTGATTTTTAGTATGAAAATAAATATCTACTCACCAGAAAATACTTGAACTTTCCCGAGTGTTTACTTTTTTGTTGCTTTTTTAATGAAGTAGAATTTCCTCCAATAAGGTCAGTGAGAAAAGAAAACTGGTCAAAGAGAAAATTACATGATCAAAAATACGGGCGTCGCTACATTGTAATCGAAAGCTCCCGTGGTACGCATAAAAGCTATATTTTAGGATGAATTTGGGTTATTAGATTTCAAGGCAGGAGACTATGACAGAAAAATCATGAGAAGAAGCACACAAAGATTTGTCAAAATCTCTGGCAAAAAAAAGTACTTTTCAGAATTGCAGCCAATTTTTAAGGTACGACACACAAATTGTTACTGACAATGTTAATGAAACACAAGAATAAATATCAGTTTAAAGGCATAAATATTCATACATATGTGAACATACAATAATAACAAATATGCATTCAACTAAGTATTCTTACATTTTGAATTATTTGTATAATATTTATACAACTGCGTTTACACAGACTATGTGTACTGAGAAATTACGATCTTCATATCCTAAATCCACATTGTCATATGGACACATACATTTTGATAAATAGAAACACATATACTGACATATGGAAGCACATATACTGGCATATGGAAACACATACTAGCATATGGAAACACATATACTGGCGTAGGGAAACACAGATACGAATGAACTGGCATATGGAAACCCACTAATATACTGACACACGCGAACGTAAGTGTTTATCATTCTCTTATACAGAAAGTTACACAACTTTACAATATGAAAATACAAAGATGAATGAAAATTTTTGAAATGGGCAAATCAATGTTATTGGATTTTATTGGATTTTGTGCAACTGTAACTTGAAGAAGTTTCTTGGAAGAGAAAGCAACAGTAAAGTGTTTCTGAAAAGAAAAAAAAAAGATCTGCGAGATGAAAGACAGATGTTGAGTTGTTTGATTTGCGTAACGTTTGTGAATGACTGCGTTTTTTTTTCTTTTTTTAGAGATGATCGTGGACAGTGATGAAATAAGAAGAAATAATAGAAATAGGATGAAAGGAAAGTGAGACAGAAAAGAATATGACAGAATTAAGATGAAAGAGTGATAAATAGAAAAATACAATGAATAAATAAATAGATAAAATGAAAAATGCGATTCGAAAATAAAGGAAATTAGGTTGGATGTAATATATATATATATATATATATATATATATGTGTGTGTGTGTATGTGTGTGTGTGTGTGTGTGTGTGTGTGTGTGTGTGTGTGTGTGTGTGTGTGTGTGTGTGTGTGTGTGTGTTAAAAATAGTAGAAACTAAAACTGCTTTTACCGAGACATGAACGAACACTGGATGAAATAACTATTTTTTTTCAAAATATTTTCCTTCCCATTGCACTTTTTATTAATCGAAAAAAATAAAAATCTCATATCTTACCCTTGAGAAGAATCATCAGTTTAGAAAACCAGAAAAAGTTTCACAGAGCAATGTCTGATGTTTACGTGAAGAGCTGCACTTGTACAATCTTGTTTCACCTCCGAAATTTCATTCAAAATAAATCGAAATTGACTTCAGAATTTTTTCAGATTAGCACATTCTTCTAGATTTCGTCTAGATGTCAAGAAATAATGTATTTTTCATATACACTGTTTAACAGTACACATATAATTTTTTAATAAAAAGAATTAAAGTATCACCTTCGTTCATTTTTATCACACAGTTCATGTATGGATGTACAGACAGTAAAAAAAAAATTGAAGGTGACAAAATTGTTGAGAAAATGGTCAGTTGACCTGGAGCAATAAGCGTCTGATAAAGTGATTATACCTACTCAAAAATATTGTTGAACTAAGACTGTTGTTTAGTGGAGAAAAACTCAAGACTTCTCTGAATACGTAACGTGTATAATCACCATCGAATCCAAAACAATAATCCCCCTATCAAAAAAAAAAAAAAATTAAAAAATGACTAACAAAAAACATAGAAAATAAAATATGCCAAACAACAGACAACAAAATAGAATGACAGAATCGAAAACTTCGTCATTTAAATTATTCTGTGTATTCGTTAGAATATGGTAAAATATTCTGAAATTCTATATAAAAAAACCTTGGCTAAATAGAAATTCCTACAGAAATAAGCGAAATACGGAAAAATGAACTTTGAAAGGAACTTGTATTCATTTCGTTTTCTTCCAGATATAATCAATAAACGCTTGTAAAAATGCCAATCTACGACTATTACTATTATTATTACAATATAGGCGCAATTAACGTAACGGTTATAGTCTTAAGAAATGGAAACGATGACTCGACTTAAACGAGTGTTTAACTTCGTATTGATGCCTTTGAGAAAGGCGTGAGTCCATCTCTTCTCCCTTCAGCAATAAGTAAATGTACAAACTGGGTTCTTTCGTCTTGATATGGCAATCATTCTAAGGAGGAAAAAATCTTAAATGAAACCAGCTATACTCTACTTGAAAAAATGACCTTGTGTCACTTCCTTGTGTCATATCTTAGTGGAGGAGTTGGGTATATAAAATATTGGTAGTTCTATTACTAGTCCCTTTTTAATCATCTTGTGGACAAAAAAATAGAGATCAAGTGTCAATAGAATTTTAGAAACAAGTGAATTAATCAATAAAAATAGTTTAATGACATCACTATACAGGACTTGCGAGATCATGTCTCTTCATTGACTCTTTCATAAGCAAATTAAGATTTAACATGACCATCTTTGAGGGGGATAGTTAAGACGATTTTTGTTGCTATCACTGAGATTTCAGTGAAAAATCATCAGTTAAAACTGGTGTGAAAAACAATATGAAATGAATCAATGACCTACTTATACATATCCTCCCCCTCCTCCTCCTCCTCATCATCATCATCATCATCACAGAGTTATGCCGACAGCATGGAGTTCTTTCACTCTCTTTCACCATCCGTCCCTATCATCCATCGTTCCTGGTAGGTCTTTAAGACAGCATCCTGTATCAGCACAGAGCTAATTTATATAAGTCTTTGCTGGTATGGCAACGTTGGTGAGTCCCTGTGTTGTAGTCCATCGAGAAATGTTGCTCATGAGTTCGTCCTTACTTCTCCTGCATGTCTTCTTCGTCTTATTTCAACAGTTCGTGGGATTGGAGGGTTAGGGTCTGTACGGCTGCTATTTTGTGGAATGTTGCTTCCAAAATGTGTTCAAAACATTTACGAATGTGTAGTTTCCATCTAGTTTTTTTCTCGGTGCGTTTTGTTAGTGTCCAAGTGCTGCATCCATTCAGTAGCACATCTTGGAAGAAATCCTGGTTTATTACATTTGGAGGGATAAAATTTTCATTGAATCGATGACCTGTCAATAGGGGCCAATTCCTTTACTAGGCATTTGTTGACATCATTTTCAGTCGATGAGATTCTGCTACAGAGGTATTTAAAATAGTCAAGTAATTTTAGTGGCTTGACATTTAAAGTAGAAATGGCTGCATGAACTGTTTTATCTACGGTCAAGTAGAAGATAATGCCTCCTATTGCGTGCTCAAAGATATGCAATTGGGATTCGACTTGGGCTGGTATATTTGCAGAAAGCTAAGATCATCTGAGTAGTCTGCATCTGTCCTAGTTTCTGTGGAATATCATTTGTTTCTTGTCTTTTTTAGTGTGAAACCATTTTCTTTTTTCTCTCGATCCACTGACGTTCGAATTACGTAGTCTAGGAAGATTATAAACGTATATGGTGCTAATGTATCTCCTTGCAAGACTCCAGTGATAATGTCGAAGAATTTGGTATCGCCATCGGGTGAGTGAATCATTGCTTTTGTGTTTTTGTGAAGCTTTATTATAGCGGTAACAGTTTCTTTGGGGAGACCATATGCAAGTATTATTTGCTCCATCTTTTCTCTCTGTATAGAATCGAAAGTATTAGAGAGATCTACAAACAATAGTGTTGTCTCGATGTTTTTTCACGTAATCTTTCGTTGATTCGACGAGTAGTCAGAATATGTAAAGGAGTGGATCGATTTCTCTGTAAGCCATCCTGATATTTTCTAAGAATTTCCTCAATTTCAGGTCGGATACAATTGACAAGCAGGGCATTATGAACCTTAACAATTATAGCAGTTAGACTTATGCCTTTATAGTTCTTAGTGATTCCGAGGTCATCTTTCTTTTGGTCCATTTCGCTATTGCTTTGTTTATACACTGTGTTGATTAATCGAAAAAGTATGTTGTCATATTTTTTGTCTTCCGTACTTTATGAGGTATTTCATCGAGGCCTACAGACTTTCTGTTTTTATTTTTTCAATACTGCGTCAAGTTCTTCCTTCCTAAACTTTCCTAGTTTGATGTCTTGTTCGTCTATTAATAGCTTTTTTAATAGGTTTGTCAGTGATTTCGGAAGGGATTTTGAGCAGATTTTTGAAATGTCTTCCCTACTTTTGTATCCTTTTTTCTTGGCTGGCAGCTTTTAGTATGGCTCTTGTGGTACTTTTCCTTCCGCTCACTTCCTTTACTATCTGCCATGCTAATCATGATTGTCTATCTTTCTCCTAATTTCATATTATATTGATTTGGCCTTAAATGTATTTGAGTTGTTCTTTTTGGCATATGGCCGTTCTCTCTAGTTTTCTTAAATTTCTGCGCATTGGCATCTGTTGTTCTTTTTTATTAAGTCAGGACGCTTTCTTTCATGTTATTTCCCACCCCCCAACTGCTATTGACTCTCATGGAACTCTCAGTTTGATTGGTATGTTTGATTCAACTGCTGCTTTTATGTGGGTGGTAACAAAAATTAAAACCTTAACATAGTAACCCTAACCCTAACCCTTTGGCCAATCAATTCTGGTGTATTGTCTTCCTTACTCCTGCCTCACCTCTCATCATCCCTCACAGACTCGCTGGCTTCCTTGAATCTCTTATGCCACTCAAAAATTGATGCTCGCTTCATGCAAGATGGTCGAAAAGCAGTCTGAAGCATTCTGTACGTTTCTGTGGCAAGATATGAATACAATTATTCTCCCTCCAGCTAAGGGTAAATAGTAGGAAAGACTGAGTTTTTTTAGCTTTGGTGAGGCAACTAGTCTAGGAGAAGGAAAACTCGGAATTCAAACCTGTTAAACTCCACTTAAAAATTGACCTTGTGTCATATCCTGCCCGAGCGGAGGGGTTGGTAAATATGCATACATTTCTGTGGCATTTTTTCCAAGTTTAAAACAGAATTTTATTGCATATCGTTCTTCTGAAGTATTCTCATGTCTAGATTGTATTTTTGAAATTCACCAGCTGTGACAATCAGGCTTAAGTAGAGTGTATTCGAATTCCTGCTGTATCTTTTCATTTGAAGCCGAAATCATAAAAATTGGTCAGTCATATCATAAGATGTATAGCAATAACATACTGAATTTTCAAGAGTCTATGACAATTTTAAATGCATGTACAAAATAAGTCTGGAAACTTATTGAAGGCACCACGTACATAACTTCTGTGTGGATACTGGATGCAGTCAAGAAGACCCACAAAGAGCTATGGATAAAATAGGGACAGATGGTGGGAGATAGACAGCGATATTCGTGTTGTCAGCATGACGTCATGATTATGATTTCGTTAAAACATTTGTGAAATTATTCAGCTAATTTTATTATTTTTAAAATTAGTCTGATATGAATTAATTAACGATTTGAATCTGAAATATTTTTTAAAGTACTAGCAGATAAAACAAAAATTAAAACTTCAGTTGCAATATAAAGAAATGTACCGCTTTTTATTTGTAGTTTTCTGGTACTTTTTGGATTGTGCAGTTCCTTCTGGAATGTACTCAAAATTGTATATTTACTGGATGCTTACTTGAAATAAATTATATAGTTTTGATTTGGTTCAAAATTTATAAAAATGAAACGCTGAAGTGATTTGTATGAACTTGAATTTATTTCATTTTGATTCTAAAAAGAAAGTCCTTAAGTTATTTTAAATGAATAGAAAGATACAATTTGATTTGTTATTCCAGTTAAATGTTTGTTGATATTGTCAAGCTGGAATTTTTTACAAAAACGGATAGAAATGTTATCCATAAAATTACAACGATTTATTATATAATTTTATTTTTAAGTTAAATAAATAAAAAGTAAAATATAATGAATAGATAAAAAATAAAATAAGAGATAAATAAATAATTAAAATAGATACGATCTAAAATAAAAAGTTAAATAAATAAAAATAAATAGATAAAAAAGTAAAGTAAATAGACCGCCGTTAATCTTTAATAATCAAAAACAAATTAATAAAATCATTTATAATATTATTCTATTAAAAACTTCAGGGTACTGTTCTCTTTCTATTACATCAGAATCTCATCCACTCTTTTTAAAAGCGTAAAATAAATAAATGAAAAAGCACCCGTGAAAATGAATGATAATGAAAATAATTTTTCATAGAATTCTATTAAGAATTGTTTCAGATTTATGCAAATCATTTGAGTGTTTCATTTTCATACATTTAAATCAGGTAATTACATTTTAAACGAATTCATGTCGGCTTTTTCAAGCATCCGGCAGATTTATTTACGTTAGTTTTAATTGTTTTAAGTAGCTACAAATAGTTTTAAAGTCAGTTTATACTATTTTCTTGCAATTAAAAGCAAAACAAAAACTTCATAGAAAATATTTATTGAAACTCGTTTGAAAATGTTTAATAAAATGTTCAAAGTTTTTGCAATCTTCTTCTCACCAACATTTCTGTTTGTTTACATGTTTATATTGTCAGTTCATCACAATTGTTTATCATTGAATTTTCAAATTGTAAACATTATATTTCCAGCCAAAAGGAAGAGAATTCACACTTACGTCATCCTGCATTCTCTGGAAGTGGTAGATATAAATGAGTCACGAAGAATGCAGTTTTATGTAAACTGGAAAGAAGATGGCAGAAAACTTAAGACGTCGGGGAAACTGCAGGTTCAGGTTGTTATAAATTTTGCCAGACGAGCTGTACATAGATACACTGGAGTTCCCCACCACTAGACCCCCACCAAAGTAATACAAAAGAGATGGAGGTGCATGTGGTGAACGATTATAGTCGTAGGAAATGTCCCGAGTTCAAATCCTAGAAGAGACTTGTGAAGTTTAAATAGCGTTAATGCCTTTGGAAAAGATAAGAATCCAACCATTCCCCTTCCAGCTATGGCTAAATAGTTGGTCAGACTGGGCTCTTTAATCTTAGTATGACAACTCGTTAAGGAGAAGCAAAATTTCTGACTTCAAACCTGTCAAACCACGAAAAAAGACTGGCCTTGCGTCACATTCTGCTCGTAGCAATAGAGTTAGGGAAATGAATCGAATGGAGATGTTCAAAGCGCTATTTTACTTATCCTTGTTGGTCCAACATGGTCCTTAAAATATCTTTTGAATCCCACTACTAAAGAATCCATAATATCAGGAAATCTATAACAATACTTTCCAAAAAATATCACTTGGAGCAAACATCATCAGAGAAGAGAAATTCATTCAAATTTTTAAGGTACAAGGAAAGATCAAACAAAATAGAATTGTTTTAAAGATTTCTTAATGAGGATGAGCAGTTTCTGCAGCTGTACTTTATTTTTACTGACATACATAAAAAGATGCGTATTTTACAAATATCATCTCGCCATACACAAAGATTTGATTCTTAAATTTCAAATGATGGTTCATCAAAAATCTCAAAAAAAACCCCAAAAAACATTGGATCCAGTACATCCAATGTAGAATTTCAAATTGATGCAAACGAGACTTTTAGGAGAACATGTGCGCCATTTTAATGCGTTTGAAAGCAAAGATATTGCTGTCATCATTGAAGCAAGTGGTAAAAAAGATATAATTCTGAAATGCAGAGACAAAACAGTCAAAACTACATAGATCCTATGATATCCTTTTTTTTTTTACGTTAATGGATATCACTTTGGAACATCACAGGCTGAATCAAATTCATAAAAATCTGTGTCATGTGTGGACTTTTTAGAATCTAACTTATTGAATAGGAGAAAATTTATTCAAACACATGTATTGAATTTATACTCTCTTCCACCATTTTTCAATTGGCGTATTTGATGAGAGGAAATCTGTGAGAATGGGTTGCATGTTCGCCAATGGTCCGGGAGACCAAGTTTCAATATCAGGTCGAGTCATACCAAAGACTCAAAAAATGGTACTTGATTCTGCTTTGTGTTGCACGAAGCATTATAAGGTAAGGATCAAGGGTAAAATGGAGCAATCACGGGAATGGAGTAGTGCTCTCCCCTGTAGTAGCTATTGAAAAGGAAGCCATCGGGTCACCCTCGACTACAGTCGTCAATTTTGCTTTTTACTTTTTGTACTTATAAATAAAGGAACTGAGGATAGACTCTTCTATACATTTACGAGATACAATAAATAATGATGTTTGAGGAAAGCTTGGTTTAGCTTTGCATTGCCTCTTCAAAATTTCCTGGTTTTTGCCCTCAAATGCACACTGGATGCGATGAGGTGTGGTCACTGTATTGAATGTCTATAGCTCTTCATTACATTCCTATTCAACTGGAAAAAGAAGGAAATTCAAGAAAAAATATTTCCTGGCTAAACATGCATTCACAGGCATAAAATCACAGTCAAGATTTTTTCATTTAAAACTGGGGAAAATGGAGGATTTGCTCGCAAAGTTTCAAATATTTGGGTTAGATTGGTATCTCACTTATACTACAGAAAAGCAAAACAGAAATTTGCCACAATTTGATCTGTTTAGTAAAAAGATTTACTGTAGTCAAACTAATCAGATCATATCCGCAGAACTTCCTCACAAGATTAATACGAAATCCCACTTGATTCATGGTCTCTGTAGTGTACTCAACACAATTTTGTCTTGCATGAAAGACAATAAATTACTCTATACCCTTTAAAACAATATTTTATTTCTTTATATTTTATAGATCCTTATTCAGAAAGTAATCAGAGAAACAAGATGTCTAAAATATCATATTAAGATGCTACCTAAAAACAATAACAATGCAATCTGATTAAAACCTTTTATATCAACACCTCTAGAAGTCACAGTTTCTATGTTTATACACTTGGTAGAACATTTTAACATCTTCATTATTACAGTGTTATTAGTTATACCCACATTTCTTACACAGAGTATATATATATGTATATATATATATAAAGCAATTTCATAAAATGACTTTTTTCTTTCGATACCTGTTTCAAGTCGTGCTAATTTAAATGTATCTAAAAATCATTCTACAATTTCAAATAGAAGATTATTGGATAGAAGTGTAACATTAAGATATTTAAGAGATTATATTAACCTAAACAATTCTTTGATGCAGTGATATGAGTAACTATTTATGCTACCGCGAATAACAATACTTTCTAAAACTTTATATAGACATCCACAATAAGCAAATATTGCTGCAGTTCGTAAGCTCAATGTGTGGTTTGAGCAAAGATATTTGATCCTTGAGAGATTCTCAATTGTTTACGGGCATTATTCATTTTCTATTACATTTTGATCAAGTGGAGAGTAAAAGTTCAACCAATAAAAATATGTCTTCTATTTATTTTAAAAGCCACCATTGTTTGACGATTCTGAAGTTTTAAAATAAAGCCGTTTCGGTCTGGTAAGAATCCTTAGTTGTTGATAAGAAAATGATCTATGTGATGGCTGTAAAAATCGCATCAACGATTATAGTCCAGTGCTTTGTCTTAATAACTTTCAGGGTAGTTCGTTAAAAAAAAAGAAAAGAAAAAGAATCACTAGATGTTAAACCAAACTGAGTCTGGATCCTAATCTATATATTTTTCTCAAAATATTCCTTCTATGAATTTGTATAATCTGTTGAACCTTAACTAGTTACATTATTCAATAATCTCTGAATAGTGACTGTTGTTTTCTCTAATAATAATAATATACGAAATTTGAAAATGTTAGTCCACGACAAACTGGCAACCAAAATAAATCGATGCTTAGAAGAAATAAAAATACCCTAATGGATAACCAAAAGAAATACCATCCTGATTCCAAAAGATCCTTCCAGAAGGAACTGCCCTCAACAATTATAGACCCGTAACGTGCCAACCGATGATGTAGAAAATAATAACTGCACAAATTAGGGAGGAGCTTCATTATTTACTAAGATGCAAGAGACTGTTCCCCAAAGAATAGAAAGGAAGTTACAAGAGAACAAGAGAAACATGAGATCTACTATTCATTAATGAACACATCCTCAAAGACAGCAAAACGAGACGAAAACACATAACTATAGCGTGAATTGATTACAAAAAGGCAGACGACATATTACCGCAAAGTTGGATAATAGACTCAAAATGTATAAGACAGCTGATAAAGATGTAAATTTTATCGAGGAAACCAGGAAAAAATGGAAAGTGGAATTGATAACAGAAGGAAAAAGTTTAGCAGAGGTAAAAATCCTGAGCTATCGTCCGGGGAGATACCCTATCATCATTACTATTTGTAATAGCGATGATATCACTGCGGATAAGAACTCCCTCAATCGCAAGAAAAGATCAGTCATCTAATATACATGGACGACATCAAACTGTTTGTTAGAAATTAAAAAAGAATTAGAAACCCTAACACAGGCAATGAGAATATACAGTGACTATAGAGGAATGGGATTTGGCATAGAAAAATGTGCTATAAAAATATTGAGCAGCGGGAATTGAGAAATAATGGAAGGAATAGAACTATCTAATAAGAAAAAATCAGAACGCTCGGAGAAAAGGAAACGTACAAGTACTTGGGAATACTAGAAGGGACACCGTCAAACAAGTGGAGATGAAAGAAAAAATTTAAAATGAGTATCTCAGGAGAACGAGAAAACTACTTGAAACCAAACTATTGAGCAGGAATTTCATCCAAGGGATAAATACAAGGGTTGTACCTCTTGTAAGATACTCTGGGCTATTCTTGAAGTGAATAAGGGAAGAACTTCAATAAATGAACCAGAGAACAAAAAACTAATGACCATGCGTAAAGACTTTGATCCAAGAGATGACGTAGACAGACTATGCGTAAAGAAAAGAAGGACGAGGAGGAGTATTGAAGATAGAATCGATACGACGACTCGATGACTATATAAAAAGAGCAAAAAAAGACGAATCACAATGACTGGGAACAACACAAAAAATACAATGGTCAACAGAACAAAAATAACTAGAAAACAAAAATGGGAAGAAAATAAATTGTATGGATATTTCAACGACAAACAAGCAAAATCTCACGCGAGAAAACTTGGACAAGGCTTAAAAAAGGATATATGGAGAGAGAAACTAAATCTCGTCGAATAGTAGCACAAAACAGCACCATAACGACCAACTACGTTAAAGTAAAACTAGATGAGACACAAGCAATGTTGGCCATGTGGTGATAGAGACAAAACAATTAATCGCATAATAAGCGAATGCGGCAAATAAGCGCAAAAAAGAGTGTAAGACTAGACACAACTGAGTTAGGAAAGTGATCCATTGAGAAATTGCAAGAAATTAAAATTCTCTTTACGGACGAATGGTATATGTACAACCCGGAATCCGTCCAGGAGAATGAGACGCACAAAGTTCTCAGAGATTTTGAAATAGAAACAAATCCCTTAATCAGGCCAGATAGCCAAACCCCCAGTTATAGTCAACAAAAAGACGAGAATCTGACGAAGAGTGAACTTTGCCGTAGCGGTGAATCGCAGAGTTAAAATAAATAGAATTGAAAAGAGAGATAAGTACTGAGATCTTGCTAGAAAATTTTTAAAAATCTATTGAATCCGAAAGTAACGATGATACTAATTGTATTTGGAGCACTCGTTACAATCCCCAAAGAATTGGTAAAGGGCCCAAAAGACTTAGAAATAAGTGGGGACCATCGAAACTACAGCATTATTACGATCGGCCAGAATACTGAGAAGAGTCCTGAAGACTTGAAGAGATTTGCTGGCGCTCAAACTCCTGCTGAAAACCATCAGCTAACACTGGTGTGGAAAACTCTCAAAGTAATAATAATAATAATAATAGTAACAATTACTATTATTATTGTTGTTGCTGTTTCACTCGTTGCAAGATTTTCACGCCAGCGTTAGCCGGTAGTATTTCATTAGAGTGAGTGACAGCAATTTTCCTCAGGTCTCCAGGACTCTTCTCAGTATTCTGACCGATTTTAATAATGCTGAAGTCTGCATGGCCTCGATTCTTCCACTGATTTCCATTTCTTCCAGTCCATTCTCCATGCCTTTCGGGATCGTCCCAAGCGCATCAACAGCAAATAGTATTATCGTCACCCACACATGTTCTATAGCTTTTTTAGTTCTCTAGCAAGATCAAAGTATTTATCTACCTTTTCGTTTTCTTGATTTTCAATCTGTAGGCCACCAGAACGGTAAAGTCCACTAGATGAAAAACTCTCTTTTTTTGTTATTTAGCACCAAGTCTAGTCTTCTGCCAAAATATGGTGATCCGTTTGGATCACAAAATTCCTGAGAATTTTACGGGTATCATTTTCTAGGATGGATTCTGGTTTGTGCATATATTTGGTAGTATGGTCAAATTTCATTCTCTTGCACATTTCCCAGTGTATCACCTTTCCCACCCGATCATGCCTAGTATTGTGCTGTTTTTGCGATAGTTTGCAATATTCGATTACTTTGTAATTAATCGTTTCATCTAGTTCTCTGCATAAGGTATTCTTGCTATTCTGATGCATATTATCGATTTTAGCTTTAATATAATTGGTTCTTATGGTGTTGTTTTGTACCGCTAGTGTTCCTCTTCGTAGCCATGTTTGTATCTTCTCGATCACAATCTCGCTAGCTGGTAGCTTGAAATATCCATAGAGTTATTTTTCTTCACATTTCAGCTTCTTAATTTTTGTTGTTTTTGTGTTCGTACTTATGTTCTCAATGTTGTTATTTGCTGCTTTATTTAATTTTTGTTGTTATTGGAGATGGTCCTTCTTTGGGAGTCCTTTTGTATCAAGGTAGTTTTTCCTTTCGACATTCATTCGGGTAAGTTTGATAGGTAGTATATTGTAGCTATAACATACCTGGGGTTGATTATTACCAGTGTTTCTGACGCACATATGACCTGGTATTCTTCCATAAAGAGTACACAACAGGCGGCCAGAAAATAAATGTAAAAGAAATATTTGAAGATACCTACATCTTTGGCCAAATGAATAGAGTGTTCGCCACTGGTCCGGGAAATAGGGTTTCAATCCCAGATCGAGTCATACCAAAGATTCAAAAAATGCACTTGATGACGCCTTGCTCAACACTTAGCATTCTTAGGTACGATTCAAGGGTAATATGGAGCAATCCAGGGAAAGGAGTAGCGCCCCCCTACACCTCGGTATGGTAACTAATGAAAGGGAGCCTTTGGGTCACCCACGACCACGTTTGCCAACTTTACTTTTACACCTTTGAAATTTTTATGTTTGAACTTAATTAAAGTCTGGCATCGTCATTTTAGTAATTAAATCGCATTTTTATGAAACACAGATTCCCTAACAGTAGAAATTTCTTGAAGATTCTTGCAAATTCTTGAATGTTAATATTTTGATATTTCTAGTTACTGCCATTTTTTAAGTTAAGATTATTATTATCATTATTATTATTACTGATGATGCTGTTGTTTTGAAGTCTGTAGAACAGCCGTATACAAACTCTCGACCTCAGGCACAAAAGGAAACTTGTCACTTTATTGACAACATTTTTCATAATACATGTATACCTCGAGGGGGTGATCTTCTGAGGAGTATATATGTTGATGTTTCTTAGGAAGCAGCTCGTAAACATTTTCATTCCTTTTTTATGAAGCCTAGGGCTTAGATAATCCCTGGGTCTTCATCTATCACCTCCTGTTGATTTCGATCTCCAGATCATTGCATTTAAATTGATACTCTCGTTAACCATTGTTGATGTGCTTATTTCAGCTTCATTTTAATTTTTGAGTGCTTACAGGTGGCCTTCATCGGAGACCAAGAGACAGCAAGTCTATTCAGTTTTCGGGGATAGTTGTCAGTATTCTTGCTGATCTGGACGGGTTTGGTTTTTCTTCGTATCACCAGTTTTCCTCGTCTCTTCTCAATTTTTCAAAATTTTATTTAAAAGGCTTCACCTATGAATAATGTTACTATTACGTTGATGCTCCATAACTTCTTAAGCTCTCTGGCAAGGTCCAGGTATTTACCTAGTTTTTCACTTTCTTTTAGTTTTACTTTGGGATCTGTTGGAATGATGAAGTTCACAAGTTAGCAAGTTCTTTTCCCCCTTGTTAACTAAAACTCAGACTGGTCTTCTTGCAGGAATTGGATGTTCTGTTTTATTTCAAGGTCCCAAAAAACTTTGTGTGCATTTAGTTTCCATGCAAATTAGCATTGTTAAGATTAGTAAACCAATGCAATAAATGAACTGGGTTTAAAATTTGTTCATAGATTCTGTTTTAATTTTTGTGTCATGCTTGAAAGTTCATAAATCCAGTCTTATTATTTACAATCAGATGGTCAGTTTTTGTTCTTGAAAAGGAAAGAAAATGAATTTATATTATTTTTTTAACCCTGCAATTGGCGTTGCTGTTGATATTTAATAATATATTTATAATAAGCAATGCTTTCTACACTTATATCCAAACCATTATTAAATTATAAAGATAATAGCAATTAATTATACATATCATCATAATCATCATTTACTGTATTTAGATGATAATGGATCAGCTAATCTCGGCCAGAAAACCAGACCTTATAGTCATCATCATCATCATCATGTCGTGCCGCCAGCTCGGATATCCCTGACCCTCTCTCGCCACTTCTCCCTATCATTCATCGCCTCTGGCAGGTCTTCAGGACTACATCCCGTATCCTCACATAGCTGTTGTATGTGTGTTCGAGCTGGTCGTCCTGCTTTTGCTCGGCCATATGTGGGGGTCCATAGGAGCACATCCCTTATGAGCTCGTCCCTGCTTTTCCAGCAGTGTCCTGCATGTCTGGTTCGTTTAACTTGGATAGTTTTTGTGATGGGAGTTAGGTAGCCGTATAGCAGTATCGACACGACCGCTGCTTGGAAGAAACTGCGTTTCATTTTATTGGTCAGGTCTGACTTCCATATGATCGATAGCTTATTGATAGCTGTCCATTCCTTCGTTAGCCGCGTGTCGATGTCTTTTTCGGTTGATGAGACACTACTTCCTAGGTAGGTGAACTTGTCTACCAGTTTCAGAGAGGTTCCGTCTAGTGTGGAAATGTCGCCAGTTTGATTAAAGCACAAGTATTCAGTTTTGTGTGCATTGACATGGAGGCTAATGCCTGCAACGGCTTGTTCCAAACTATGCTGTAGTGTTTCGGCTTGGTTGGATCTATTTGCCAGAATCGCTATGTCATCGGCGTAGTCGGCGTCGGTAATTAAGACCTTATAGTAATCAACCACAAAAAAAGAGAACTTGCAAAATTGTTGACTTTGCTGTACCGGCTGAACACAGAATAAAGCTAAGAGAAGTGAAAAGAAGGATAAGTACCTAGACCTTGCTAGGGAATTAAAAAAAAACGTAAAGGTGAGGATCATACCAATTGTGATTGGTGCATTCAGTACAGTCACCAAAGGACTATTAAAGAGACTGGAGGACTTGGAAGTTGGAGGACGAGTGAAGACCATCCAAACTACAGCATTATTGGAATCGGCCAGAATACTGGGAAGCGTCCTGGAGACTTAAGGAGACTTGCTGTCACTCAAATTCCAGTGAGAAACCATCGGTTAACGCTGGTGTGAAAAACTTGAAAAAAAGTAACAATAATAATAAACTTCTTTGGGATTTTGAGACACAAATGGATCATCCAATCTCGGCCTGACGACCAGACAAGTTGATAAAAAAGAGAACCTGCCAAATAGCAGACTTTGCCGTTCCGGCTGATCACAGGGTAAAACTGAAGGAAGACGAAAAGATAGATAAACACTTAGACCTTGCAAGAGAACTGAAAAAAGTATGGAACATGAAAGTGACGGTAAGACCAATTGTAATTGGCGCACTCGATACAGACACCAAAAGATTTTGGGTCGTGACCCAGTCAAGAATTGTAAGAAGTAAGAAACCTACAGTAAAACTGTTAATAATAATAATAATAATAATAATAATAATAATCTATTGACGATTTCGTATATCATCTTTATTCAATTCTCATCGCAGCCTCCACATATGAATCATACTCAGACAGATATCTTTTAATTTCTATCTCCATATTCCAGTTTTTATTAATTAACTTGATAGTTAATTCAATTACAAAATAATCTTTATTAATGGGCCAGCAATTTTTTGAATTACTTCGTCTTTATTGATCATTTACTTTCATTTTTCTATCAAAGCTCCTGCGTTGATATCTTTTTTAACCACTTTGTTCTCTCCCCATTCCACTTTCCTCTAAAGATAAAAACCTCCATCTTTTAAAATGCCGACATTTTCTGTCTTACTTAAGGTCGACGTTTGTTGCTAAAGTATTTTTATTCCGTAAAAACTTTACAGACATCAATCCACAAAAATGCAAAAGCAATATATATTTTTTAAGCATAAAATAGGATAAAAATAAAAACTCTCTACTCAGATTTTCACGCAGTCGATCTCGAGATGTGAGCGAGTATTCAATGCCTTTGATTTTTGTTTGGTTCAGCCGAACAAACACGTACTCTTAACTCATATATGTATATAGTGGGTAGAGCATTCGTCAGTGGTCCGGGAGACCTCGGTTCAATCCCAGGTCACGCCAAGGCAAAGACTTTAAAAATGGTACTTGATGCCTTTTTGCTTAAGATTCAGTTATCTAGGGTACGTATCAAGGGTAAAGTGGAGCAATCCAGAGAAAGGAGTAGTGCCCTCCCATACACCGCAGTGTAGTATCTATTGAAAAGGAAGCCTTCTGGTCACCCTCGACTATAGTAACCAACTTTAGTGACTTACTAACTATATATATATATATATATATATATATATAGAGAGAGAGAGAGACATGGACAGAGAGACAGAAACAGAGAAAGAGAAAGAGAGAGTGAGGGAGGAGAGGTTGGTACAGACACAACGCTTCCACTGAGAGACTACTGGTCATGGACAGCTATCTTGCTGATGTTGCTCCCACATCATTTAAATAAGCAGAGAGAAAATTATTGTTCAGTTTTAATATTTGTTAAGTAAAATTGATTTCAATTCAAAAAATTTCTCCCTCCAATTTTGCGTAGAAGTTGTCATTCCAACAATGAGACAAAATTGGATAATCTCAATAGCACCTCCTGTGAGTTTTCCTCGCATTTGAAATGAGCCTAAAGAATTTGGCACCAATTATTAGGTGTGAATTAAAACCAGTCTTTTGAACAAACGTCTTTACCAAAATATGCCACTGGTAGTTGTCGAGATAATTTCAGTACAGAGTAATTTTGCTCTAAGTAAGAAAAGCGATAAAAACCTGGTAGGAATGGTACATATCGTGTATTGCGCCGAAAAGAAGATTTTGAATTAGCAATGCGAAAAACAACGCATTTTTCTCGTGTCGTCCCCGAAGCATTGTAATTTTTCAACTTTAAATTCAAAATGCAAAGTGATAAAATGTTAAAAAAAAAAAGTAAAAACAAAAAATATCCCCCAAAAACACCATAATTTTTTAGTGGTTGTCGAAACATTGTCATGTGTGATAACACCTCCTGTAACCTTTCCCCCACTGGCATTTTTTGTTTTTAGGATTCTTCGCGTTGTTCCTGTCTTTTCTTTTAAGTATTATTGTTTCCTTTCATGTTGTATTTTAAAAATAATTACTATTAATAGTATTCAGTCTCGAAGTTTACAGTGGCTAGTGCAAAGGATCAAGTGACAACAAGTTTTTAAATGTCCAACAAACTATTCTGTATAGCTGCAAACAGTGTCATCGTCTAATCAACTTGATTTTTCCGAACATTTTTAATTATTCTAACCGTTTTTCATACTTCTTAAGCATGATCTCAGTGTCATTGCAATGATAAGGCTCAATTTTGAAAGCTGCTTTAAAGAAAAGGGTTTAATGAGAATTTCCCTTTAAGTGATTGGGACATTGAATATGCTAACTGTCCTCACAAATGAGTAGGACCTCAATAAAATGGGTCGGGGGTGGGGGGGTCGATGATACCTGTTAATCTAACAGTGATCTGTTTAAAAATTATTCGAATTTGATTGGACTTTGTAAAAAAAACTTGTTAGAAATAACATAAAAAATGTTAATATGAACGTTCAATGAACGCGATTCTTTAAACTCTTGGCTTTAGATAACCTTGGACAGAGTTACACACCGTTAAAATCAATCAATCAAGTAGACATTTTAACTTTTAAATAAATCATTTCGTCGAAATTGAGCTGTTCTTCAAAATCCTTTGAAAGTAACTTCATATTTTTTCCTCTTGACTATTTCTTTAATTGCGTTTGGTAAGTAGAATTATATTTAACTGTCAGCCTGTAATTCTCATCCAAAGATCTTTCGATTGTCAGTTGTCAAAAATGAGAAAGAGCAGAACAAAAAAAAAAAAAAAAACCAATGATAGCCAAGTAATCCATGTGAGATAAACAGTCATTACAATTGTCTAAATGGAAACATCTAGAAATGGATAGAAGAATAATGTACAAAATTGTGTAGAGCAAAACACACTAATTTCTGTATGTTTATATTATTATTTGCCGTAGAAAAAATTTGAAAGAAATACAGCTGAAAACATCTTTAGCCACGTTCCAAACAAAAGTTCGGATGATAATTCAGAATTTCAAATAAATTTTTGCTCTGACAAACCAAAAACATAACCAACGAACATTAGGATCACACTAAGTCAGAAAATGATGGATGTGACTTCAAATAAAAACATCGGATGTAGTTTCATGCCGTTATTTTAAGGTTTTTATAATATATTTTAAGACTGAGGCAGTAATAAAACTAAACTATACGATATATAAAGTGTGTGTGTGTGTGTGTGTGTGAATATTATAATATAATACTGACATACATCGCTTATTAAAAATCCATACAGTAAAAATTAAATTTTTTCTATGGTTTTACGAATGATACACAGATTGATTTGCGTTTTAATCTTTATTAACGAGATTGAAATCCAAAATTTTGGGGTAAAATCGCTGAGGCCTTGTTGCTAACTTGCTGGGCTATGATATTGTTTACTTACCACAACTAACTTACAAGAATGGCTTTCTTAAAAGTTCTCTATGAAGGCTGATATTCTTTTAAACAAAGAAACCCAACTAAACGATTTCAAGTTATTCAACAATTTTCTACAAAAACGAACTTTCGCATGAACGTCATTCTCTCAATTACAGTAATTGATACTTGAAGTGAATTATAAAAATAACACAAAAATACATAAAATATAAGATACATCATTGGTTATTTTTGGGAATGTTTCATTTGCTACAATAAGTTTTGATTTATATCTGAAAATAAATATTTGTACAAGAATAATTTTCAGAGACACACAAAAGAATTATTTCAGCATTTGAAAATTCATTACTCGTCTAATTTATTTAACTGTATTAAATCAACTTTTTCCTCTATCAGCCAGATGTTTTTGAACTCATGAATTTCAAAATAATATTGTTATTGCACATAAAATATATTTACAAGATATTTTATGACAAAAAAACATTTAAAATAATTTTCTTTTTGCAGAGGTAGTTTTTCAACAATGAACATAGGTAAAAATCAATTTTTTTCATCTAGAAAATACTTATAGAGGTAGTTCGATCACTTCATATTAGGGTTGATGATAATATTCGGTAGAATATTATCATCAGCAAAAAAATATAAAAAGGACATAGTTAATTTTCGCGTGAGTTATTTCATTTGAACATAAATAATCAGGAGTTAATATTAACATTAGAGGCAAAGAAAATTTTCATGACTTATTGCCGGATGGCTAAAAAATTGAAACTGCTAGTTATTTTGCACCGTGAAAAGAACACTAAAACGAATTTTAAAAAATAGCTTTTTTACAAAATTTGTGACTTTTCGTCGACAACCTGACGATTAAAAGTTCGTTAATAAAATGATGATAATAAAAAGGCAATGAAAATTAATTTCATTGAATATTTTATAATTATCTTTTAAGCATTTACCATCGGTATTGTTTAATAATAATGTGCGTTTCATTCTCCTGGACAGATTCTGGGTTGAGCATATACCTTTTGCTCGTTTGGTCAAATTTCAATTTCTTGCACAATTCCCAGTGGATCATCTTGCCCACCCAGTGTTGTCTAGTCTTATACTCTTTCGACAATAATTTGCTGCATTTACTTATTATGCGATAGATATTTTCATTTCTATCACCACATAATTCACATCTGCTGTTTTGTTGCGTCTTATCTAGTCTTGCTTTTATATGATTGGTCCTTATGGCGTTTTTTTGTGCAGCTATTAGAAGAGAATCAGTTTCTCTCTGAAGGTTTCTTTTTGTTTTTAGCTACGTCCACGTTTTCTTGTGTAACTAAAGAAGAAGAATCTTAAGATTTGACCATACAAACAAATGGTATATACACAACCCATAATCTGTCCAGGAGAATGAAATGCACAAACTCCACTGAGATTTTGAGATACAAACGGATCAGCTAATCTCAGACAGACGACCAGACCAAGTAGTAATCAACAAAAAAGAGTAATTGCCGAATTGTGCACTTTAATGTCTCGGCTGACCACAGAGTGAATAGAAAATAAGCGAAAATAAAAATAAGTACCTGGACCTTGCTAGAGAATTGAAAAAAACTGTGCAAGATGAAAGTGATTGTGATACCAATTGTAATTGGTGCTCTTGGTCCAGTCACCAAAGGGTTTGGTACAAGGATTGGAGGACTTGGAAATAACGGAACGCGTAGAGACTATCCAAGCTATAGCAATATTGAGATTGCCCAGAATACTGAGAAGAGTCCTGGAGACTTGAAGAGACTTGCTATCACTCAAACCATCAGTCAAACCAGTGAGAAACCATTGGTTAACGTTGGTATAGAAAACTCGAAAAAGAGTCAATAATAATAATAATAATAATAATACTGAAAGAATGTGAAAAGAAGGATAAGTACCTCGACCTTGCTAGAGAATTGAAAAAACCATGGAACATGAAGGTGAAAATCATACCAATTGTGATTGGTGCTTTCGGTACAGTAACTAAAGGATTATTAAAGGGACTGGAGGACTCAGAAGTTGGAGGAAAAGTGGAGAGCATCCAAACTAAAGCATTACAGAGAACGGCCAGAATACTGAGAAAAGTCCTGGAGACTTGAGGAAACTTGCTATCACTCAAACTCCAGTGAAAGACCATCAGCTAAAAATGATGTGAAAAATTCTAATGAGTAAATAATAATAATAATAATAATAATAATAATAATAATATGTTTTGATATGTGAGTTCTAAGATTAAGACAATAAATCAGTTTTAAAATTCTCAAACTATTTTTACGACGGCTATGAGAATTGTTCTTCGAAAGTTTTCTTTCTATACATTTTAGTTTTATTGTAAATTCAACCATCATCTTAAAAATTAACTGTTTAATCTAAAAAATAAGATGAATATATTTACTAACCAAAACAATTGAGATTCATTCTTCACAAAATACGTGGTGTAATGGTTAAAGCGATGGACTGCGGAATCGTAGTACGCGAGTTCGTACTCCAGTCGCGCTATAACGTTCACTTTCGGGCAAATACCCTTGGCAAAGGTATGAACCCCGTTATCCTCCCAGCTATGAGTTAAATAGTGCCACTACTGTTCTTCTAGGAAAATGGCTTTGGCATTAAATAACCTAAAAAGGTTGATATGCCTTTCAACAAAGAAACCAAACCAATCACATATCATTTAGTAGAAGGTATGTTTTTCTTTTATGTCTGGTCTGTTGCTCTTTTTTTCATCTGTTTGGATTGCAAAGTCCGGGAGAATAGTTGCTTCTTCGACTTCTCTTATTGGCCATTATCATTAATTGTGAATTTTTAGCCGATAGTCTTTAACTAGAGTCTGAGTGAAAGCAAATCTCTTCAAATTTCCAGGACTCTTCTCAGTATTCTGACCAATTTTAACAATGCTCTTGTTTCGATGGTCTCTGCTCGTCCTCTGATTTCCAACTCTTCCAGTCCCTTTGCAAATCATTTAGGGGTCGTTCCTAGCGCACCAATTACAGTTGATATCAACGTCACTTTTATGTTCCATCGCTTTTTTAGTTCTCTGGCAAGGTCTAAGTACTTGTTTCTCTTTCCGTTTTCTTTGAATTTTACTCAGTGGTCCGCCGGGACGGCTAAGTCTACTAGTCACTTGGTTGTCATTTTTTATTAACTATTACCAGGTCTGGTCTTCCAGCCGGGATTTGCTGATCGTTCTTTATTTCAAAATCCCAGAGATTCCTCAAAATCTGCAAAAGCATTTGGGCTAAAAATCAATCACAAAAAAAAACAAAGTTATGTACCAACGCCCACCCTCATGATCTCACGACATTGGCTAAGAAATACTAATAGAAGACCTGGTACTAACCCAAGTAAAAAAAAAAATTCAAATATTTAGGTTCCAGAGTCATCAGAAATGGACTAGATGTGGAACTAGATATACGAACGTCAAGTGCTTTCATGGCCTTTGGTGGGATGAGAAAGCGAATCTGGCTTAACAAAGAACTCACCATTAAAAATTAAATATGCAGTGTATCGCGCCATTATTCTCTCAACTCTCCTGTTCGGCGCAGAAATTTGGATGGTATACAAAGCAGACCCCCAAAGACTTTACGTCTATACGATGGCTCACTTGCACAAAATACTTAATTTTAAGTGGTGGCAGCACATTCAAAATAAATTCTTTGAGAAATCTAAACTCCCAAGCATGTACAATGTATTCTCCCAACACAATCTAAGATTGAGCTGGCCACTTAAAAGGATTTGAGGACAGCAGGCTACCAAAATAGATCCTGTACTCTCAAGAATCATGTAAAATAGGTAGACCAAAGCATCATTAAAAGAAACCGGGGAGTCATTAACATCCCTTTAGAAAATTGGCCATATCTCTCCAACAATCGGAAAAACTGGAGGAAAAAAAATCAGCGGTAAGTTATCATCGGATACGATGGACAGGGAGTGTAAACAGCATATGTGTAGTCTATATTACCATTTTCATTATTTTACTCATTTGAGAGTTCTTCACATTGAAGTCTAAGTGACAGCAAGTCTTCTCAAGTCTTCAGGACTCTTCTCAGTATTCTGGCCGATCTCTACAATGCTGTAGTTTGGATAGTCTCCGCTCGTCCTCTGATTTCCAAATTCTACAGCCCCAGTATCAATCCTCTAATGACAATACCGAGTGCACCAATTGCAAAATGGTATAACATACTCCAGAGTTTTTTTTTTACTGTTCTCTAGCAAGGCTTAGGTACTTATCTCTCTTTCTTCTTCTTCTTCTTCTTCTTCTTCTTCTTCTTCTTCTTCTTCTTCTTATTATTATTATTATTATTATTATTATTATTATTATTGCTAGTCCCTCACACAAGCGCCAGCTGATGGTCCCTCACTTGAGTCTGAGGGACAGGAAGTCTCCTCAAGTCTCCTGGATTTTTCTCAGTATTCAAGTCGATCTAAGTCGATCATCAGATATGGAGTTGTGATGGTTTCAGCATGTCCGATTTATCGACAATTCCAGTCCTCTTACCAAGTCTTTGGGAACTGTTCAGAACGCTCCAATTATAATTGATATCACCATTACTTTCATGTACCATAACTTTTTAAGTTCTCTGGTAAGGTTATTATTATTATTATTACTATTATTATTATTATTATTATTATTCACTCATTAGAGCTTTTCACATCAGTGTTAGCCGATGGTTTTTCGCTGGAGTCTGAGTGACAGCAAGTCTCCTCAAGTCTCCAGGACTCTTCTCAGTATTCGGGCCGTTCTCGATAATGCTGTCGTTTGGATGATCTGCGCCTGTCCGCCAACTTCCAACTCTTCCACTCCCTTTAGTAATCCTTTAGTTACTGTTCCGAACGCACCAATTACAATTGGTATAATTGTCACCTGCATGTTCCACAGTTTTTTCAGTTCCCTAGCAAGGTCGAGGTACTTATCCTTCTTTTCACATTCTTTCAGTTTTATTCTGTGGTCAGCCGGGACAGCAAAGTCGACTATTTGGCAAGTTCTATTTTTTTTTTTTTTTGTTGATTATTATTAAGTCAGGTCTTCTGGCCGGGATTAGGTGATCTGTTTGTATGTTAAAGTCCCATAGGAGTTTATGCGTGGCATTTTCTAGGACAGGTGCTGGGTTGTGCATATACCATTTGTTAGTATGGTCGAATTGAAATTTCTTACACATTATTATACTCTTTTGAGAGTTTTTCACACCAGCGTTAGCTGATGTTTTTCCTTCAAGACTCCAGGACTTTTCTCAGTATTCTGGCCGATCTTAGAAATGCTTTCCTCTGGATGATCTCTACTTGTCCTCTGATTTCTAAGTCTTCCAGACCCTTAACCAGTCCTTTGTGGATCGTTCCCAGCACACTGATTACAATTGGTATTACCATCAGTTTCATATTACATAGTTTCTTCAATTCTCTAGCAAGGTCCAGATATTCATTCCTCCTTTTACCTTTTGATTTTATTCTGTGGTCCGTCGGTATGGCAAAGTCCTTTATTCGGACGGTTTTCTTTTCTATTTTTTTTTTTTTTTTTAATATCACTTGGTCTGGTCGTCTGGCCGAGATTTGATCATCCGTTTGTATCTCAAAATTTCAGAGAAGTTTGTGCGTCTCATTCTTTAGGAAGTATTCCGAGTTTTACTTATATCACTTGTTCGTATGGTCGAATTTTATTTGTTTGTACAATTCCCAGTGGACCACTTTTCCCACCCAATCGTGTCTAGCCCTATACTCTTTTTGCACTAATTTGCTGCATTCACTTATTGTATGATTGACCTTTCGTCTCTATTATCACCTAACATTATTATTATTATTATTTTCACTTTTACTTTCGTTTTTTTTTACAATCCTTTATTGGGTTTTTACCTAGGACCTAGGATGGGAGAAGGTAGTGATTATATGTATCTGTGTCTCTTTTTGGTGATATTTTTAATTTCATTGATAGCACTCTCCTAGGGAAATGGATAGTTGCGCAAAATGCATTTATTGTATTTCCTGTAGGCTAGGACTATCAGGTATGTATTTATCTGGTCCTTTCTTGATCATAAAAAAAGGGCCCCCACTATTACCGGTATGGTGGTAGTTTTAAGGTTCATCTTTTGTGTTGAATTCTTTGGTGTAAGGTGGAGTTGATTTGCAAATCTATTTCTTTCTTTACAAAGTGAATATTTTTCTTTGGCTTCACGTGTGTGTTTACTAACTGTAGCATCCAATCTGTTGTAATCTTTAAGTATTTCTTTAATCCCAAAGTGATTGTTTCGTTGGTCAATTCTTGTTGGATTAATCTTCTTTTCTTACTTGAAGTAGATAAGTTCTATATCTGCTCTTGGGTGATACATTCTCTGGCAGGTTATTAGTTTCCTAACTCGAGTCTTCACCCAGTTTACTATATTAAAATTGTATGTCCCAACTGGTATTGCCAGGGTGTTAATTGTTATAACTTTATTTTTTGCATTCGTTTCTATTCTTAATATGATTCTTATCTTCTATAGAATTCTTTTCTTATTTTTTTTATTCATTGTAATGATTGAAACCTTTTATTTCATTAATATCTAAAATATTCGTAAGTATTATTGTTTTCGAAATCTGTAATTTTCATATTTATATCTAAAGTGATAAGTGATGTTTATAGACTTTATCAGCAAACCTTTCTTAAATCTGACATTTTCTCATTTTTCAAGACTAAATTGCATTCTTATATAGTCACTAAATCTTTTTGAAGTGCTTAGAAGGCCTTCAAAATTCTCATCATTTTCACATATAAATTTAAATCTTCCAAATAGAATAGGTGGGTATACTATTTAGAAGTAGTTTATATCCGTAAACTGTTTTTAAGTTCTATAGGGTTATTAGAGTGATACCAAAAAAATTTACTTACTCTTTTAGAGTTTTTCACGTCAGTGTTAGCTGATGGGTTTTATAATAACAATAATAATAATAATAATAATTATTATTATTATTATTATGATTACTCTTTTAGAGTTTTCACATTAGCGTTAGCTGATGGTTTCTCACTCGAGTTTGAGACAGCAAGTCTCCTCTAGTCTTCAGGACTCTTCTCAGTATCCTGGCCGATTTTAGTTATGCTGTCATCTAGATAGTCCCTACTTGACCTCTGATTTCTAAGTCTTCTAGTCCTTTAATCAATCCTCCGGGGATCGTTTCAAGTGCTCCAACCAGAATTGGCACCACTGCCACCCTCATGTTCCATAGTTTTCCCCTCTCTAGCAAGGTCTTGGTATTTATATCCTTTTTCGCTTTCCCTCAATTTTCCTCCGCAGTCCGCCGGGACGACAACGTCTACTCATCGGCAGGTTTTTTTTCTGCGTTAGCTGATGGTCTTTCACGGGAGTTTGAGTGACAACAAGTCTTCTCAAGTCTCCAGTACTCTTCTCAGTATTCTGGTCGCTCTCATCAATACTGTAGTCTGGATGGTCTCCGCCCGTCCTTCAACCTCAAGGTCCTCCAAGCCCTTTAATATTCCTTTAGTTACTGTACCAAATGCATCAATCACAATTGGTATAATCGTCACCTTCATGTTCTATAGTTTTTTTTCATTCTCTGGCAAGGTCTTGATACTTATTATTATTATTTACTCCTTTAGAATTTTTCACATCAGCGTTAGCTGATGGTCTTTCCCTGGAGTTTGAACGATAGCAAGTCTCCTCAAGTCTCCAGGACTCTTCTCAATATTCTTGCTGTTCTCAATAATGCGGTAGCTTGGATGGTCTCCACTCGTTCTCTAATTTTCAAGTCCTCCACTCCCTTTAATAGTCCTTTAGTTACTGTACCGAATGCACCAAGGTTGAGGTACTTATCCTTATTTTCACTATCTTTTAGTTTTATTCTGTGGACAGCCGGGACAGCAAAATCAACAATTTTACCTGTTCTCTTTTTTTTTTTTTTTTTTGCTTTTGATTACTATGAGGACTGGCCTTCTGGCCGAGATTAGGTGATCCGTTTGTATGTAAAAGTCTCATAGAAGTTTGTGTGAGTCATTCTCCGGTTCAGCTGCTGGGTTATGCATATACCATTTGTTCGTATGGTCAAATTTAAATTCCCTGCACATCTCCCAGTGGATCACCTTGCGCATCCAGGCTTGTCTAGTCTTATACTTCTTCTGTGCTAATTTGCTGCATTCGCTTATTATGTGATTGATGGTTTTATCTCTTATCACCACAAAACCTACATTTGCTATTTTGTTGCGTTTTATTTATTTCGCTTTGATTTTGTTGGTTCTTATGACGTTGTTTTGTGCTGCTATTAGGAGAGATTCTTTTTCTCTCATAAAGTTTGCTTTTCTTAGCCACGCCCAGGTTTTCTCGCGCGAGATGTCGTTTATTAATCGTTTAAAGCGCCCATAGAGTTGTATTATTATTATTATTATTTCTTTCACTGAAGTCCACGTGACAGCAAGTCTCCTCAGATCGCCTGGATTCTTCTGAGTATTCTAGTAGATGTTAACAGTGCTGTTGAATGAATAGTGACGATTCTTCTTCTGATCTCCTAACTCTCCAGCCTCATTTATTAGCTTCTCGGAACCATTCAAAGCGCATTAACTACATTTGGTTTCACCGACAACTTTATGTTCCCCATCTTTTTCAGCTCTTTAGCAAGATCCAAGTATTTGTCTGTCTTTTCGTTTTCTTTCATGATTAGTACTACTACTACTACTACTACTACTACTACTACTAAGACTGTTATCAATAATAATAATAATTATCATAATAATTTTGAGTGGTATATTTTTTCTTAAAATTCACTTTCTATCACGACTAATTCAAACATCAACGTCAACAAAGAAATAGTTCAAATCATCAAAAATAAAGAATTAAGGTCTCTCTTTGAGTGTCAAATTCATGTTATTTTTGACTCCGAAAAGTCAAGTAAAGTCTTCAGTAGTTCTTACCAACTTAGACACGGAAACACTACAGCTTAACAGAAGCTCCACTCAAAACTTTAAAACCTACATTCAATTCTTCTGTAATTTCTACCGACATCTTATACTGTTTTACATTAATAGTATCAGTTACAGTAATATGCTCTTTATATTTTTTTGGTAACCGTCAATCTACAAACCTCACAAAGAACTTTGCTTTGCAATCAGCAACATTTACTCACAAGAGAAGAAAAATAAAATAATAATAAATTTGGAGAAAAGAAAAGAAAATACCTGTTAAAATGATAATTTTAAATAATGCTTCACGAAATATAAACAAATAAATTGATATTGCAACTATCAACTCCATTTATCTTTCATTGCAACAATTAATGTCATCGACCGAAAAAGAAGAAATTTGATGACAATCCATAGGGTATTAGATTCTTGGGATAATATTTAAAGGCATTTGAGAAAGAAAAAAAAGCAGGAATATGTATCAGTTCTTCAATGAAAAGCGCTGAAGAAATGATCAATATTAATTATGACAGCCAAAAGTTAGAATAAAACTTTTTAAAAACAAATGAAGAATGAGAAAAACTCGAAATGAAATCAGAAGAAAATTAATTCATGGACCATTTAAGTAACAAAGTTTTACTGTCAGAGACTTATCGATTGAAAAAAGTTGAGATAAAAAAGAAACAATAAGAAGAAAATTGGACGAATAAAGAATTGATGCAAAAACCTGAAGTTTCAATATAATCCATCGTTTTCAAACAGATAATGTTGAAATACACTTTCACTAAGAGATTTCAGAAAATGGCTGTTACGAAGCCATATCGCATTCTGTTCTCTCTCTTTTTTTTAAAAAATTTTTATTGATATTACACACGGCAAAATATCAATAAATTATTGAGCAGTGACAGTTACTCCATTGATATTTTTTTCAGTGACATTATAAACTAATTTGTCTACTATAAATATATCTCTTTCAGTGTGACATTATACCCGGAAGGAGTCAACAAGGTTTATGAAAGGATTGTAAGAAAGATTCTCATTTCCCAAGCCGAGAGTAATTATCATTATCTCTGTGGTGAATTAACCCACAGCATATTTCATTTCTTCTCTGTAAAAAATTGATTACATCAAAGCATAATCATCATAAGCAACATCACTATAATATTATTAATAATAATGATAATAATAATTATTATTATTTACTCCTTTAGAGTTTTTCACATCAGTGTTAGCTGATGGTTTTTCACTGGAGTCTGAGTGACAGCAAGTCTCCTCAAGTCTCCAGGACTCGTCTCAGGATTCTGGCCGTCCTCAGCAATGCTGTCGTTTGGATAGTCTCTACCCGTCCGCCAACTTCCAAGTCCTCCAGGCCTTTTAATAATCCTTTAGTTATTGTGCCTAACGCACCAATCACAATTGGCATAATCGTTGCTTTCCTGTTCCACAGCTTTTTTAATTCTCTAGCAAGGTCGAGGTACTTATCTTCCGTTTCACTTTCCTTCAGATTCATTCTGTGGTCCGCCGGGAGAGCAAAGTAGACAATTTTACCTGTTCTCTTTTTTTGTTGATTATTATGAGGTCTGGTCTTCTGGCCTGGATTAGGTGATCCGTTTGTATGTTAAAGTTACATAGGAGTTTATGCAAGTCATTTTCTAGGACAGGTGCTGGGTTGTGCATATACCATTTGTTTGTATGGTCGAATTGAAATTTCCTGCACATTTCCCAGTGGATCACCTTGCCCACCCAGTCGTGTCTCGCTTATACTCCTCCTGTGCTAATTTGCTGCATTCGCTTATTATGTGATTGATCGTTTCGTCTCTGTCACCACATTTTTGTTGAGTCTTATCTATCCTCGCTTTGATATGGTTGGTTCTTATGGCTTTGTTTTGTGGTGCTATTTGGAGAGATTCTGTTTCTCTCTTAAAGTTTCATTTTCTTAGTCAATTCCAGGTTTTGTCGTATGAAATGTTGTTTATTAGTCATTTAAACCGTCCATAGAGTTGTTTTCCTTCCCATTTTTGTTTCCTAGTTATTGTCATTCTGTTATCTATCGTGTTATCAGTATTGTTTCTGATAGATGTAATCAGTCCTCGTCCGTGTTTTTCTATGAAGTCTTCGAGTCGCTGTATCGATGCGTCAACGCTGTCTTCAATGCTGGCAAGTCCTCTTCCTCCCTCTTTTCTTGATACGTATAGTCTGTCAACGTCGTCTCTGGGATGTAATACCTTATGCATGGTCATTAGTTTTCTAGTTCTTTTGTCCATTTGTTTGAGTTCATCTCTGGTCCACTTGAGAAAGGGTCCCGAGTATCTAACGAGGAGTACATCCCAAGTATTTATTCCTATGATAAGGTTTCTGCAAGAGAGTTTTATCTTAAGTAGTTTTCTAGTTCTCCTGAGATATTCTTTTTGAATTTTGTCTTTCATTTGCACTTGTTTGATGGTGTCAGCCTCCAAGATACCCAAGTATTTGTAGGTTTCGTTTTCTCCGAGTGTTCTAATCTTGTCTTGATTTGGTAGTTCCATTCTGTCAGTCCAATTTCGTTTGCAATTTTTCATTACAAGCAGGGCACATTTTTCTATGCCAAATTCCATTCCTATGTCCTGACTATATATTCTAACTGTGTGTATTCGAGCTTCCAGTTCTTTTTCATTTTTGGCAAATAGTTTGATGTCATCCATGTACATTAGGTCATTGATCTTTTCTTGCGATCTACTAAGTTTGTATCCGGCTGAGCATTTTCTGAGTATGTGGTTAAGTGGCATCATAGTAATTATGAATAGTAAAGGTGATAGTGCATCTCCTTGGAAATACCTCTTTGGATCTTTGTTTCAGCCTAGCTTTTTCCTCCTGCTGTCAATTCAACTCTCCAAGTTTTCATGGTTCTCTCGATGAAGTTTATGACTTCATATATTCTGAACATTTTGAGACAGTTTATCATCCAGCTTTGCGGAACCATATCATATGTCTTTTTTAGTCAATCCAGGCCATTGCTATATTTTTCCATCTGGTTTTGCTTTCATTTAGCATTTGCTGATCTACGTAGAGTAACTCTGCTGTGCCTCTGGATCCTTTGCAGCATCCTTTCTGTTCCTCAAGGAACAATCCGCAGCTTGTTAGCGAGTAGTAGATCTCATCCCTCATTTGTGCTGTTAATATTTTCCACATCATCGGTAAGCAAGTTATGGGTCTATAATTGTTTGGAGCAGTTTCTTTACTTGGGACCTTTTTGGAACAATTTGATCTTTCCTTTGGTCATCCAGTCAGGATGACCAAAGGATGTGTGTGTGTGTGTGTGTGTGTGTGTATGTGTGTGTGTGTGTGTGTGTGTGTGTGTGTGTGTGTGTGTGTGCATCTTGTAAGCATCTGTTCATTTCTAGTGCTAGTCTGTCCTGAATGGAGGGGAATTTCTTGAACCAGAATCCATGTATTCCATCATGACCTGGTGTTTTCCAGTTTGCTATCTTTTTAGTATCTTTTTGAGTAGTTCGATGTGTATTTACACTTTCGAGCCTTCTTCGAGTCTTTCAAGTTCTCTTATCATATTGTTTATCCATTCCACCTTTTCGTTGTGCGTTTTTGGTTGCCATATCTTCCTTCAAAATCTTTCGGTTTCGTTGGCGTCCGGTTGTTGGTATGTTTTTGTGTCATGTCCTCCCAGTTGTTGATAGAATTTTCTTTTGTTGTTTTGGAACGTTCTGTTTTGTTTGTATTGTTTTACTCTTTGTCGATATCTCTTTAATCTCCCTTCTTTCTCCAGAACTTTCTGGTTTATTTCCTCAAGTTGCACTGTTATTTTTTCTCGTGTTGTCTTTTCCCTTCTGTTCCCACATATCCCCGGATCTTTTTGTTTTACCATTTTGGCCTGTTTTCGTAGATTATTTTATCTGCGTTTCCAGTCGAATTTCCCATCCTGGTTTCGACTGTTTCTTTGTGCTTTTTGAGGGGATCCCAATTTTCTCACACACTAATTTTGCCCCTGCATAGATTAGTTCATTATTATTATAGCAACATGCTTGTCTATCTATAGATTCATCTGACTGTTGCCTGTTGCCGAAGAAAACACATTACACACGTATAAAGGCATGTACACACACACACACACACACACACACATATATATATATAGTTTGGTTTGTTGTGTTTTATAGCATATCAACCTTTGTAGGTTATTAAACGCCAAATCCATTTTTATTTGAATAATCTGTTCTATTTAAAACAATTCACTTTAGCATAAGCACACAGTTTAAATGTAAGAACAGTTCAATTGTAAAAAACATTTCTATTTCGAGCTATTCAGTTTAGTCAAGCAATTCTAATTCAGCTAATTACGTTTAGTATGAGTACAGATTTTGTTTACACACAGTGACATGTCAGAACAGTGCTGTTAAACAATTAATTTAGTGTAAATACAATTTCAATGTCAAAGAACAGTTCTGTTTGAAATAATTCAGTTTAGCATAAGCATGCAATTCAAATGTAAGCACGGTTTAGTTGTCAAACATTTCTATTTCAAGCTATTCAGTTTAGTAAAAAAATTCAGTTTAGCATAAATATGCCATTAGTTCTATTTAACCCATAGATAGGGGCCAATCAGGTGCTACCACGTCGGGCCAGAGTGGACCTGGGAGCTATGGCAACAAAGGGGTACTCCGCATTCCCCAAAGCTCCAGCGGGTACCTCACCATTATATTGTTTAGTCTCATATCCAGGACACACGTGGGGGGGCTTACCCCTCTGCAGAGAAGCAGTCTGTGTATTCTACAGCCCCTGCTGACTGGGCAAGATATATATATATATATATATATATATATATATATATATATATATATATATATATATATATATATATATAGTACAGACTCTTAATATTGGAACAAACAAACAATTACCTTCTAATTGGTTTTCAGATTTAAAAGTTGGAATGTTATACCAGAACAAGCTTCTTTTGCAACAAACATAAGTCATATTTTATGGTTCTTAACGCTTTGATTCAGGAAAAAGATTTTGTTCAAAATATTGAATTATCGAAAAAAAAAATCAGATTTTTTCTGTCAATGTAACATCTTATTCAGAATTGATCAGAAAGACTTAAAAGGTTAGTTTACTAACAAATAAGTTAGTTTAAATTCCTACTAAATAGTTTACTAATAAGTTAGTTTAAATCCCTAGTGTTCAAAATACCGAATGGTAACAGCAATCTTTTGCTAAATAAAAAAAAATATATTTTCTTTTCCTTCAAATACTCAAGACCAATATTTGCTGAAGCCTTTAAGAACGTTACCTTATAGCAATGCAAGTTTATCATTTCCGATTCTTCTTGCGTAATGTTCTTTTAACTCTAAAAATCAAGCGCTAACAAGCAAAGTGTTTGCTCAAATACATGAAGTACTACACACACACACACACACACACACACACACACACACACATATATATATATATATATATATATATGCACTTACATTTCCGTTGAAACCTTGACTGTTTCATATCCTCTCTGTTGCGGAGGCGTTAAGTTGATACATACATTCTCAATATATATATATATATATATATATATATATATATATATATATATGTGTGTGTGTGTGTGTGTGTGTGTGTGTGTGTGTGTGTGTGTGTGCTGAAAAAGTTTTCTGTTATACGTACATATTTATCTATTTATTGATGTCTGTGTCTCCATCTCTCTCTCTCTCTATATATATATATATATATATAAGCATTTCTTCTTCTGCTTTCTTATGTCCGTCTGCTCCCTCAAGCTTTTATGCCCAGCCATTATATCGATCAGCATGTGTTCGATAGAGGGCACTGTAAGTGTGTGCCCCCATCAAACGGATGGTGCTTCAAATTGAAGCTGATGTGGCAGGTGACGGCGTGGGCTTCTGACGTGGTTGCAGATGCGGCTCGGTGCCGATTGAAGAGAAAATAGATCATCGACCGTTGTCTGGAGGCCATGAATCAAAACCTCCTCAGTCGAGGACCGAGGGCCAAGGGCGGGTAATGGCTCTGAGGAGGTGAGGGAAGGGAAGGTGAGATGGGTGGGCGAAAGAAATCGACAAAAAAGTCACGGAAGGAAAAAATAAAATTAAAGAGGAATTGAAAAACAGGAAAACGAAAAAGAGATGAAAAGTAAGCATATCGAGAAAAGAAAGAAAGAAAGAAAGAAAGAAAGAAAGAAAGAAAGAAAATATTCTTTTAAGAGACGAAACTGCAAACAGGGCATCTTTTTAGTGGACTACTAGTTAGCAATTTAATCTCCATACACTATAACTACAGAAGTCGTGTTTCTCCCCAACAGGGTACCTCTACACACAGACTTGTACTAGATTATGATAAGTTTAGTAAATAAGAATGTAACTATAAAAAAAACGCATTGCATCTACTTATGTCTGGCACAAGACGGCAAAAACTGAGCACATTATAAAATCTGAATTCGGACATCATAAAGAAATCCAAATGGAAACATATTGAAGAGAGATAAAAAGTAAGACAGAAAGAAAAAGATACAAAGAAAGAAAGGAAGAAGAAATGGATGTGTAAAAACAAAAAGTAAAAATAGGAGCATTGGTAAACATATTTTTAAAAAATGCTGGCGGGAAAAGGCACGAAAATTATTCAAAACATAAATAAATGAATAATCACTGAATATAAAGGTGAAGAATGATTTGAATTCTCTCGCGATGCAGCGAATAGAATGGAAAGTATTTTGGCATCTGAAGGGTAAAAAAGCGAAGATGTCCACGACGGTAAATACATAAAAAAAGAATAGTATATATAAATATATATATATATATATATATATATATATATATATTTATATATATATATATATATATATATAAAGAGAAAGTGGAGTCTAGCTGGGAAGATGAATGCATAGATGAATATATAAGAGACAGATATAAAAATGTGACAGAATGCAAGAAAAGGAATAAATAAAAAGAACAGAAGGAAGAATAAGAGAAATAAAACAAAGAAATAAAAAGAAAAAGAGAAGTAAAAATAAGAAAGAAAAACGAACAAAAAGAAAGAAAAATAAACGAATCAAAAGAAAAAAAAAAGGATTTAGAAATGAAAGAAAATGGCAGAAAGATTTCTGATAAAGAAGTAGAAGATAGTGAAAAGGGCAAAATTAAAAAGGTAGAAAAATCAAACAATTTATGCTGCAATAAAAACAAAACAAAAAAAATGGATACATACGAAAAATGTATATATAAAACTGAAAACGATTAAGCACTGAGTAAATGATAAATGATTTTAATAAATAGTTCAAACGAATATATGTCAGAGAAAGTAAGCAATTGAAATACACAGAATTGGCGAAAATATATAACTAGTTATATCTCAGACGAAAGTAAGCAAACAATCGATTTATCTTTTAAAATGAGAAAATAAAAGACGAGTAGGAAGAATGTGTCAATTAGAATTTTCAATAACAACAAAAAAGAAGAAAAGTGGAAATGTCAATGTAAAGAAAGGGAGCAAGAAGAAAAGAAATTAAAAGGACATAGTAAAAATGTTGACTGATGATATTGAAAAATGTAATTCTTCACAGAAGATGTTGGAGATTTTGGATAAAAACGAAAAGAAAATGGTGCAAAAATGCGCAGCAGATTTTAATTGGATGGAAAGAAGAAAAAGAAAAGATGATTTAAAAAAAAAACAGAAAAAGGTGAATATGAATTAAATGAAATGTTAAATTTAGAAACAAATAGGTTATTGAGGCGAGTATGAATGGGAAAAGAAAGATTTATGTAAAAAAATTATGATGGAGGTAAGAGACTGACCATTAAAAAGAATGAAAGGACATATAAATACAAATAATTGCGTGGGTGCAGAGAGATGAGTGTAAGCGCGCACACACACACACACACACACACACACACACACACACACACACACACACACACACACACACACACACACACACAAGTGGGCTGAAAAATTCATAGGCTGAAAAATTCATAGGCTGAAAAATTAATATGATGACGTCATATATTCCATTGATGAATTTTTTTATTAATGGGTTTCCGATTACTGTAACACTGATAGAAGAAGTGCGTGGACTGCAGGGGAATATATTTTAAAATGAACCTCATTTGGTCACATTCCATAAGAATATCTCAGGTTAGCCAATAAAATTTTTAGCTGCCCCTTATATATATATATATATATATATATATATATATATATATATATATATATATATAAGAGCGAGAGAGAGAGAGAGTGAGAGAAAGTAGGAGATCTCTATTAACTCCACAGTGTAGGAGTGCAAAAGTGATAGTTTCAAAAAGTTGTTTAAAATATAAGACATTGGCAATTATAATGACCAGAAGAGAAAAACTTCTTTTTATTACCACTTTTAGTATTTGTCTCACCCTTTTTAGAACATCTAAAAGAAAAAATCATATCAGTTGATGGATCTTTACATTAAGATCTATTGAATATTTGGCAAGAAACTAATACATTGATATATATCATGTGAAGCGGTTTGATTTGGTTCAGTTTTTATACTAAATAGCATATGAACCTTTGTGGCTTATCTAATACCAAAATCATCCATAGAGAAGAACAGTAGTGGTAAAATTCAACCCATAGCAGGGGTACAAAGGGGGGGTACCTCTGACTCAAGAGTATTATTCCGAAAATGAACGTAATTGTAACTCAAATTGGACAAATATAAATTGTCGTCCTCGTCAAGTATTTCTTTTTAAAAATGTGTATCGTGAGTGTCAATATCTTAAATAGTTATTTTCATTTTAAATAATTTTTTGAAATTATTTATTTTTTCTTAGACGTCTGTTCAAGGAAGGAATTGTACGCGTTAAATATCTATATTCAAAATTCTGGATTTACGTCAATTCGAACCAAGACTAAGGAGACTAAACAAAATTTTGTAACCGTTTCAACCAACAGAGAGAGAGAGAGGGGGGGCACAAAGGAGAGAAAATGAAACTGCGAGTTAAAAACGTGATAAGGAAGTGGGTGATTATAAAAAAAAACAAGAAAGATTCAGAAAAATAAGGAAGAGATTATCAGCCATAGGAAAAAAGATAAAAACCTCATTTATTTCATCGACAGGAAAAACTGATAAACTCGACAAAGCACTTCTCCACCCAAAAACAATTAATGAACTTACAATTTTCTTATTTCAAATGTAAATAAAACGCAGTGTGAAAAAAAAAGAAATGACATAAAAAAACAAATACGAGATAAAAGAAAATGAAAATGGGATATCAGTACAATTTCTCTGCTTTTATATCAATATGCATTTACGTGTATGTGTGTGTGTGTGTGTTTAAGTCGATATAAATGTATATCTTTCTGCATACATTATTATCGGTCTATGTGATGCTATTTGTCTGTTTAAACGTGCATTGTTAAATGTTATGTTCGGTGTTGAAAGTAGCTGTCAGTTCAAGTCCAGTTAAAATTCAGGATTTCAAATGCAGATTTTTAAGACTAACAATTACTTTCGATTTACCAGATTGGCGTGACACTGTCTCCCTCTCATTAATTACCACCATTACATGCGCCAAATAAAGCTTTGTGAATATCTCTATAAGTATCCGTAAGTAATCATGCATATATATATATATATATATATATATATATATATATATATAATTTAGAGCGTGCTCAATATCTGTTATAGAGCTATTATATAATATAATAATAAATAAATATATATTTGTTTTTATATGTCTGTATAATCCTAGGAAAATAGTCTAAAGGTTAGACTGTTAACTCGTAATCCAAGGTGAATGGGAATCTCCAGTTGAGTGCTCAATGTCAACAGCTTTCGAATATATAATTAATTTTCGATTAAAAAATATACCAAAAAATACATGCAGAGCTAAACCATTTTTTATAAATTTAACAAAAAAAAATCTGTTCAGTAGTTTCATTATAATTTTTTTCAGTTCTACAAAAATGACTTTCATCCGATGGAATTTAATACATTTATGCTTTGAATACGATGTAGACACCCTTCCCTAGTTTCCGGTGAGAAGAGAAAAAGTATGATTTTATGTGTTGGAAATATCATTATATGTTAATAAATATAATATTTATGCTTTCCTCTTTTTATTTTATTTTAAAGAACCCGTTTACTTATGATTTAAATTATTATTGATTTTTTTTTTAAACAATGAGTGTCGGAAAGTATAAACAAACATTATTTTCATTGAAAATTAAGAATCAAATGTTATCTTTATTTTGATTATACTTTGTTTAATTAAGTCTCAACTTACTGTAATACCTTTCAATATTCAACGGTTTTTTCAAAAAACTCAATAGTAATTTGAAATATAAGTAACGGGTTCTTTAAAATAAAGAAGAGAAAAGCATAAACATTTATTAACAAACAATATTTCCAGCAAATAAAATCATTTTATTTATTTATTATTTTTTCTCTTCTCGCCTTCTACATTATATATATATATATATATATATATATATATATATATATATATATATATATATATATATATATATATATTCTCTTCTCGCTGTCTACATTATATATATATATATATAAAGGCATGGATGCTTATTTGCGAATACTGGTTTCATGCCGTCTTTATACAACAATCATCATGTGACATAGCCAGATATACGGATGTGTGAAATAGACATAGGGAATCCGAAATACACAACATTCACGAAATTGGTTCAGGTACGAAACTTTTATTCACCTTTTTGAGTTTAAAGGTTTTTCGTCATGAGGAGAGAGAGACACAGTCTTTCTATGCTGACTGCTTTTACATCGTCAGCTCTCAACCCAACTAACGCACGGCGCCCGTAGCGCACAAAGTCGTCTGGCCTCGCTCAGGTCTGAATCTCGACTCTCTCGTTCGAAGGCAGGAACTCAACTTACTGACTTTTTCTCAAATCCCCAAATCCTCAGCCCACGCTTCCGGTGCATGACGTCACTCACATCCCCTGGTCTTAATTCCTATCTGGGATTTTTATTTTGACAACTCTGAATGACACATCCTCTCCGCACGCGCGTGAACACCTGCATTAATGTTGCACCTAACTAACCCATGTGCTAAGTGAAAGGTTCTCATCCTAACTAAACCGAAGGCAAGATATACAAAACGAAATCCCTCAGCAATTATATTACAATCAGACAGAAATAGCAGAAAAGATTTTTCTGTTTGTTCTATAAACACGGCATGAAACTAGTGGTCACAGATAAGCATCCATGCTATTAAATATACATAAAACTAATATATATATATATATATATATGTATATATATACTGTCTCATTTACGTTTGTGTGTCCGTAGGTAAATCAATGTCAGCCTAATAATAAAAAAAAAATTCGGTTTATAAAACCTATTTATTTTCAAAATAATATCGTGGATCGATTTCTCCGAAAACCATTTTGATTCATCCTAAGTATCTTCTTAATTTTGGGTTCTATGCTGCTGCGTAGTAGAGTATTGTAGATCTTGGCTGCTGTTGATGTAAAGGTTATATCTCGGTAGTTCTTGGCTAATCCGAGGTCGCCCTTCTTATGGAAGGGGAGGATGCATCCCTTTGTCCATCTGTCTATTGTATTTTGATTATATACGGCATTACACCGTCGGAGCTGTATGTCATCGAATTACCTTGTTTTCCATACTTTTGGGAGTACTTTATCAATCCCTGCTGCTTTTCTATATTTAATTTTTCTTAGTACTGAATCGAGTTCTTTTTGTTTAAACTGTCCTAGTTTGATGTCTAATTGTTTACTAATAGTTTTCGTGATTGGTTCATGTGTAACTTTCGGAGAGTTTCCGAATAAATTCTTGTTGGCTGGTAACTTTCAGTTCAGCTTTTGCAGTGCTCTTCCTTCTGCTCACTTCGTTTACAGTCTGCCATGCTATCCTAGATTGTCTATCTTGAACCGAGTCTCTAACCTTATTGATCTGATTTTGTATGTATTTCGTTTGTTCTTTTAGGTATATGTTAGTTAATTCATTTTGTGCCTTTTAAGTTTCAGGGCATTGATATTGGTCAGGTTCTTCCAATTGCATTTGGAAGCAGTTTTCACGTCTGGACGCTTTTTTCTAACCGCTAGTGTCTCCCATGGGACTCAAAGTTTAGCTCTTTGTTTAGTTGGTATGCATTCTGCTGCCGCTTTTCAGTGGGCATTGACGAAATTCTCGTATTCGTCATTCCGAGTACGTTCTTCTGACTTTTCCTGTTGTGCATCGAATTTGTTTCTTAGTGTTAACGAATATTTATCTTTAATATTCCTGTTATTAAGCAGGGACCAGTCATAATTTACAGTGGTTGTTGTTTGGGCTGTATTCCTTCGTAGGCTCAGTCGTATCTTTGCCGTGACAATTCGGTGATCGGAGGACACACCCTCGAAAGAGGAATATGCCTCGCAATTCAATGCGCTATTATTCCATTTCTTATTTATAAAGACGTAATCTATCTGAGCTTTAGTATTATTTGCGTAGGTGTAGGTCCATAGTTTTCCCTCCCTTTTCTGAATTTTTTTTATTGACGCATGTTAATCTATTTTCTAGCGTAAAATCTGTTAGATATTTCTAATTTCTGTTTGACAAGTTGTGTAAGATAAATTTGTGGTTTACGTTTTTACCAATTTGGGCATTCATGTCTCAACCAATGATGAGAATATTGTGTTTCGGGATGCTACGAACAAGGGAGGATAGCTCATTATGGAAGGTGATGAGGTGAGTTTCTTCTCTAACATTGATTGGGCTGAAGCAGGAGATGATTGTTGCGCTGGGGTTCCCATTAAAAGTAGCTACCATCATCCTCAGTTGTATTTTCACGATGCTATTTTGTGATTTTTATGACCCGTGGTCCTATAAGCATACCTACACCTCGTGACATTAACTGAGTTTTTCCATGCAGTTGCAGTGGCTAACGTTCACCCATCGCCAGTATCGTGATATTTTATATCCTCGCTATGGGTGTACCTGTATTCTTGTATACATATTATATCTATGTTATGATCTATTGCCAATGCTATCAACTCCGGTAGTTGTTCTATTCTATTTAAAGTTCTAACATTGAATGTTGCTATTTGTATTGTGCGTTTGCATTTTAGTAATTTTTGTTCTCGTTTGAGCTCTGTAGCGGATTTTTCGAAGACTGAGTGTGGGTCATGTTAATCTTTCGATGGCTGTTTTTATTTTCATCGATTGAAGCCACCCTTATAGATGAGCAGTAGTTGTTCGCCGATCGAACTATTTAATCCTGGCCGTTGAACCGTAGGATTCATACGCCCAGGGCCTGTTTAGACATGGCGTTGAACCGTCAGAGGGTTTGTCCGCTCGGCTTTAAGTCCACCATGCTGCTTCCTATGGCGTTCAAAAAAAAAAAAATTCCCCTTTCTGCCAATATTAAGTTTTAACTTAGTAAAAGTCCACAATTACTTACTTTTAAAAATTTCGTCAGAGAGTCCTTATTTATGGTTCTTTGCGTTCTTATAGGAATTCTATTTGACGCTAACTTAGGTTCTCAATTTCTAATAAAGTCCAATAATTTTAGTTTCCCTTGACCAGGTTCAATTGTTATTTGGAATTACAGTATTTTTCTTTTTGCATTTAAAGCACAGATAATATACAGCTGTGATTTTACAAATAAAAAAATAAAATCATTCATGCATTTTAAAATGACACTATAGTAAAAGACAATATATCTGACCGTTACAAAGGCGGGGTGGATTTGCCTAGTATTTTGGTGGAATGTTCAACACAGTCCGTGTCGCCTTGGCTCGTAAACCTTTCCTCTTTTATACAGATATACACGTGTTTTTTAGCACTAGGGGGAAGGTCATTCAGTTGTTCCGTTTCCCTTTTTTTCTCTCTATTTCTCTAAATATTTCGTCATTATTATGAAATTCTCCAAATTATTCTTACTCTAACTTTAGTTTTCAATTACTAATAAAGTCCAATAGTATTAGCTTCTCTTGACCAGGCTCAACTGTTACCTGGATGTACAGTTACACTCCTTCCAATTTTTTCCTACCAACTTTTGGTAGTGGGTCTTTCAGAGGAGTTCGATTGACAAGAAAGTTTCCTCCGGTTACCAGGACTTTTTGGAGCATTCTAGCAGATCTTTACTGTGCTGTAAATGTATTGTCATATCTCTTCACTTTCTTTTAGTTTCATTCTCTGCGCCGAACAGCAAAATCCATTAGATAGTGAGTTCTTTTTTTCCTTGTCTGGTCTTCTGGCCGGGATTAAGTATTCCGTTTGAATCTTAAAATCCCAGAGAATTTTATGCGTCTTATTCTCTTGGACAGATTCTAGTTTGGTCGTCATATGGTGAAATTCTAATTTTTTACACATTTCCTAATGGATCACCTTTTCCACCTTTTCGTGCCGAGTCTTGTAAGTTTTTTTGCGGTGGTGGTGGGGGGCTAGTTTGTTGCATTCGCTTATTTTATAATTAACCGTTTCATCTTTTTCTTTACATTATGCACCCTTCTATTCTCTTGTTTACTATTAAGTTAGCTTTAATAGCGCGTTGTTTTTCGTTACTATTAAAAGATATTCCCTTTCGTTCTTAAGATTTCCCTTTCTTCGTCATGTCCAGGTCTTCTCGTGTGCTATCTAACCAATTAGTCACTTAAAATATCCATTCAATTATAATTCTTCTTATTTTTGTTTTCTAGTTTTTGTTGTTTTTCTTTTTGTTCTCATGTTTCAAATCGTGTTTCTAACTGTTGTCTTTCTTAGCTCTTCTTAATGTAATTCTCGAATCTTTGTATAAAGGCGTCTACGCTATCCTCAATGTTACTCAGTCCTCTTCCTCATTTTCTTGATACATATAGTATATATATATATCTATATCATCTCTCGGATATAAGGTCTTGTGTATAGTCATCAACTTTCTTATCCTCTAGTCCATTTGTCAGAGTTCTTGCCATGTCCTTTTTAAGAATGGTCCAGAATGTCTTACAAGACGTTCTCCCCAAGAGTTCATTCCTTTGATGAGATTTCTGCCTTAGAGTCTGTTTTCGAGAAGCTTTCTTCATCTTCTGAGCGACTCTTTTCTTATTTTTTCTTTAAACTCAGCTTTATTTTGATGGTGTCTGTTTTCAATATTTTCAAGTACTTGTAATCGTTTGTCTCTTCAAGTGTTCTGATTTTTCTTGATTTGGCAGTTCTATTCCTTCCATTGTTTCTCTTTTTCAACGCTTCATTGTTAGCATTGCACATTTTTCAATACCAAAATTGGTATAACTACTTGAAACCAAATAATTGTTTATAGATTATTAGTTATAGTTAAAAACAGTTGTAATCACATGACTGTCTGCTCATTATTTTTATTGGATAAGAACATTTGATACCAGTAATTGTAAAGAAATATTTATTATGGTTAGGAAAAAAAGCATTTTGAAAAAATGATTACAATGGAACACTGAAAATATTACTAGTTAGGAGGATAATCAAACATTTGAAATGAATCAAATTTCGACATTAAATAACCCATAAGGAATTGATATGCTGTTCGATAAATCAAACCAAACCAACATTATTGTTTAAATTCTATATATGATCTAACTCAACGTCAATCCAAATGGCCACATTTAAATGAGCCTTTATTCATGTCATATCATGTAAATATGAGTGATTTTATGGATTCATTCATGTGCTTACATTAGAAAAAAGCCATTGAATTTGTCTGCAAGAGAGTATGTCTCCACTTGTCAAATGAAATAACCGGTGGGAGGATGTGAAGAACAGAACTAAAAAAGATTTTAAAGCTGCCAGTCTCTTGTAAAATTCCATTCTTTCGGAAATTTTTCTTTATTTTTTAGTATGGGCACTTTTATTGATAGTACACTCATGAAACTCCAGTCCCCTTCGAAGTAATCTCCTCTGGCTGCAATACACTTGTTGCACCGTTCCAACAACTTCTCGAAGGCCCCATAGAAGTCCTCTTGTGTGGGCCTGTCAATGAACTTTGTCACAACCTCTTTCATTTCCTCAATTGTCTCTTAACGACAGCTTCTGAGCTTAGGGAATAACCAAAAGTTACAATCAGCGAGGTCTGGACTATAAGGAGGGTGACGAACTGTCTTGATGCCCATCTTGCTCAAATAGAATTTGACAAGGATAGAGTTGTGGACTGGTGCATTGTCCTGGTGGAAATGCCACTGAGCCGATTTGAAAAGTGCTGGCCTCTTCCTGAACTCTCTTAAAACCTCAACATAGTAACCCTAACTCTAACCCTTTGGCCAATCAACTCTGGTTTATTACATTCCTTACTCCTCCCACACCTCTCATCCTCCCTCACAGACTCCTTGGCTTCCTTGAATCTCTTATGCAACTCAAAAACTGATGCTCGATTCATGCAAGATGCTCCAAAAGCAATCTGAAGCTGTTGTATAGTCATCTACAGCATCACAACGACACAATGATTAAACAGACGCAAGGACAAAGACGCATGATAAAGACGCAGGAAGAAACGACGCAGGATAAAGACGCAAGAAGGAAGGAAGCAGGAAGACTTCTTTAACATATTTTTACCTCTCACTTTATTTGTAAGGTTCGAAAGGGTTGTTCAAGGTTTGCATGTGAGAGGGTGCTGGAGACCGAACATAAACTTCATATTTTGACCTCCACTACTTATGACCGTCACGTTGTGTCTTTCTTGTTCTCTTGATGTTCAACCGGAGGCCTAGGGCTCACTCTGCTGGATGCTGGTTTTCTTTATGGCATCTTATCAGCATCTTCTCTGGACCCCTAACTCCATCGGGGGTTTCCGAGGACCCCCTCGGTCGGGTGTGGCTTTCCCTACCACATCTGGTCTCTAACACTCTGGGGTGTCTGCTGGCAACTGCTTTTGGCACCCAACTCAACTCAGTTAAATAATAATTCAACGCCCACACGATCGCCCACTGGATCTTTGAAACCGAATGTTTAATCGTCATCAAGCGGAAATAACTGTCATGCAGTTCAGAGGTTACTCTCTTCCGGTGCATCACTGTAGTGGCACAATGGGACCTTCACCTTGTCCCATATCATAAGCCTTAATCCGCCCACGCGATCTCTTTCGATTACTGGCCATTGGAATGCGTCACTTCCTTCTGGTGTATCACCTTGGAATAGCATTTTTGGGCTGGGGCGAGGGTCAAAATATAACAAAGCATTCCATCCGTTTCTGTGGCATATTATTGCATATCGTTCTTCTATAGTGTCCTCACGTCCAGACTGCATTTTTGAACTTCAACAGCTGTGACAATCAGGCTTTAGTAGGGTGTATTCCAATTACTGTTGTAGCTGTTCATTTGAACCTGAAATCATAAAAATTGATCAATCATCTCATAAGATGTATAGCAATAACATAGTGAATTTTCAAGAGTCTACGACAATTTTAAATGCTTGTACAAAAAAAGTCTGGAAACTTATTGAAGGCACCACGTATATGATTTATAAACCCATTTTGTAGATATACACGCTTAAATGATCAGGCAGTTCCATTTCTAACAATTCAATTTAGCGTAAGTCAAAAGATTTAAATGGTTCTAAGTATTACTATGTATCACTAACAATTTAATTAAACATCGGTCATTGGTTTACGCACAGTTAAATGATCAAACAGTTATATTTCTACAAATTCAATTTAGCATGATTCATTTGATTTGACTCAGTTTAAATATCAAACAGTTCTATTTGACTCATAGATAGGACCCTATCAGGTACTACCTCTCAAGGCCATAATCGACCTGGGAGCAATAGCAATGAAGGAGCACACCACATTCCCCAAAGCTCTTGCATCAATGGAGCCTCGCCATCAGAATGTTTAATGGCATATCCAGGACACTTGTTGAAGGGATCTTACCTCCTGAGTAGAGTTGATGTATTCTGTCGCCCCAGCCGACTGGGCTGTTCTCAATTATGTGTGCGTCGAGAAATTTTGAACTTTAAAATTTAAAAAAAGTTCTAGACATGATAATTTGTGATCAGACTTCTTATTCTAGTGAATGAAGTTTGCATGTAAAGGTATATTTTGGCGACATTCACTTGAAATATATATATATATATATATATATATATATATGTGTGTGTGTGTGTGTGTGTGTGTGTGTGTCTGTGATTTGTTCATTTTGAAATCATCAATTTAAAAATTCACCTCAGTATTGATTATATCGAATTTTTCTGGATTTTAAGCTCAGCGCTATGATATCTTACCGGGCCACAATAATGGCTAAAGTGCTGGACTGTGACCTCGAAGTTAGTGAGTTCGAACTCCAGTCCCTCCGTTAAGTTTACTTTTTTACTATCACCCTTGGGAAAGGTATGCAAGGAAACCAAAGGACATTTTACCTTCTTGTTAACGATGATCGAAAATTGTTGAAGTAAAAAAGAAGCTTAGAGCAGCTTTTTATATAGCCTTGATCTTTAATAGTAGCATCTTACTCTTCTGTAGGAAATACTTTACACCCTCCATCACCATAAAAAACAATTATTGCCTGTCATATTTAAAGAATTATACCTAAAAGTAAAACTATTACTTAAATACACATTACATATGAATGTGTCTAATGTTAACCAGATCCACCTATGTATTTAACTATATGCGCTTTCATCTTGGCAGACGGTTTTGACTTATTAATATACTTCATAGATACGGATCCATTGGTGAACATATTTACAAGCAAAGTCTGTGTAGATGATCCCTTGTATATACTGTATATCTATTTATGAATGAGTCATCCATATTTAAGCAGATACGTACGTATATTGTCTAAAGTATGAAGAACTAACGATGTCTGTTTATGTGAAAGAATCCAAGAAAAGTCATTCCTTCTTTTCATCAGTGAATTGTGTTTGCAAAGATCCCAGATGAATTTTAACTGACTAAACTGAAGCAAACTGCCGGAGTTAATACGTGCTAAATTTTATCTGTAGCATCTAAAAAGAAAATATGGAAGAGAAAGTAACCACACCCGGCGAAAGATCACACACACACACACACACACACACACACACACACACACACACACACACGTGCGCATATATATATATATAGTTTGTTAATTACCCACAATGATTGATAAGGTGTTGAGTGACTATTCAAACCACCGTGACACACTGTTTTTTACGAATATATTTAACTTTCCAAATATATTTAACAGGACGCGTTGGGATGAAAGGTACTTTTCTTGAAGTCACTTTCTTCATAGATTTGTAAAGTCTCTTATCCTTGAATGAATAAATATCTAAGCATGAGACAATGGATTAGTAAAATAGGTTTACAGCAATTATCATGAGTGCAACGTGTTGAATTATTCTTCTAAATGAAACGAACTCATTTTCAGTCTAGCTCATGTGTGCATATGGGGGTTATACAGTCGGTTAGTGGACAGATACTTAAATGTTTTTTTTTATATAGAATTCAAAAATTGGCCTAAATATTAAGAAAAAGATTCCAGTTTCTAAAAAGGAAACATCTTTGGTTGGCTTGGTTTCTTATTCTAATGGCATATCAATCTAAGTGGGTAATTTATTGCCAGAACCATCCTTGTTGAAAAATAGTAGTGATACTATTTAGACTATTGGTTGGGTGACAAGGAGGTTTATACATTGTCCCTAGGATATCAATCCATAAGTGAACGTTATAGCGTGACTGGAGTTCGAACTCACTTACTACAATGACAAAGTCCAGCATGACATGGGGACTCCCCGCCACTTTTTTTTATTAATACCAAAAATTAAGACCACTTGTTTAATGAAGTATTGATTTTTCATGTGCCTTCAAATCTTCACAAGGAACCGAACGAAAACTACTTATCCAATCAGCTATGATCTTTACAAGATATGTAATGGATTTTTATCAGTGCCAGGATTTTGACAACAGATCCAATAATCAATGCAAATTATGTGGTGGATGTTTTGCTGAGTGAACTCGTCCATGCAACTCATCCCATAAACGTTGGAATGGGATTAGGAGAGTTTTATTTGTCTAAAACCGCGTACAATATGGCAAGGCATCGTTAATTGTTAAAAGAGACCATTGTCATTGTTGAAGACGTTTATTATAAAGAAAAGGAACTGGTTTTTAATGATATTGGGAGAGTTGATCCTCGACAAAATGTCTTTTACATGAATAATGGAAGCAATACTTCTCAACAGAACGTTGTCTAAATTACTAGTTTCCAATGCTGGATTGTTTTCTCACAGTGAATCTTAGTACCATCACTTCCTCCAGGATAACGATGCATACCTCTTTTGCCGTCTTATTCAGACAAATGTGAGACTCAACGGGCTTGCTTCCTGTTCCGACCCTAATGTATTAATTAAAAACGCATTCGGTGGCGGACATTGGCTATTCTGGCTAGCCTGCTGCTATGTAATCTCTGGCACAACAAGGATGCGTGGTATGACAGAAGTCACCTTTCATCTTGATAAAAGCTTTTTGTAATATGTACTATAATAGAGGTTTTGTTGGCTCATATTCGCTGTGTAAATCTCTGTTTATTTCTGTCATTGATATATCCCGGCTGTCTATTACTTTATCGCTGGTAGAGGATACTTATAAAACTGAATGTGAATACGTTAAAAGTTACGCAGTTTTACAACTTTTTACAATTTTACAAATGAAGTCCTGAACCTGAGAAGATTTCAAAAGATGAGTAAAATGTTTCAACGAGAAACAAGAAACTCAACATATGAAAATACTGACCAGACTGTTTAACTTCTCTAAAATTTTGGGTAGAAATTCATATAAGTATCAAATGATTTAATCTCTCATGGAAACAATATAAACTTATAATAAATTACTCAACAACAATATTGTGATATAAAATATGTGAAGAAGTGTTATGAGAACTAAACAAAGGTAAATATATAAATCATGAATAAATTGGACATATAAATCAGGTTTTTGGATTTTAAGAAAATATCAGTAAAGAGAGAGAGAGAGGGGGGGGAGATGATTGATTAATTGATTAGTTTAAGTGAAATGTCGACCCATCTTTGATTATTTTAGGTCTTGATATGAGAGAATTGTGTTTATTGCACGTTCATATTTTCATTCTGGTGACGTTGTTTCTTAAGAGGGTTTCTTTTTGGCACTCGGTTCTACCAGATCCATATTTGATGAATAGATGAAAACTTAACAGCTACTAAAACATCGAATCTGTTTGAGTGTGTGTATGTTGGAGAGAGAGAGAGAGAGAGTAAAATCGTGAAGAGATGACCCTAGAAACAAACTAAGGTCACAGGGAGCAGACTGATAATTGCTAAATAAATGTTAATGTAGATACGAGAAATTCTCCATGAATGAAGAATATTTATTTCCATAGAAACTGCAACAGATAAAAAGAGAAGAATAAAACTGTTGGATGAAGCTATTAAAAGTTATTTTTTTCACATAGTTACCACCCTTGACAATACATCTTTACCAGTATTGTACAAGAACCTGCAAGCCTGACTCCTAAAATAATTCTTCTCGTGCTCTTACGTTGGTTCATCATTGCAGAGCAAAATGCTGGTGGTAGGGTAGTCGAGGTTAAGCTTTCCGGCCAATAACGCGTACATTTTCTGCCTTGTTACAGATCCATTTATATATATATATATATATATATATATATATATATATATATATATATATATATATAAGTATACACACTTTCAACTAGTAAGTAAAATAATTTTGACTTATTAATATACGTAGATATGAATTCATATGTGAGTACGTTTACGTTTATTTGTACAAAGTCTGTATGGATATACAATTGTATTCCGACAAAACAACGAGGAAAATGGCGTCTGACAAATTCATTGAATTTCGGCACACGGAGATGATCACACCGATTTTCACCGATGCTTGTTGATCGTTTACGGAGACTAAACAATAGATGCCGTACGGCGAATAAAATATTTCAGCAGTGGTGACCATGATGTTTTTCACTCACGAAACTTTAGCTTCGCTCATCATCACAATTCGGACCGAAGAAAAGGGACTACACAAATAAACATTACAGATGTCACCACGAGAAAATATTTCATCTTTGCAGGTGTAGATCTCTGCGAGTGCAGCATGCGAAAATATATAATTAATGACGATGATTACGCGAGAAAATAGTGTAAGTAGCTTGCTCTATCCACAGTGTTACAGGGCTTCTTCTATCTGTAATAGTTTCCGTAAGAAAATTAAAAAAAAATGAAACTATAAAAAGTTGGTGGAATTACTTTCGGAGTGCCTTTCGTAGTTACTGTTTGGTTTGTTTTGTTTTATGGTATAGCAACCTTCGTGAGTTATTCAATGCCAAAATCATGCCCATAGAACAGTAGTGGCACTATTTAACTAACACCTGGGAGACAAGAGGATTCATTGCTTTTCTAAGGGCATTAGTCAGAAAGTGAACGCAGTAGCGTGATTGAAGTACGAATTCAATATTTGTCTCTGCCTCCCACTAGACAGGACTTGACACAAGGTCAATGACCCGAAGGTCGATTATAGAGGGGATTAGGATAGGCCAAGGTCGGGCACGAGCCAAGGCTCGAGCCCCCCTGAACTAAGCTGTTCATCGGCCCACTGTGGGCTTAATGAGTCTAGCTGGACGTGGACCCAAATCTGGGTCCAGGCACGTATGCCTAATTATAGCTTAAACTGGACAACAAGGTCCTGTGTAATACAAAAGTGACAAAGGTGTCAGTGAGGCAGCTCGCCCACCCGAAGGTGGCGAGGTCGAAGCCGGGGGCCTTTCGGCTTCAAGTCTGCCATGGAACATTGACCGTCTGGCACGGATGCCAGACAGTCCCCTGAACAGTTAGCGAAAATACTGAAGTACGAACTCAGTTACCGTGATGTTGTTGTCTTGCACGTTAACCACAACATCATGGTGACTCTCCCCAGTAGATATGGGCATAAAAATACTAGGATTCCAATTGATCAAAATATGACCATTTAAATAAAGTTCAATATTGTTTTATAAGCTTCATATAAAATTAAGTTCATTAATTTCGAAGATTTATTATAAGTGAAGATGTTAATAAAAAGGTTACAGACCAGCAACGAGCAGAAATAGACGGACAGACTGATAGCGTAAGATCCATCTGTTAGTTTAAGTAGAACAGACAAAACAGTATCGAGATTAGGAAATGAAATCCAAGCAGATGGACAGACTCAAACTTTACGACAGAAAGCACCGACTGAAATGATTTAAGCGCTGCGACAAGGTGCTAAAACTAATAACAGGTCCTAATAATAAAAGAAACTGATTTAATTACAATAAAAATGATTTCCTTCTTAAACCTGCCTCCCAACGCCAAACACCATCAATAACAGACACCACTTTTGTATTCGCTTTCCAGTGAACTAGCCAACCTACATATGACCATCTCGCAGCTTTTGGCTATCTGTCATTCCTTTTTACTTCCCTGGTCTCTCTCTCTCTCTCTCTCTCTCTCTCTCTCTCTCTCTCTCTCTCTCTCTCTGTATGCGTGTGTGTGGTCTCACACTCTTTTCTTTTCTTTTTTTTACTATCTTTTTCTTGTATTGCTTTTCTTGCTTATCTCCCAGTCACAACTATGCTTTCATATTCTCACCCCCTTTAACTTTCTTCTTATCTCTTTTCACCTTTTCTTTTTATGTCTTGCACTCTTTTTTCCTTCAATATTATCATTTGCTTTCCTTCTTCATGTCTTCGTACTTGATCATTTCTAATTTCTCTCTCTGTTTGTCCGTCGGTCTGTCTGTCTGTCACTCTCTCTCTCTCTCTCTCTCTCTCTCTCTCTCTCTGTCTCACACACACACACGCACACACACACGTATATACACACTCACTGATTTTTCCTCTCTTTTCTTTTGCTTTATCTTTTCCAACTTTCTTTTTCTCCTCGTTGTTTCTTCGTGAATCTGGTTTGATTTTTATGACATTTTACTTTTGTGTTGGCTGAAAATCCGCTTCCTCTTTACTATTAACACTTTTGGCCTTTGCCGATTCTCTTTACGTCTGTAAGCATCTATAGGATTCTTGATGCATGTATATAATAAAACTGTCATTGGCTACGGTCAGTGACATTAGTGAGAGAAGAATAATAGCAATAATGATGAACAGAATAAAAGAAATAATAATAATATTAATAATGATAATAATAATAATAATAATGATAATAATAATCCAAAGAGATGCTCTATCACACTTACTATTCATAATTGCCATGATGCCACTTAACCACATATTCAGAAAAGGCACAGCCGGATACAAACTTAGTAGATCGCAGGAAAAAGTTAATCACTAATGTACATGGACGACATCAAACTCTTTGCCAAAATGAAAAAGAACTGGAAACCCTAATACACACAGTTAGAATATACAGCCGGGACATAGGAATGGAATTTGGTATAGAAAAGTGTGCAATGCTTGTAATGAAAAGTGGCAAACGGCAACTAACTGACGGAATTGAACTACCAAACAACTATAAGATAAATACGCTCGCAGAAAAGGAAACCTACAAATACTTGGGCATCTTGGAGGCTGACACCATCAAACAAGTGCAAATGAAAGACAAAATTCAGAAGGAATATCTCAGGAGAACTAGGAAACTACTCGAGACAAAATTCAATAGCAGAAATCTTATCAAAGGAATAAATACCTGGGCTGCACCACTCGTTAGATATTCCGGACCCTTTCTCAAGTGGACCAGAGACGAACTTAAACAAATGGACCAAAGAACAAGCAAACTAATGACAATTCCTAAGGCTTTACATCCCAGAGACAACGTTGACAGACTATATGTTTCTAGAAAAGAGGAAGAAGAGACTTGCCAGCATTGAAGACAGCGTTGACGCATCGATACAACGACTCGAAGACTATATACAAAAACACGAAGGAGGACTCATTGCAGCCACCAGAAACGATACTGAGAACACGATGAACAACAGAGTGACAATAACTAGGAAACAAAAATGGGAAGAAAAACAACTATATGGGCAGTTTAAACGACTAATAAACAATATCTCACACGACAAAACCTGGACATGGCTAAGAAAAGGAAACTTTAAGAGAGAAACAGAATCTCTCCTAATAGTAGCACAAAACAACGCCGTTATAACCAATTATATCAAAGCGAGAATAGATAAGACGCAACAAAATAGCAAATACAGGCGATGTAGTGACAGAGATGAAACCATCAAATAACATAATAAGCAAATGCAACAAATTAGCACAGAGGGAGTATCAGGCGAAACACGACTCGGTCGGCAAGGTGATTCACAGAGAAATGTGCAAGAAATTTAAATTTGACCATACTAACAAATGGTATATGCACAACGCAGCACCTGTCCTAGAAAATGCCACGCATAAACTCCTATGGGACTTTAACATACAAACGGATCCCCTAATCCCGGCCAGAAGACCAGACTTGATAATAATCAACAAAAAAAGAGAACTTGAAAAATAGTCGACTTTGCTGTCCCCGCTGACCACAGAATAAAACTGAAAAGATGTGAAAAGAAGGATAAGTACCTCGACCATGCTAGGGAATTGAAAAAACTGTGGAACATGCAGGTGACAATTAAACCAATTGTAATTGGTGCGTTTGGAACAGTAACTAAAGGATTACTAAAGGGAGTGGAGGACTTGCAAGTTGGCGGACGGGTGGAGACCATCCAAACGACAGCATTATTACGAACGGCCAGAATACTAAGAAGAGTTCTGGAGACTTGAGGAGACTTGCTATCACTCAGACCCCAGTGAAAAACCGTCGGCTAATGCTGATGTGAAAAGCTCTAATGAGTGAATAATAATAATAATAATAATAATAATAATAATTATTATTATTATAACGGATTTTTCCGTGCCAGCAGACCTTGGAGCGAAAGGGAAGCAAAGCAAGAAGCTGGAAAAATACCTGGAGTTTGCCAGAGAACTGAAAACATTGTGGAACATGAAGATTAAAGTAATACCATTCGTATTATCTGGAACCTGGAAAAGAGAGTTGAGGAACTGGAGATGAGAGGAAGAATCGAAACTCTCCAGACCACAGCACTATCAAAATATGCTAGGATACAAAAAAGAATTTTAAAGATCCGATAAAACTTGCTGTCACTCAGATTTCAGTGAAAAACCACCAGTTCGGACTTGTATGAAAAACTCGCAGAGAAACAAAGGAATAAATACTTGGGCGGTAGTCCTCGTTAGATATTCGGGACCTTTTTTCAAGCGGACTAGAGAAGAACTTAAACAAGAAAACTAATGACCATGCATAAGGCATTACATCCCAGAGACGACGTTGACAGACTATATGTATCAAGAAAAGAGGGAGGAAGAGGACTTGCCAGCATTGAAGACTGCGTTGACGCATCGATACAACGACTCATAGACAACATCGAAAAAGACGAAGAGCTGATTACTGCCATCAGAAACGATTCTGACAACACGATGGACAACAGAATAACAATAACTAAGAAAGAAAAATGGGAAGAAAACCAACTATATGAGCGGTTTAAACGACTAATAAACAACATCTCATACTAGAAAACCTGCACGTGGCTAAGAAAAGGAAACTTAAAGAGAAAAACAGAATTTCTCCTAATGGCAGCACAAAACAGCGCCATAAGAACCAATCAAATCAAAGCTAGAATAGATAAGACGCAACAAAATAGCAAATGTCGGCTACGTGGTTATAGAGATGAAACCATCAATCACATAATAAGCGAATGCAGCAAATTAGTACAGAAGTCGGCAAGGTGATCCACTGGGAGATGTGCAAGAAGTTTAAATTTGACCATACGAATAAATAGTATATGCTCACCCCAGCATCTCTCCTAGAAAATGACGCTCAAATTCTTATGGGACTTTGACATACTGACAGATCACCTAATCTTGGTCAGAAGACAAGGCCTTATAATGAAGTAAAAGTAAGTAAAGTCGAGGGGACCAGAAGGCTCCCTTTTCAATAGCTACTACACCGAGGTGTATGGGAGGGCGCTACTCCTTCCCCTGTTTTGCTCCACTTTACCCTTGATACGTACCTTATAATGCTGGATTGCTCCACTTTACCCTTGAAACGTACCTTATAAAGGAGGTAGCAAGTACAATTTTTAAAGTCTTTGGTATGACCCGGCCACGGATTAAACCCCGATTTCCCCGGACCATTGGTGAACACTCTGCCCACTAGACCAATGAGACGTTATAATAAGTAATTAAAGTTGGCGACCGTAGTCGAGGGTGACCCGAAGGCTCCTCTTCCAATAGCTACTGCACCAAGGCGTAGCGGAGGGCGTTACTTCATACCTGGATTGTTCTACTTTACCCTTGATCCTTACCTTATAATGCTGAATGTTAAGCAAGGCGGCATCAAGTACCATTTTTTGAGTCTTTGGTATAACTCGACCTAGGATTGAACCTGGGTTTCTCGGACCATTGGCAAACACTCTAACTATTATGCCAATGAATAATCAACAACAAAAAAAGAGAATTTGAAATATTGTGGACTTTGCTGTCCCGGTTGACCACAGAATAAAATTAAAAGAATGTGATAAGAAGGATAAGTACCTCGACCAAGCTAGTGAATTGAAAAAACTGTGTACCATCAAGGTGACAATTTTACCAATTGTGATTGGTGCTTTTGGTACAGTAACTAAAGTATTATCAAAGGGACTGGGGGACTTGGAAGTTGGAGACCATCCAAACTACAGAATTATTGATAACAGCCAGAATACTGAGAAGAGTCCTGGAGACTTGAGGGGACTTGCTGTCACTCAAACTCCAGTGAAAACCATCAGCTAAAACTGATGTGAAAAACTATAATGAGTAAAAAATAATAATAATAATTAGGGTGATGTTATGATAGTAACTGAAATTTTTAATTCATTTTTGAAAATAATGAAACTGGAGTTTTGTTTGCGCAAGCGATGTTAAATGGTTCTAATTTAATGAATAAAGCAATTTATAATCCAATTTTCAAATCAATGATTATAATATGCTTTCTGAGTTCACGCTAATTTCGATAATTGTAATTTCTAAAATGATAATTCTAGAACTCACCACCTTATTTATTTGTATAGATGCAACTTGACATCAAAATTAAAGAAAGTAGAAACTAAAAGGAAATAAAAGAAAGCTCAATGCGGTTAACAGCAAGTAACCAAAGAAATGCACTGAAGTGCGAAAAGAGATTTGGCGTCTCGCGGTTTCGAATTATTTCGGCAAAACTTCCAGTTGTAAAATAATATTATTGAATATGAAGGAGATAATTCTACCGCTCATAATTAGTACATTTCGAACAGTTCTTGTTTGGTCTGGTTTCTTTGTTTAATAACATATCAATCTTCTTTGGTAATTTATTGCCAAATCTATCCAAATAGAAAAACAGTAGTGATGCTATCTAACAAATATCAGGTGAGGATAAGATAGTTCATACCTTTCTCAAGGGCATGTCCGAAAGTGAACGTATTAGCGCGACTGGAATTCGAACTCGATTACTCTGATGTAACAATCCAATAGTTGGCCACAATGACTCCTACTTGAAACAGTTTTGAAGGGCCACTCAAAAAGATTGAAAAAATTGATAAGTCGAAGAACGAAAACAATCCAGATCACAGCGTTTCTAAAATCAGCCAGGATACTGAGGATAGTTCTGCATGTGATTCTAGTAATAGTCAAGGAATATTACTTTACGGAATTAAAACAAACAAAATATGAAATTAATTATAATGCATGAAATGGTTCTAAATACGTTTTTGATAGGCCTGGAAGAATTAAAAGTAAAAGAAAACATAATAGAATCCAGGTGGCAGCGTGATTCAAAATGGCAAAAATATCGGATGAAGTGCTTTTGTAATAAAAAAGACTTCATGTCAGTTTGTTTCTCTGAACCACTACAAAAAATACTATTGACTGTTGGAAATAGTAAGTTTACCAGAAAAATATATATGTATATATATATATATATATATATATATATATATATATATATATATATATATATATATATATATTTTGCTGTTCAATATCTATTTAGCATTCAAACACACGTTCTCTAATATCTCGGGTTGAGTGATCATCTTATAAACTTTGTAGTGATAAATTTTTTGCCAATCTTGTTTTGTTTTTTCAATATTCTTTTTCTTCAATAAATTTATAATTTTCATTTAATTTTTTACCTACATTCTGCTCTTTTGAAATACTCGGTTTTCTCGTGAATAAGAATTTTGTTTAAAAAGTTATCATCCTGGAAATATTTATTCATGAAAAGCAGTCTCACAAGAGACCCGAAATTTCTTGGTATTGTTTCCTTATATTCTATCACCCATTCTTTGATCCTGGCTTCCATTGGGGACTTGTATGGTACCTAGATGAATTGAAATGTAATTTGAATTGTAAATTGAATCGTAATCGATTGATTTTATCATGTTCCAATGTGAATAGTTTGAGGTTTTGCGTAGGATTATTTCTTTATTTCTATATTTCTCTTTTTGTCGATGCAATTTTAAAGATTCGAGAAACAATAAACCTTTCTATGGTCTTTTCGCATTGCCAGAAGTTCTTTCAGCAGAAATTCGTTTCTCTTATCTTCTTTTTTGTATTTTTTCTTCTTCAAAACTAAGTAAAATTAACAGAAAAAAATTACTTTGATTATTTTAAAAATATCTGAACTTGCATTGTTTTACTTCATATTATGATCGTTTAAATCTGTTTTTCTTGTCCAAAATCTAGAACAGAAATATCTCATTTACATTTCTTTTCCAATCTTCGCTTTTTTCTTTCTTCTTTAATCGTTTTGAATCTTTGTCTAAAGTTTTTGTTTGTTGTTCAATCACATTTCCTATCATGTGTAAGTGCTTTTGTCCCGTAGTTTGTTTAGTATTTTGCTTTTACAATGATAAAAGTTTTCAGTGGTGGATTTACGATACATTCCAACCTAGTTATATTAATGGTTTCAATTCTGGAATTATCTCCCTTACCTGTAGAAAGACTTTCCTGACGACTGATATTAGATAACACGCTAGCCATATCGATGCATCTGGATACTTAAAAAAGCACAAGTTTTGACCACTTTCAGTTTAACATGTCTTAAAAAGAAGAATGTATATTTTCATCCATTAATGTACAAATGATTTGACTTTTTAGTAGTGAAACTAGCCAGATGATACGTTGCAACAAGCTTAACAGGTTCAAAATGGACAAAATTTGGACTAAGATTGATAAAAAAAATGCAAAAACTAGAGCATTCTAATTTTCAATATTTATTAATTGACTTATATATTTCATCATTATGAATCTTTTGCTCAAACTTAAAGCTATATGATTAGATAATTGTATTTAATTTATTACTCTTTAATTTCGTTTTTTTTTTCTTTTTAACATTTATAAATCTAAATAATACTTCTATAATTTTTTTTTTATATATCCCGAGTCAGAAGAATAGATACCTAGCTCGGTTCACATCTTTATTTTCCCAACCACTTTACACAGGCAGGATGTGACACAAGGTCAATTTTCAAGAGGAGTTTAACAGTTTTGAGTTTTCATTCTCATAGACTGGTTGCCTAACTATGACTGAAGAAATCAGTCTACCCTACTATTTACCCATAGCTGAAGCGAGAATAAATGGATTTATACCTTTCCCAAGCGTATTAGTGCTATGTGAAATGCAATCAGCCTCGTCCAGGATTTGAACTCGTGTCACCGTGTTTTTTTCCTACGAAGATAACCATTGCGCCACGCCGATGGCATTGGGATAAGCTTAGATTCTAAACAGATATGCTCAGTAGTGACACATTGAATTGAAATATTTTAAGCAGAAGTCCTGATCCATACGAAGATATTCCTGTTGTTTTAATGGAAACTTGGTTAATATGTGAAGAATACAAAGCAAGGAAGATTCTTAAGTTTTAAATTGCCAGACATCAGTTGAAAATAATATATTTGCTTGAAGAAAAATATTTTCGAAAACTTCACGTAAGATATTCATTCTAAACATCCTCCTCCTCCTCATCATCATCTCTTGACACTCTGGCCATCTGTCCCTATCGGTCATTGCTCTAGTCAAGTCCTCTAGACGGCATCCACTGAGCTGATGAATGGGATTTTGCTGATCAGCCAACATTCTGAACAATATGCATTTATCTTGTTATTTTCACTGTTAGAGGGGAGAACTTCAGCTTTTATATTTTATCATGTAATGCTTGTTGGGTAGATACTGAGTTGGCCAAGAGGATTTGTATTCAAGTCGATTTAGATGTTGCTGTGAAAATCGTATAATTTATATAATTTGAATATTTTCTATTAGGCAAGTTCTTCTCACTCAATAGGAAGTTTTCAGTCTATGCACGTATATGTAATAAATGTTTCTGAAGGCAAAAGCAGTAGAACTACTAGTAAGTACTAAATTCAATCGATCAATACATTCATAATCTACACTCACACACACACACACACACACACACACACACACACACACACACACACACACACACACACACACACACACGAAAAATCTATCAATATATTCGCTCATACACACACGTGCACGCACGCACTCACACGCATACAAGTTCCTGAGAATGATTTAGAAAGAAGTCGAGTCGGACCCGATGTTCATAACTTTATTGTATAATAAAAAAATTGCACTTTGCCATTGACCATCATCAGTTACAATGAAGTCATCAAAATACTAGAGGCATTCTACGGCAGACGTTATACTAAATTAGAATTAAACTCTAGATGATGTGGTCGTCAGTTATACACCTTTGGCATTGGCTAATCACCCTAAGACTCAAATGTAGGTTGGAAGATTGATTCTTAATCTTTTATTCATGATGCTAAAGACAGACAGACAGACGTCAGCCACTGACACAAACAATTTTAGATTATTTTCTTTTTCCTACTTCATAGCTCTTATCACCTAGGAACCTTCGTGTTTTTTAATCCTCGGTCACCATTATGTTTCTTTTAAAATAGAGGACTAATGGTAATTGTATATGCGTGTCCCAAAATTGGTTTAGTCTAAGAATTTAGAAAACTGTCCGTTGAGGCATTGGACAGTAAATTTTATCATAGGGACAGATATCCGTTGCTCTGACATATATATATATATATATATATATATATATATATATATATATATATATACGAGGATCATTAAATAAGTTTCCAGACTTTTTTCGTATGGGCACTTTTATTGATAGTACACACATGAAACTCTAGTCCCCTCCGAAATAATCTCCTCCGGCTGCAATGCATTGTTATACCGTTTCAATAACTTCTTGAAGGCCCCACGGAAGTCATCTTGTTTGAGCGTGTCAATGGCCTTCGTCACAGCCTCTTTTATCTCCTCAATTGTCTCATAACGGCAGCCTCAGAGCTTAGGGAATAACCAAAAGTCACAAGCAGCAAGGCCTGGACTATAGGGAGGCTGAGGAACTGTCTTGATTCCCATCCTTGGTCAAATAGTCTGTGACAAGGATGGAGTTGTGGACTGGTGCATTGTCCTGGTGGAAATGCCACAGACCTGATTTGAAGAGTGCTGGCCTCTTCCCAAGGAATCTCTTCCTGAACTCCCTTAAAACCTCAACATAGTAACCCTAACCCCAACCCTTTGGCCAATCAACTCTGTAGTATTGACTTCCTTACTCCTCCCACACATCTCATCATCCCTGACAGACTCCCTGCCTTCCTTGAATCTCAATCTCACTCAAAAACTGATTCTCGATTCATGCAAGATAGTCCAAAAACAGTCTGAAGCATTCCATATGTTTCTCTAGCATTTTTTCCGAGTTTAAAACAGAATTTCATTGCATATCGTTCTTCTAAAATGTCCTCACGTCCAGATTGCATTTTTGTAATTCACCTGCGGTGACAATCAGGCTTTAGTAGGGTGTATTCCAAATGCTGCTGTAGCTGTTCAGTTGAAGCTGAAATCATAAAAATTGGCCAGTCATCTCATAAAATGTATTGCAATAACGTAGTGAATTTTCAAGAGTCTACAACAATTTTAAATGCCTGTACAAAAAAGTCTGGAAACTTATTGAAGGCACCACGTACATATATATATATATATATATATATATATATATATATATATATATATATATATATGAATACATATTTAACAATCTATAACTGCAAACACTTATCGTCTTCTTCTTCCCTTCTCCTTCTTCTTCTTACTACAACTACTACTACCACTACTACTATTACTACTATACCTTTTTTTCCTTAGGATGGGCAAACTTCCTCAGAATTAGTGTAGTATCTGTGCTCTTCATGTAGATATTTCGTGTCATTCCACAACCCTTTGTCTAAGATCAGTTGCATAAATATATGTAAGAGGTGTACTATTTTTTGGACACATAATTATTAATATTTTTGGTTACGGAATTTTTCTGCTGCAGAGTCTTTTTTATTAAATAATACCTAATTATATCCGTCTTGATAATATGTTCCACGAGAAATTATAATATCCTGATATATGAGGTTTAGAAGAAATTCTTTTTTTTTAATTAAAACTATTAAGATGTATTTATTTATTAACGTTACTGTTTTTGATAAAACAGAAATTCTGAAAAAGGAAAAAAAATCATTGTTATTTATTTCCGAGTTTTTAATTTTCACCGTAAAATTTTCTTTTGTAAATAAAAAGAAGTGGTATCCTCTGTAAATTTCCTTTGAAATAATCTAAAAATAGAACGTAACTGAATAACGTATATAGTTTATTTTATCGCTCGGTCAAACATTCGTTCGGGCTGTTCATTGTCACATGATTACAACAACTCTAAACAACTTGATGTTTTTTTAAAAATTTTTTCCCTTATCTAATTTTTTTCTTTTTTACGACGTTTCGGGCATGGACTCTCCGACAGTTTTAAGGGTGGGGTTCGATTTATTTAACAGGCGAAAGAGGGTCTCTAATGTCAATTAGAATCTCAATACAGAGAAGAACAGTAAACAATCCCTTATTAATACAACCATCTTACGAAACTGAAGTTGAAAATACCAATACAAAAAAGAAAAAGAAATGAAACGTCAATTTACTTAAAAATAGTCAATTTGACATTCTAACTCACTTATATCTACACAATGAAACGAGAAACTTTTATTATGTTGTTCCTTGTTCGTTAGTTCATTCTACTAAGAAGAGAGTGGAAGGTAACCTGCCGAGGATCAAACTGTTGCACCCCGAAACATTCACCTTTTTTAAATATATAACAAAAATTCAAAACGGCTAATAAAAACTGGCCTAGTATTTTTTTTATTATTTTGTATTAATTTTGAGTAAGTTGATATTTGACATTTTAACTATTATATGGAAATCTGATCTCGCAGATAAAATAAAACGAGAAATCTTCTAAGTTATAACGGTGTCTGTACTATTGTATGGTTGCACCTCTTGGAACACCACGAAAAGCCAGATGGTAACTACACAAGAATGCTGCAGACAGTGTTGAACAAATCCTGGAAGCAGCAGTACGGCCACTTACCTCCGATCATACAAACCTTCCAAGTAGGGCAAGCAAGGCATATTGGATGCTGTTAAGTAGTGAGGATGAATTCAGTTGTGAAATTCTCATGTGGACTCCTATTTCTTCAACACAACACTGTGGGCCGACCAGTAAAAGCTTGCAATCATCAGCTTTGTGTGGGCACTGGGTGCTGTCTAGAGGACTTGTCAAGCGCGATGAGTGAAAAGAACGGGTAGAGAGAGAGAGAGAGAGAGAGAGAGAGAGAGAGAGAGAGTATGTGTGTGTGTGTGTGTGAAGAGAATCCGTGCTGTCTGTCTGCTTTGATATTGGGGATAATGATATTTTCTATTTTCTAAAACAACAGCTGTTTGTATTTGCATATTTTATAACTGTTAGCTTTTAAATTAAAACTTGACGTTAAATGAATAAAATACTGAAATATTTATCTCTCTCTCTCTCTCTCTCTCTCTCTCTCTCTCTCTCTCTCTCTCTCTCTCTCTTTCTTTCATTCTGTGAGCGTCTGACGGTCGTCTCTCTTCGTACATATAACATCTTATAATCTATCTTTCTACTTCTTTTATTCCTAATTCAGATAATAAATATTTGGATTTTACCGAGGCATCTGATATGATATCTCATTGTCTTTTAGTACTGAAAATGAAAAAATTAGGTGTTTCTAAAAAGATTGTACATATTACAAGATATTTTTGATAGAACAATGAAAGTAAAAATAAGTAACAATTATTCTAAAACAGAATATACTCTCCGGTGATCCTCAGAGACCAGGACTGGAACATTTGTTATTTTTGATACTCATGAATTATTTATCCAATGATATAAAGTCAGAAATAGAACAATTTACTGATTATGTTTAACTACTAGTTAGATCATTATTAAAAGAAATAACACTGATGGATCCAAATAAATAGTCATATTAGGAAGATATTTGAAAATTCAAATTCAATATAGAAAATATGTACCATTAACTCAATCCAGATTTTTGGATCCAGATTTTTGGATCCAGAAATATTAAAGTTGAATTCAGATTAAACAACAGAGAAATCAAAAAAGTAAATGAGGAATGCAATTTAAGTGTTGACTTTGATGATGCAATTAAAGTTGATAATCATTTTATTTTGCCTATTGTAAAGAGGACAAATGGAATTATTGGCGGGATGGTAAGAAATTGTAATGGAGTAAGATGCGACAATAGAGAGAAAAAATTGATAACAAGGTAATCCCAGCAGAAGGAGAGATTTAATGGGAAAAAAAGTCGACACTATAGCGCTTCGGTTCAAATAAATCCTCATCAGGTCTAGGAGGGATGGAATTAGTGAAGTTAAATCAATGATCCTATTTACCAACCCCTCCGCTCGGGCAGGATATGACACAAGGTCAATTTTTAAGCGGAGTTTAACAGGTTTGAATTCAGAGTTTTCCTTCTCCTAGACTAGTTGCCTAACCAAGGTTGAAGAACCTAGTCTGTCCTACTATTTACCCATAGCTGGAGGAAGAATAATTGGATTCATACCTTTCCCAAGGGTATTAGTGCTATGTGAAATGCAATCAGTCTCGTCCAGGATTTGAACTCGTGTTAAATCAATGATGAATATCTTTTTAAACATACATCGTTAACAATTTCTCTCTCTCTCTCTCTCTCTCTCTCTCTCTCTCTCTCTCTCTCTTATATATATATATATATATATATATATATATATATATATATATATATATATATATTAAATACGAAGCCTAATAAGACCTCTAATAGAACATTGTAGTCAGGCTTGGGCTCCAGTATTCCAGTAGACATGGAAATTGCTGTGTAATACTAAGATTGGATAATATACAAAGAACAGTAACAAAACACAAAAAGAATAAAGGAAAAATTGGAGAGACAAGGAGGAACAACAAAAAAGAAGAATCAAAGTTAATCTAATGAAAACTTTCAAAAGGATTAATGAAATTTCGATTATAGATATTTTTTTAAAAAATATTTCTCCTCGAACTGGAAATTTACTGTCAAGGCAGATTTAAAAAAAAAAAACAAAAAAAAAAACCCAACTAAATCTATTTAATTATTAGATTTTTTGCTAATAGAGTAAATATATTTTAGGAACAAATTGCCTAATCAGCAGAAAAATTCAAGATTGCATTGGATTGTTTCAGGAATAATGGTAAGAAAAATAACTTAACATGGGATTTTGGCAACTATTGGATGAAATATTTAACACGATTTCATCTAAATATTAAGATTGTATTAATATTGGATATATTCTGTGCAAAGATTTTTTTCTTTTAAAAGATGAGGAAAGATGATAGTAAAAGCAGAGCACTACGGAGACATAAGAAACCAATTAAAATAATCAATAAAGATTTCATTTCTAATCTCCTTCTAGTCCTCTGCTCTCAATTAATTTCTCACCAACACACATACCGTTAGATGAAATCCTAGAACACATACATATTTTCATTTATTCAAAAAGTTTGTGTTAAACTCCTTCACTCGTGTGAAATGAACGAACATAGATTGAGAGAGCTGTCACCCCAGACAGCAGTTCCTCTTATGATCGGGAAGAGATAGGGCCATATTTATTGCCTGATTGCTGGGATGCTTCAAAAAGAATACCAACAGAGCTAAAGTGTTTTGCCATTGTCCCCAGGTATAAAGGACGGTCTCTACTTTCAAAATGAGCTTTTGTCGAAACTTGCCACTGGCAGGAAAATATGGGCGAATATACCAAGATTGAAATCAACAAACACACAGATATCATAGTTGATCAGTTTTTAGTAGATATTTATGAAATTATTTTATCATAATTTACATGAGATTACAAATTAAGTATTTAAATAAAAGTATGTGCACACTTTCAAAACATAGATGGAACTATTAAAGGCCTAATGCAGAAAAAGAATCGTGAAAGTCGTAGAAAAGAGAACATTAGCAGGTAGTAAAAATCTATTAAAGACCCAGGATGGAGAAAAACAGAGCAAAATGATCGTAGGACCGATAAAACTGAGAGAGATAGATAGATAGATAGATAGATAGATAGATAGATAGATAGATTCATTCAATATTTCTATATTTGTTCTATTGGCCGAGACAGTTGATGCTGAGGTTATGGACCTGACCTTGGATATTCATTTCTTTTTGACTCCTTTTTATATAATTCTTTATATTTTTTTTCATGTCATTAAGGATTCATATGGGACGAAAAAGCTGCTGGGTTTTATCATTCTTTCTGATTTTTTTTAGAATTTATATTTTTTTGTGAACTGATAGAAGAAAAGAATGAAGAAGCAATAACAAATAAATAAATAAACAATGCTAAAAACAAATATTTTCGTACAATCAGTTAGGCTTATTATATGCACTGTTGTGGACGTTTTACTGGTATAGGTTTAATTTTCTTTTTATTATTTTTGTATATATATATATATATATATATATATATATATATATATATATATATATATATATATATATATATAATTCATTCACCTCTTTGTTTCATTTTTTCCTTGAATATTTAAAAAAAATGAAAATGTTTGAATGTGCGGCTCTCATTCAGTTTGTGTTTTGTTTGCTTTTTTATTTCATAATGCCTTCTCCAGTCTTTCGTCTTTTTCCATATTCTTTTTTATTCCTGTATCTTTTTTTTTTTTCGTTCGTTCCATTTTTTTTCTACAAATTTCATCTTTTTTCATCTTTCAGCATATTTCTGTTTTTTTTCTTTTATAGTTAGTTTCTTCTTTCTTTTTCCCTTTCTTTTCTTACTTATCTCATATCTTTCCGTCAGTTTCTTCACTCCACAACTCCATCCTTCCATTATTCTCAATATTTTCCCTCTGTTCTCATGATGCTCCATCCAAATAAATGAAAAAAAAAATTGCACTGTGGGTGGGGGTAATTGAAACTAAAGTAAAATGGAGATTGAAGTTTAAAAAAAAAAACATGCAAATACAGGCGATGATTTCCTTTTCTTTTTTCTTATCGGTTTTAAATTTAGCAGACATAACATAAACATAATCATTTAGTTTGTACGATGATGATGATGATGATGATGATCATCATCATTATTATCATTATCAGTTCTCATTTTGACTTTGGATAAGAATTCACTAAAAATACAATTACTGTAACTTCTATTAATATAATGAAAGCAAGCAAGTGGAATGGCAGGAGGGTTGTAATGACAATAAGAAGCGAAAATGAATATCTTTTTTCATTCGTCTTCTCTTTTGAAAATGATCACCAACAGATCATCATCTATTATGTGAATATTATTTATGTAATTGTAACAGTTGCAATTATTACTTTAACTGCAAAGTAGAAAACTGAAGAAAAAGGTTGAGAGAAGAAGACGATGATGGAGCGGTGACTGTTGAGTGAGATGTGCTAGCCATTAACGTTTGAGTATGAACTTCACTTGAGCTTTCATGAATGTATTTCTTTTTTTATTTTTGTCAAAATTGGCTGACTTCAGTGAATATACAATGATGACGTTTTGATGAAAAGAAAGAAAACAAAAAAGTTGCTATCATCCTTTCTGCCTTCTAGCCTGCCATTTTCCTCTTTTTATTATTATTATTATTATTATTATTATTATTATTATTATTATTATTATTATTATTATTATTATTATTATTATCTGCCAAAGAAAATGCTAATAAATATCCTCATTAGAATTACTATCAATTGGACTTTTTGCTGGCTTTTATTTCCAGCATCGAAACTTTTTTTAAACTTTTAGATCATTTTTTTCTACTTCTACAATCCCCCAGGTTTTGTTTTACTTTCTTTTATTTCTTTCTGGTGCTTCTGTGTCACTAAAGAAAAAAAAAAAAAAAAAAAAAAAAAAAAAACGAAAATAGACCCCTCCCCCTCCCCCCAAAAAGAACAACTAAAAACAATTGTAAGAAAATATTAAAATCCATATTTTTTCTATTATTCCGCCATTGAATTTCTTTCATTCCCTTCCCCTTCTCTCTTTCCCTCTCTCTCTCTCTCTCTCTCTCTCCATCCCTCTCGCACTTTCTCTATACCTCTCTCTCCCTTCCATCTCTCTCACATATTCTTCCTATTTGCTAATTTCATTTCATCTCTAATATAGATTTTGTTTTCAAAATCTATATTCTTGCGATTTCGTCAACATCGCCATTTTGTTTGCATTTTCTTTCATTGATATTTTCTTTATTTCTCATTCTTTTTCCAATCATCTTTCTTCATACATTTTTTTTTGTTTTTGTTTTTGTTTTTCTTTGTTTGTTTCATACTATTTTGTTTTTGGTTTTAGTAGCAAATAGTTTCATTCTTTTATTTCTTTTATTTGATCTGTTTTCTTTCTTTTTCTTTTTTTCTTTTTTTTTTTTTTTTTTTGACTTTGCATCACTCAACTTTTAACCTTCTAACCAGTTTTCCTCTTTTTTCTTGTTTTTATTTACTTGCTTTGCAATCCAGTCTTCGCCCTTTTTTTTCTCTTCTTCCCCCTCCTTTTCTTCAGATTCTTATTCTTCATTCTCATCTTCCCTCTTAACTTCCCCATTATTTTCTTTTCCATCTTTCTTTTCTTCAATTCTACATCATTTTTTTCTTCTTTCGTCACTTCGCCTTTTTCTTCTCCACCCTTCTCAATCATTCTCTGCTTTCTTCTTCTCCTCATCATCATTCTCTTCTTTACCCTTATTTTCTTCATTATTTTCTTCTTCTCTCTTTTCTTCTTCGTCTTTCTCTTCTTCACCGTTCACTTTTTCATCCTTCTTTTCTTCGCCCTTCTTTTCTTCACTCTTCTTTTCTTCACAATCCACTCTTTCACGCTTCTTTCTTAATCTTTCTCTTTTTCATCCTTCTCATTTTCATTCTTCTTTTCTTCACTATTTTCTTTTTCATCATTTTTTGTTCATTATTCTTTTAAAAAATATCTTTTTTTCTTTGTTAATATTTTTGGCGATGTCCTCTTTACTCTATTTCCGATACTCTTATTATTTACATTGCATCATTACTAATGTGAGATTTTAACATTTTGCTCTCCCCTATGACAGTCTGGTATCAAATTACTTCCTATGATGCCACGCTGGTGCATCCCTCTCATCTCTCATCTGACCATCTTCATCTTCATGCTACCCTGAGCAAAACTACCGTGAAACCATTCCACTTGCCAATTATAATATCAGAAGTGCACTTAACCACTTACCTATATATATATGTGTGTGTGTGTGTAAGAGAGAGTCAGAGAGAGAGAGAGAGAGAGAGAGAGAGAGAGAGAGAAAGAAAGAGAGTGAGAGAAAGAGGGAGAGAGAGAGACAGACAGACGGCAACATTGATCAAAATGGCATGATATTGTCAATATTATCATTTTATAAGTATTCATTTAAAGGCCAACGTCGGCGCTCGTTAAGCTAATTTCCAAGTCACGTTTTATTCATAGGAATTATATTTTAGTTAATTACAAATAAAGAAAAAATAAACTAAGATATGAGCTTTATTGGTACCAATGAATAGTTATCTCTCTCGAGAAATTATGCAGAACAGAGTGAGTGCAAATGTCGACTTCACAATATTAATATGACATCACAAAATGAATTGGAAATTAGTTCATTTTTTAAATCATAATATCTAAGCACAATGGTATTAACAGTAATCTCACTCTGACGTATCTCATTTTTGCTGTTTCAGTAATAGATATACAAATGTCGATATATATATATATATATATATATAAGTTGGTCGACCATAGTCGAGGGTGACCCGAGCGCTCTCTTTTCAAAAGCTACTACATTGAGGCATTGGGAGGGCAGTACTCCATTCTGTGGGTTGCCCTACTTACCCTTTATCCGTACTTTATAATGCTGAGTGTTATGCAAGGAGGCATCAAGTACCATTTTAGAGTTTTTGGTATGACTTCACCTGGAATTGATCTCCGAACCATTGGCGAAGACTCTAGCTATATATATATATATATATATATATTTATATATATATATATATATATATATATATATATATATATATATATATATATATATATTATGTGTGTGTGTGTGTGTGTGTGTGTGTGTGTGTGTGTGTGTGTGTGAGAGAGAGAGAGAGAGAGAGAGAGAATCGAGATCACTGCACCGCAAGATTAGATTAACTGCACTGTTTATCATTGGTTAGAAGGTAAGACTGGCACCTTACAAATACACAGCTGCTGGACGCACTAAATGGATCATAAAATGTACCATCTCAGCATGATCGACAACACGAATACCTTTATACATATATATACACGTTAGCATGCGTATACACGTACACATATATGCATACATTTTGCGTATATGTGTGTGTGAAAAAAATGGAAGCAATAAGCTATCTCTAAGCACTTGAAAGACACCAATTGAAGTACCTATCTGTACACAAATTTCCACATTTTAGACTATAATCTCAATAATCTTATCTCTACTTGATTTGATTAACAATGGTTCGATCTATATCAATATTCATAAAATAATCATTTTTTTTTCTCCTGCTTTTCTCCACTTTTTCCAAATTTTACACGCGCTCTTCCTTTGTAGCCTCGGTTTTGGCTCTTGTTTGGGTTCGATCCTAGAATACACAATTATTCACTTTTTTTTTAATCATATGAGTACCTTAAAAGGGAAAATGAGCATAAAAAAGGCAACCAAAACAAAACAAAACAAACAAAACAAACAAAAACACAAAATTGAAAATAAAAATATGAGAGAAACATCGAATAAACTTGAAGAAAAGAAACATACTGGAAAATCATGGGAAATTAAACAATGGTTGTGTGTGTGTGTGTGTGTGTGTGTGTGTGTGTGTGTGTGTGTGTGTGTGAAAAATAAGGGGAAAAATGGATAAACCGAAACACAGACAACGGATCCAATAAATATTTCGTCTTTATTTACCCAAAGACTTCTTCAGAATGTTGTTGATTTCGTAGTGGTAGGCATAGGAGGAAGTAGAAGTCAGAAAGAAGAAGAGACAGAAAGGAAAAGAAAGAGAAAAGAAAAAGAAAAAAGAAAGAAAGATTGAAATAAAAATCTGAGTGTTGAAGGTGTGTAGCGACGGCAGGTCAATGTTGGCAACATATTTATACATTATGAACATCAGGGTAATTGGTAAGCAAAGGGCACAGCTGAAAACAAGCATATCACATTCACCAAAATACGAATACCAGAATAACATATTCAGATGAAAAACCAATCAAAACTATTAAGGTGTGGGAGGGAGGTAATGTTTTTGTTTTTGTTTGTTCTTTTTATAAAAATTGCTCTCCTCCATTATCAATTTTGATATTATTCTCCTGTAGAGTAATATTTTCAAGGCCCTTATTTAATGAGTGAATGTTAAGAGATTTTTCTTCTCGTGTTTAGTATAAAAATTTAGTGTATCTTAAGCTTTTAAGGGAATGCTCGATATATCTAAATTTGTCATCCGGGTATTGTGGACTACATATTCTAAATGTACGTAAATAAAAACCAATTATGAGGCCTGTTTTATTTTTTTAAGTCATGATGAGAGTAAAAATGTATATAATCATTTTTGTCAGTGGGTTTTCGGTAGACTTAAAAAATTAAGTTATTTTGGGATTTAATTAGTAGGATGCATAGTATTGTTTGATTCTTTTTTAAAGGTAAAATTAATGGAAGGTTCAACATTGTTTGATTTCTCTGCAATGTGTTCAATTTGTATGTTTTCAGGTAGAAAAATGAGTTTCTCATCAATATATCTGAAATATGTAGCGCTAAAGGATAATCTAAATTGAAAAAGGACCGGGTTCTAAAAATTCTAAAAATAAACAAGCTAAAATACAACTAAATGTGTTTCTCATTGGAAGACCGAATTTCTATTTATAAAATTTATTATTGAATTTAAAATAAGTCACGTGAGTAGTATGTTTGCAGATGTCGATCAATGTGTTTCTGAGGAAAGATGAGTTGAATTTAATTTTTCTTAAATGTATAGCAAGAACATTTTTATAGGTATATTGGTGTAAAGGGAAATTATATCTCGGCTGTTCTTAGTTTTGTTTTGTATATCAGAGTTCTGCAACCATTTCACATTTCGACCACACGATTAAACAACGCCCTGCCTTTTTTTCAAATTTCCACCTACCCAAAATTTGGGTGATCCGAATAAGTTAAGTTGAAATTGGTGCCACCGTTCCAGCTCATTTTTAATCTACCTTAAAAAGATCATGCACTGCATTCTCAAAAGAAATTTACCAATGTCTTTAAAGGATCTTGCTTATGGCGGGAAAAACTTCATTAACAAACATTCATCGGAAATGGCACACACACACACACACACACACACACACACACACACACACACACACACACACACACACACACACATATATATATATATATATATATATATATATATCCCATCCTAATTCCAACAACTTTTTCTCAGTTCACTGTGAGACTCGGCTCTTCCTCAAGGTTTATCAGTTATCGGGAGTCAATGGGCTGAGCTTTATTCTTTCAAGCAGGTCCATAATTGTTGTTAGGGGTTTACAACCGGATTTTTCTTTTTGTAAACCTGTTACCCAACCAAAACTGCGCAACCTTGCCTAATTTACTATTTACCCATATCTAAAAAAAGAGAAAAGATAGATTCATGCCTTTCTCCAAATCATTAGCACTACTTGAAACGAATATTGAACTCCTTTCGCCAATTCCATTTTGCTCGACGATGACCATTACGCCATACACAAATATAAGAAGGTGGCCTGACATATAATTATTGTCATCATATGAAAATTTCGCTTAATAATTTCATTGTGATTAATATTCACCACTTAAGTCCCCAGTCAAAACATGGAATCATGTTGAATAATGAATATTTGTACTTTTTTTATGTTTTTAGTTTTAAAAATTAGCTACGGACTAATCTGTTTAAGTCTGAATGATTTATATCTTATTATAATGGAGATTATATGTCTGTCTGTCTTCAACCGAAACTACGTCACCGCCGACCTCAGAATTCTTTTAGTTATTTACGTTATATTCTCAATGATTATTGAATAATCTTTATTCAAATTTAATTAGCATCTTATTTACTTACGATGTTTCTATTAAAATGAAAGGTATGAACTCCCAAATCCCCTCAGCCATGGGTTAAATAGCATCATGACTGTCTTTATACAAGGGGTGGCTTGGAAATTAAATAACGCAAGAAGGTTGATATGCCAAGAAACAAAGAAATCAAACCTTTCTCTTCCCTCTTTCTCAATTTATCTCTATTTCTCACTTGCTAATATCATTATCTAAATCCAGATATTCACGAAAGAGAATGCTATATACCCACCTATTAAAAAGATTCTCTATCAAACTCTTTATGATGTGAAGATATGGAAAAACACTTAAGTGAGGGGTAATAAGTTAGCATAGGCATATCCAAGTTTTATTTATTTATTTATTGCATGTTTTTGGAAGTTGTGTCAATTCACTTTCCCTAAAGCAGAAAACACATCCGTCTGTATTGCCTACTTCTTCATTGTGAAATAAAAAAGAATTGACAATAACTACCGGGACATAAGCGATATATAGACGACGGACATCCGATTTTATAGCACAATAATAAAGATGCTGCAATGGGAGCTAAGAAAATATAAATGGATTCAAAGAAGAAGAAGAGGGGAAATCAGGGTCAAGTTGAAGGGAAAACATGGAAATATGTGATAGTTAACGTTTAGTTGGCATTCTCTGTTTTCAGGTATGAACAAAAAGGGGAGAGAGAGGGGGGAGAGTGAGAGAGAGAGAGGGGAGAGAGAGGGAGAGAGAGAGAGAGAGAGAGAAAAGAGAAGGACAGTCGCTGTTTCTTCAGTGAGGATCCAATAGACTTTTTTTAATTGCGCAAACCATCAAGTTACAACATCATGGATGTATAATAATGATAATTTTGATAATAGAATAAAATTATCCGTTTCTAGATTAAAAGAACGTTAGTTGCATGCGTTGTGAAGTGTTGTTCTAGTAAGGAACTGATAGTGACTCTGTTTCTCAGTAGATACATCGCATATTCTAAGCAAACGGGTCTAATCTTTTTGAATCCATACTATTTTTATAAAATAACGAGAATTAATATGCTGATAAAATGCACCTCATTCATTCACATGTGTAAATATAAACACACACACATATGATGGACTCTCCCGTCAATACTGATGTATGAGGGCCCAACAGTTCAGTTAAAGATGTGAAATGTTGGACGACCTGCACAGATGATAAGTTGAACGTTTGCGTGAGACCAGTCACACATTATTTTTGGGGGTAATGTGATTACTAATGATTTATATCTATTGATTTACTATAATAAAAAGGAAACTTATTTAAAGATATATGTTCAGCAAGAAACATATGAACAAATTAGGTCTTTGAAGAACATTTAAAAATTTTTTTTTTTGGAAACTTCTTTCATTGCTCGATTTTTACTTTTTAAAAAATTAATCACCGAAAAATTATTTTATAAACTCAACTTCTGTATCTGCCTTTTTTATTTGTTTGTTTGTTTTAGGTTTTATTTATTTATTTATTTATTTATTTTTGTCTTTTCATTGCATCCTTGTCAATTTCGTCAATCTTTAAAAATTTGGGAACACAAAAATCAAACAATGCCCGTTTTATTAATAATTTTATCTCAGGTTTTATGTTAAATGCCTTTTACGTTAAATGCTTGCGAGTTCGATTAAAAAATGTTCTTTACAGAAATTGATTGCTTTCGTTTATAATTTAAAAAAACGTTGTATGAGATATTGTGAATCATTAATTACTGATTTCTTACGATGACAAAAAAATTATAAAAAGGATTAAGATGAGGATAAATAATGGTAAAATACTCGCTACTTTATGGTCATTTTCACTTTGCCAGAGACGTAAATAGAACACACACACACACACACACACACACACACACACACACACACACACACACACACACACAACGCACACACACACACACACACACACACATATATATATATATATATATATATATATATATATATATATATATATAGTTATAAACGAAACTATTTTATCTATCACGTATCACCTGGACAAGAAAAATATTGACGATGAATGTAATTACTGGAAATCTATTCTACATCAATTGATTGATTGATTGGATAATTTTCATGGCATGTCAACCCGTCATAAGTTAGGGAATTGCATGCATTATACATTTATGTTTACATTTTCTGAAGTTTCCCAAGAATTTTCGGACACGGTAATATACTCTGAAGAATTCCGATTTAATAATTTTCAAGCAGATAAATATTTACCCATATATGGAACGCTACCAGTTACAATCATTGCATAAAGTGAACAGTGTCACAAAGAAGATTAACATTTTTAGGTCTCAATGAATGTTGGCTTTTCCCAATATGGTAATGTATTTGTTATACCCAAAATTCTGGTTCAGTTGCATTCTTTTTGGCTGATTCACATTAACATATACAAGGATCATTAAATACGTTTCCACATTTTTTTTCGTATGGGCACTTTTATTGATAGTACACACATAAAACTCTAGTCCCCTTCGAAGTAATCTCTTTTGGTTGCAATGCACTTGTTTTACCGTTCCAACAACTTATGGAAGGCCCCATGGAAGTCCTCTTGTGTGAGCGTGTCAATGACCTTCGTCACAGCCTCTTTTATCTCCTCAATTGTCTCATAACGACAGCCTCTGAGCTTAGGGAATAACCAAAAGTCACAGGGAGCAAGGTCTGGACTATAAGGAGGGTGGGGAACTGTGTTGATGCCCATCTTGGTCAAATAGTCTGTGACAAGGATGGATTTGTGGACTGGTGCATTGTCCTGGTGGAAATGCCACTGACCTGATTTGAAGAGTGCTGGCCTCTTCCGAAGAAATCTCTTCCTGAACTCCCTTAAAACCTCAACATAGTAACCCTAACCCTAACCCTTTGGCCAATCAACTCTGGTCTATTAACTTCCTTACTCCTCCAACATCTCTCATCCTCCCTCACAGACTCCCTGGCTTCCTTGAATCTCTTATGCCACTCAAAAACTGATGTTCTATTCATGCAAGATGGTCGAAAAGCAGTCTGAAGCATTCCATACGTTTCTGTGGCATTTTTTTCAAGTCTAAAACAGAATTTTAGTGTATATCATTCTTCTAAAGTGTCCTTACGTCCAGATTGCATTTTTGAAATTCATCAGCTGTGACAATCAGGTTTAGTAGGGTGTATTCCAATTGCTACCGTAGCTGTTCATTTGAAGCTTAAATCATAAAAATTGGTCAGTCATCTTATAAGATGTATAGCAATAACATACTGAATTGTCAAGAGTCTACGAAAAATTTAAATGCCCGTATGAAAAAAGTCTAGAAACTTATTGAATGCACCGCGTATGTAAACAAACGCAAAGGATTTATGTCTTATGTATCATCAACAATAAATGAAGAATTAAATCATTAATTGGTGAAAAGGTGATTGAATCAATTCTTTATGAAGTTTTACTCAGCCAAATTCTTTAGCATTTCTGTTTATTCATCCTTAAATACTGTTCATTTTTTTTTAACGGACAATAATTATCCGATACATAATTTGAAAGAGAAAGAATGAAAATTCCTTACATTCCTTGATAAAGCATGTCACACTTGCAATGGCAACTCTGAAATATTCAAACACTGATTTAGCTAAAGATAGTCAACTTGTAATGGTCAAACCTATGATAATATACGGCCAACATTATCGCAGTATACAATGATAAGCAGCCTCCTTAGACCGACATCATACCATGTTTTGCATACTCTCTGAATTTAGTTAACCAGTCTCTTCTAAATTGCTGTATTAGAGTAATTGAATATTTTGATTTTGTTCTGAAAAACTATGTATTTTTCTCAGCTTCACCAAATCGATAGCAAAATCTTTTAGGCGTTTGAATAGAAAGCATTTTACTGTTGTAAAGCAAACAGCCTGTATACTTTGGTCTTCATAATGTGAAGCTACACATACTCTACTGTATGACTATAAATATTTATAGGAAGTTATCAGAAGGGTCATTACTCAAAATGCTGAAACACGGGCAACTGCAAATAGAACTGCCGGCACGGTAAGCCTGCGTGCCCGACTAACCATGGCTTGGTAAATTCTGGCTGCTTTGTGCTTTGTACAACGGTTTCGAAATTTTGGCTAGCAGGTCATTTTCAGTGACGTCGATCCTCTCAGGGTGATCCATACTTCTGGCCTTGTGCAAAACTAATCTAAGTTTCGTAAATGACAACTGATGAAACAGCTTTGTATCCATGGAAAAGTTTCAAGGTCAAAGACTCTTCTCTTTTCTTATACTCAGTACCTCCCTTTTTCTAATACCAAGTCTTTCCCCTTTTCCAATAACAAGTCTCCTTAATTTTCCAATACCAATTCTCTTCCGTTTTCTCATATTAAGTCTCTTGCCTTTTCCAATACCAGTTTACCGCTGTTTCTGTCTTAACATATAAGATTTATTCTTTAGTCTTTATAATAGTCAAATAGTCCACTCGCCAAATAATCTACTCGCCAAATAATCTACTCGCCAATTATTACGTTAAGGAATATTAAATATTACCCATTGTCTTCGGTTATTTTTCTGTTCTTCTTTTCTCGGTACCGGGAAATGGATGTGCAGGATATGATTTCTTACTGTATTAAAATATTTGTATCTCTTCTGCACAGAAGGCTGAGTTTAACCTGAAGGTCATGTCATTTGTTTATTTATTGGAAGGGGAACCAACTTTTGATAAAAAAAAATGCTTATATCTGTTTACAGACCTGTACATTTTTTATCTGTAAATGAGAGGGTCACTATTCTATAAGATTTCAGTATTGGAATTATTTTTACAAGCCTTGTGATACGGATCCCCCTGAGAAGATCAAAGTCACTACAGAATCATATACTGTAATATTGATGGATAGCGATAATTGTTCTAAAATATGTTTCGAAGTCAATTATTAGTAATTTCAGTCCTCATTAGGTGCAAAGTACTTGCATTGCCAAATCTAAGCTATGATAACATTTTTAACAGCAACTTGTCATGAAGTAATATCTAGCAAGTTGCTATTGTAGATCTATTAACATCCAGGAATAAATTCTATTCTTACTTGGTGCTCCATATTTGCAATCTTGTGCAAAATCTAAACGAAGCTTAGTCAATAACGATGGTCAAATCGTACTGATAGCGCCGGTTCTTAAAAGTTTTATAGAAATGAGGCGGCTTAATTCTGAGATGAGTGACCATTGAGTAACAGTAGATAATGTAAGCAAGCTGTCAGTTAAAGTAAGCAGAGTTTAGTAAATAAAAATTATATCATTGCTCAGACAGAATAGAAATAATATGAAATCCTTGGCGTTTTTCATTTTCTAATACAATTTCTGGTTGGCATTTGATTCATAGTTTCATCATACGTCTATTTCCATTTGTCTATCTGAACCACCCCTGGGAATTCGCAGTTTCATTGTTTCTTCCTGAATAGCACCTTTTCTATTTTAGCTTTAATATACTTGTTTAGTGCTATCATTATAATATTTCTTTTGAAAGGTTCTCATTTCTCGCCAATTACTGTCGTCTTTTGATCGTAACTCTTTTTGGCTCTTTTTTTCTCCTAGAAGTTACCAACACAGAATTTTTTTTCCCCATTATGCATGCGTGTTAGTATAATTCAAAGCTGCCATTGGTTTTCTTTTACAAATTTTTTCTCTGCTCACATTCATTTAGCATTCTGTTTTTGGATTTGTGATGAAATAGGTAATTGCTTTTTTTTAAAGTTTTATTCAAATATAACTTATGTGTAATCCACTTAAGGTTGAGATTCTTTTAGTAATTATAATGAGTGATCCAAAAGAAGAAAACCATGGTTGACTGCACCATAAAGTTCAACTTTCAATTTTCCTTTTTTCCAAATGTCGCTTCCCATCAGTTATAGTCATCATCATCATCATCATCATCATCCTAACCTTTTTTCATCTCCTTCCTCTTTCAAACCTTCTTTTTTCGATCTTTTTCTTTTTTCATATAGTCCTAAAAATCTTCCCTTGGCTTTCTATTCTTTCACTTTCTTATTTTCCAACTCTGTTTTTATTTCTGTGAACTTTCAACCTTCCGAGACGATCTTCTTATCTTCTTTTTCACCTATTTGATCTTTTATTTTACTTTTACACTTGCCAAACAATTAACACCGAAATAAGAGTCTCACATAGATTGAAGATGGGAAGTGCCAATACCTGAGTTACACAAAAGCAGCCATTTTGGTTTAGGAGGAGCTGAACGCATCTTTTGTTCGATTTCTTCGTTGATTTCTTATTTTTCTTCTCGTCGGGGCTCTTTCTATTCTCTTTTACTTTTTCGCAACATTTTCTTCCATTGCTTTTCTTCTTCCGTTTCTATTTTCTATTTCCCATTCCACCTATTCTAGTTCTATTTCAATTCTCATTCTTTTTCAATATCTCAACTCTATTAATCCCTTTCTGCCCTCACAAGAAAAGACGCCCATCCAATTCCTTTTCCTAAAGTGAATCCCTTATAACCAGTTTCTTCCACGTTACTCCCGACAGCAAATCGCCTGGGAAATACGCCATGGAGAATTGGTAAGTGACGACGTCCGGAAAGTGTGAACTATTTCTTATCGCGTAGTCGTATTGATTACACACAATGCAGGGCGTAAAGCGTCCGAGCTCAGCGAGGTGTGTGCGCACGCGCACCATCAAAATTATTGCGTAGAGGCCAGCCACAGCGCATGTCACGGTTGGATATTTGGCGAATAAATTAATTAAGCATTTATTTGATGAGCTTCAGTCAAAATGAAGCAATTGATGAATTCTCATATGACGAGAGAGAGAGAGAGAAGAAGAAGTAACTGATGCAGGGGAAGCAAATGAGAGGGATTGCTGTTAAAATGAAATCAAATATAAAAACTAATCGTCTCGGTTCGGAAGAAAATAGTGTCCGAAGATTAGAAATGAAAAGAACGGAGGGAGATGTCATGAAGATGTGAAAGGAAAATAGGAAGGACGAGAACAAAAGAAAAGAGGTTCCGGCAAAAATAGAATAAAAGAGAGGATGAAATTGATTGAAAGAAAAAAAAAGGAATTTCATTTGAGAAAAGATAAAGTAAAAGCAAAGAAGACAGCCTGTGACGAAGGATAGAAGAGAAAATTTCAGTGGAATGACAGAAAAATGATGGTTCTTATAACGAAAGTTTATGAAGGAATGAAATGTAAAGTTTGATAATGACCGAAGAAGAAAGGAACCATATTTTTATGTCATCACTTTTTAGTTTTCACTTCAATCGATTACAGTACATCCCGCTAAAATTCTCACTCCAAAGTAATGTCACAACGGAAATGTCACAACGGAAATTTGCTCGATTTTTTCGTTGATTTCTTTATATTTTTCTTCTCGTCGAGACTCTTTCTCTTCTCTTTTACTTTTTTGCAACATTTTGTTCCATTGCATTCAAACGAAAATAAGAAATATTTCTAAGTTCCGATGAAAAATTTATATTAATAATTGGGATGAATTTGTATGTCTTCGATAGACGGCTAGATTATTTGATGAAGAGGTACCAAAAAGGCCTCTGCTTAGTTATGGGACTCAAGGGAAGATTTTTGTATGAGAAATTTTTTCCGCATCGAAAAAAGAACACCTTCCATTAAGAAGGATTTTCTGACAATCAGTTGGAGGCAATGCTGCTGCACGAGATGCTTAAAATGAATATAAATTTCAAAACTTAAAAAATACACACACACACACTTACTTTTTTTACTAAAATAATTATTAATGTTTAATGTTATATTACTTATTTGGTTTATTAATCCTTCTCAAAGCATTCATAAAAAAAATATTTTTCAAGAAAACTCTAATAAAGTTTTCACAAAACAATATTGAATTCATAAGATGATATGAAAATGCTATCAGTAAATCTGTTTTCGGTGTAAATAAAGAGGACGGATGTTTGAGTCGCTGAATTAACGTTAGAAACTGTGCCATCTGCAGACAGGTGCTTCAGCAAATGTGATATTGAAGAAAGATCAAATCATTGAAGGAAAAAAAATGACTAATAACCAAATAAAAGAAAATGAATATTTCATTGAATAAAGTACAGCTATTACTATATAAAACGTTTCTTGAATAAAAAAAAAAAGATAGTTTGTTTTATGATAAACCATAAAAATGAATGGTGGGGGAAATGTCATGTGAAGAAGTTCTGAAAACAATTCGAGAACAAAATGGAAAAGTATTGTAGTCGAAGTATAAAAAAGAATCTTACAGTTCAGTCGACAGTTCATCAGGAAGGAAGTCAAAGTATTTCACATTATTTTTTCCCTAACTCTTACTATTTATGGAAACATTACCGAGGAAAAAAAGGCAAAAACTTTGGCACTGGTTGGGCCAACGTTGAAGGGGGAGTGGGTGAGGATGGAAAATAAAGGATTAACTGACCATTTCAATGGACAGATACCATTTGTTTTAATTACAGACTCCCCACCAAAATCTCTTTTTCAATAAACTAAACCTTATATTATACCTCTTTTACACACACACACACACACACACACACACACACACACACACACAACCTTTGTTTATCAATGCTTTCTTTCGATTTTCTTTCCATTCTTTTTTCTTTTGTTTTCCTTTTCACTGTACACCAATGGATAGCCCGTTTTTCTTCCTTTTATTATTTATGGATTTCTGTAATCGTTTCCTTTATTTACACATACAAAATTTGTATCTTGCGTATATTGTGACCTTCTAACAATTGGCTAAAATCTAGGTCTCAGAGGATGCTTGAATATTCGGTAAAACTTTCGCCAATGAACGAAATTTCCAATTATATTTGTTCAAATAATTAACAATAAAGCGTCATTTTAGGGGTGTATTTGGTATTTTTATTTGCTAAGAACCATCCTCACAAAAAACAAAACAAAATCAAAAAAAAAAAACGGGTATTTTCTGGTGTCACTATTTAAAAATAGCGGAATTTGTGGTAAATATCAGAATTAAGATAATTGTGAAGGATGATTGATGTTATGGGTTTCTTGAGTAGAATGTTTATTTATTTATTTTTATTAAACCCGTGAATTATCATAACAAAGGTTTATAATACATTTCAAGTGGCTGCCAAATGCCCATACATTCAATGAGCTGGTAAGGACCTAAAGTGCGTTTTCTTTAGGGTTTTCTTTTTTTGGCGCCGAAAGTTACCCATTCAGTAGAACTGGATTTATGGAATATCAACTTTTTTATTTTATTTCGGTATTTTATCATTTCTTTAATTTTATTTTTGTATTTCATTATTTGTTTTATTTTTTTTTTCATTCATTTACTTATTAACACTTTATTAATCCCAACAATATTCGCTTAAAGACCTATTAGATTGTTTTAAAATAATTCTTTGAATTCTTTTCTTTTTATCATTAGGAATATGCAGTGAAAATGACTTTAAAACATCAAAGTTTTTTCTTTGCACCAGATGAGCACGCAAGCGTTAAACTGATTGTATCAATGTATCTGTATTGTTTTAAATTCCCTTTTTGAATTGATTTTTATCGTGCTAGTAGTTATATTTTAGATATTGAAGCCTGCAGAACTTCTGTAATTTGTCATTGATTTTCTTTGACTTTATTAATATCAATTATATATATATATATATATATATATATATATATAACTGTAAAGGTATATTTATACGACTTTCGCCTGGTATATATCAATATATATATATATATATATATATATATGTATGTGTGTGTGTGTGTGTGTGTGTGTGTGTGTGTGTTTGTGCGCGTGCGCGCTCGCATGCGGTTATGTGTCAAATATCTGAAGTTTGATGACTGATGCATTTCCCTGAGTATTAGTTACTCTTAGTGGGGGGATTTATTTCAAGCCTTTCGTATCAACTTCGCAATCTTGGATATATTTCACTTTTATTTTGTAATGGATACGTCTACGTTTATTTGTACAATTTCATTCAAATTTGTTTGTGTTTGCGAAGAAAGATGGGGGAGAGAGAGAGAGAGAGAGAGAGAAAGAGAGAGAGAGAGAGAGAAAGAGAGAGAGAGAGAGAGAAAGAGAGAGGTCCACTAAATGAATATTGTTTATCTGATTTATTTCCGGTTCCATCTTTGCACTCATTTCTTGAACAAATTTTAGGTTATCTAAAATTAAAAAAAAAATTCCTAAGATATCCATTACGCGTGAAATCAGTTATTTACACAAATTCTTTTAATGAATTTTTGGTAAAGTAAATCTACGTTGAAAAATATAATTTGACCTGCTTTGGAAATATCCTTCATTTCTTTCAGCAATTTTCATGAAAAATTAAGATTTAATGTTGGAGCGAGTGAAGTGGATGTAAAGTAGGTTTTTATTATACCAAACTGGACCCTGACTTTATAGTCATATTCATCACATCTGATATTCAATTAACGACTTGAAAAAAAATCGCTTTTAATCACTTTTACTTTAAATCTACTTAAGAAAAATATCTTTCCCACGAAATGACGGTTGTGTTCATTTAAGGAAATTTGGATCGAACTTTCTTCCCACCTTTTACTCCAAAATTCTCGAAAAGTGATTTTTATCATTTTCGATGATCGCCGATGACTACAATATTTATGTTTATTTATCATAATTTCCATATTTTTATTCGCATTTTTACTTTTATAGAATTCATCAACCGACACAGTAATCATAGTAGATTAGCAATAACTGATGAAACTATAAAGTAATAGTCATGAAATAAAATTCCAACTCCATTTTCTCAATGCTATCTTTGATCAACAATTATTTTTCATATTCTAAACGCAAATTATGCAACGGAATTATTCTCCATTTTGTTTCCATTTGTAATTATCGATTGAGTTCGGGAAAGACTAAAAGGTTACTTTTTCTTTTATTCTTTCTTTCTTATCTCTCACTCTCTCGGCCTCTCTCTATTTCTTTCTCTTTAGTCATTCGTCCACTTAAATTTTAGTCGCGAGCATTCGAGTGTTTCTTTTAAATCAGTAATAATTTACAATTTGTATGAAAGCACTGAGAATCAAAATTACTTTTCTGTTGATACAAACACTGAATATATTCGTTGTTAATATCTATATGCATTTGAAAATAATTAGAAAATCACTGATGCACTTTGTATATTTTGTTACTGTGACAACTATATACCAGAATGTTATTTTAGCATTCGGTCAACGATATTCACTACCAAAAAGGAAAGGAAATTCTGTTTGAATCCAGAATTTTATTTTTTCTCTTTAAGGTAACTGATACAACTTAAAAAGAAAAAAAATCATATTTCCTTCCATCCAATGTTTAATTTTTGAGTTGGAGAAGTGTAGCGACAGTTTTAAAAGCGAAGATCATTTTCCCCGAAATGAATGGCATGAATAATTCATAATTAGAAATCGTATTCGATTTGAATATGTCTTTATTCCAAAACAATTTCTTTAGTGTGGTAAATATTTAAAAAGAAAGAAAAAAATGAAAAGCATTCAACTATTTTAATTTTTATCTTAAATGAAAAAAAATGATGTTTTTCTTCTCGATTCTCCGCTTTTGATTTTGGGTAAATGATATTTAACGGAACATGCAACAAATTAAGTAAAATAGTCAATACAATCCTCAAATTATTAATATCATTATGTTCTTTTTATTCTTTTTGTTTTATTTCTGTTATGATATTGTTTAACACACATATCAATATATCAATATATATCAACGGAGTCATTCAGAAATAAAGAACATTATTTGAAAATATAAAGATTTTCTTTATTACTAAATGACTTAGAACAATCTTGAAAGTCCTAAGTGTAGTGGTATAATCAATATATAACCAAAATTCTTATAATCTTTATATATATATATATATATATATATATATATATGTGTGTGTGTGTGTGTGTGTGTGTGTGTGTGTGTATAAATGTTTTTTTTTTTTGTTTTTTTTTTGTTCTAATGTAAAGAAAGTAAATATTATAAAATGAATAAGTTCGTAAGTGAATTGGGTATTTTTGATTTTATTCTTTTAACTTTGCGCTTCAAATGTTTCAGACTTTGGAGTCATTTTCAGGAGGCTAATTATGATCAGTACAGTTTTTTTTAGGTTTTACAGTGGCGATTGTTTTCATATCATGGTGATTCTTTTTAATTCCAGGATATGTGTCTGCGAATGTCTTGTTGGAGTTAATTGCTCGTGAAAACCTTTGGCTTCTCCAGGTGTTTTTTCTTATATATGTTTACAAGAGTGAATTCTCTCTCTCACTCTGTCTCTGTCTCTCTCTGTCTCTCTCTCTCTCTTTCTCTCTCTCTCTCTGAGTGTTTGTATCCACATATTTTCAGGAATGCTATATTTTCCTTTCCCTCCCTTCCGTACTTTTATAAAAGGTTGTGTGTGTATGTGTAAGAGAGAGAGAGAGAGAGAGAGAGAGAGAGAGAGAGAGAGAGAGAGAGAGAGAGAGAGAGAGAGAAATTAGGTTCTGATTATCCTGAGGGACATATAATAAAAGCCATCGAGCACTCCCATAGAAATATATGAAATCTCTCATATATTTTGATCATTAAGGGTTTTCGGACTATTGTCTTCATCTTTATTGTTATTTCCACAACGTTTCAGCCGATATGTCCTCCGGCCTTCTTCAGGTGTTTGTCGAACTACGTCCTTTATTGAATCCACGGGGGTCGCCTGTTCTGATTCCGTTAGCCATAACCGGGTACAAATGTTAAGTATTCCTGTATTGTTATTCGCCTGCAATCAGGATTATGTCCTTAGAAGCTTAGGGAACCAACGCCTATAACCGTTACGCCATGAGTCCTGCTAAACAATTCAGAGTGAATTTTTGGGCCTAATAAATTTAATGTTCTTACTTGACTAGAATTACTACTATTATGTATGATTTTTTACCTGTGCTCATATTCAAATTTTTTTTCTCGTCTAGCCTTCTTAATTATCGGTTCCCATGTTGTAATCAACTCTATACTTGGTCTACACAGCAGGTCATTGTAGCCCAACATATGTGCTGATTTCTTAAGGCGTCTAATCCTCCAATGTTCAGCCCTATCAATTATTTCAACTTCATCCCATAAGGGCTGATGGTTTCCCTTTTCCTTCCAAATATGGTCCGCCATACCCGACTTTTCAATCTCACCTCGTATTACTGCCTTCCGATGTTCTTCTAGCCTTACTTTTAGTGGGCGACCTGTCTCACCTTTGTATATTTTACCACAACTGCAAGGGATGGAGTAAACACAGTTCTTGGTCATGTTGAATTCCGTTAGTGGCTTGACCCGGAAGAGATACCTCCGGAGAGTTGAACCACTTGAGAATACTGTCCTGATGTCATATGGACTACATGTCTTTTGGATCCTTTCGGCTAGTCCTTCGACATAGGGCAGAAATACCGTGGTGAGTTTGCGGGTATTATTATTATTAGAGTTGAATACAATATGGGAACCGATAATTAAGAAGGCTAGATGAGAAAAAAATCTGAGTATGAGCTCAAGTAAAAAAAATCATACATAGTAGTAATTCTAGTCAAGTAAGAACATTAAGTTTATAAGTCCCAAAAATTCCAGCAGGACACATGGCGTAACGGTTATAGGCGTTGGTTCCCTAAGCTTCTAAGGAGACAATCATCTGGAGGCGAATAACAATACAGGAATACTTAACTCTTGTACCCGGTTATGGCTAACAGAATCAGAACAGGCCACCCCCGTGGATTCAATAAAGGACGTAGTTCGAAGTTCCGTGAAGGTTCCCGAGTTTGACAAACGCCTGAAGAAGGCCGGGGGACATATCGGCCGAAACTTTGTGGAAATAACAATAAGGATGAAGACAATAGTCCAAAAACCCTTAATGATAAAAATCAACAAGCTTTGTCTCAGAAATTTAGATAACTAATCTCTCATATATTCCGTTTACGAATATTTCAAAACCATAGTCTCTGCACACTAATTGAATATGATACACCCCCCATATATATATATATATATATATATATATATATATATATATATATATATATGCGTAAACTATCCTAGTTTGATGTCTAGAAATCAAACTTGGACAGTTTACATAAGAAGAACTTGATTCAAGCAAAAATTAAAATCAGGAAAATTGCTGGTCTCCATGAAATACCTCCAGAAGAATGGAAGACAAGGAAATTCGACGACCTACTGCTCCGATACTGCAACGCAGAACACAATAGACAGATGCATCCTCCTTTTCCCCAAGAAAAGTGACCTCAAAAACTACCGGGCTATCCTCTACTTCAAGATTTACAATGCTCTGCTACTCAACCGCAGTGAACATGAAATTGAGAAAATTCTAAAGAAAAACCAAAATGGATTTCGGAGAAATCGATCAACAACATCACAAATTCTGATAATCCATCAAATTTTAGATGGCGTTCGTGCAAAAATCCTCAAGGCTACACTTCTATAAGTAGATTTCTCCAAGCCACTTTATTCCATGCACAGAGGGTAGATGGAGCAAATACTTCAAGCCTACGGTCTACCCAGGGAGACTGTAGCAGCCATAATGATGCTCTATAAAAGCATGAAAGTAAAGTACGCTCACCGAATAGCGACACAGATTCTTTGACATTGTTGCAGGTGTGTTGCAAGGCGACACATTAGCACGATGAAAAATTCTATTCTTTAGAATGGGTTACCAAAGTTGGGTTTATTGATAATGAAAGCATTAAAACAAGAAGTGGCTTTGTATCGATACGAATTATATTGTAAATTGGAGAATGACATGTCATCAATCTGGTAGAAAATTCATTGCTAGTTTTACAATATGGAAAGGGTTTTCAATGACATTGGAATTAGATTATTTTCGTCTTTCAAATTCCAGTCTTCAAGATATAAAAGTAAAAAAGTAAAGTTGGCCACCTTAGTCGAGGGGTGGGGACTCGAAGGCTCCCTTTTCAATAGCTACTACATCGAGGGGATGGTGCTACTCCATTCCGAGGATCGCTCCATTTTACCCTTGGCCCTCACCTTATAGTGCTGAGTGCTAAGCAAGGCGGTATCAAGTACCATTTTTTGAGTCTTTGGTATGACTCGACCTGGGATTGAACTCGGTCTCCCAAACCATTGGCGAACACTCAACTCATCAGGCAAATGGCTTAGTATAGTAGCAATCGAAAAGGGAGCCTTCAAGATATAAGGACGCAAAAATATTTCAAACACTATGGACTGATCTTATTTGTAAGTCTTTTGTGCACATTCATTCAAATCAATTAAAAGCTAAAGTGTTATTTATATATATATATATATATATATATATATATATATATATATATATATATATATATATATATAAAGCACTTCAGCTTTTATGTGTGTGCATATATGTGCATGTGTGTGTGTGTGTATATATATACAACACAATGTTTCAACGATAGAATAAAAAAAAATTGTAAAAACTGTAAGTTTCATTCGACCGATGCTCAGGCCAGTATCGACACATCTCAACTAAGGATCGGCCACGTGAAAAATAAGGGTCCTGAGTTTTATTATAATGTTGCTCTACATTTAACACTTATACCAATGTATTTTACTGATTAAAGCACTTTTGCCGTTAAATTGTAATCATAAATATATGTATATGCAATTATAACAAAAATTTAATGCTAAAAACGCAAAAAAATCAGTAAAATATAGAGCAATATATCCAAAATAGCAGGTATTTCAAATACATGATAAAATAAGATAAAGTAAGACCTCTAAGGATTCGGAGTTTTATGCACACGATCTTCGTGTGATCTTATATCCAGACACCTGAAATCTATTGAATTCAAATGAATTTTAATTGAATATATGTTCTTAGTTTCTATACTATATCTAAATCTCGTGACTATATATATATATATATGCAAAGCTCTTCGAAAGAATTGAGCACTGTGGTAGCCGATAGGGTATAAAAATGTAAACAAACGGACGCTGCTGCTGTTACAACATAATACCTTAAAATTCCCTTAGTCTGAGACTTTGTCTAACGTAAAGTTGGATGGGTTTCGATCCCGGCTTCGAGCGTCCTACGTGTCTAGCCACACTGAAGAATTCTGATAGAACGAAACAGTCTGTCTGTGGATGACAATATATATATATATATATATATATATATATATATATATATATAAAGCACGACTGGAATTATACATACCAAGACAAAGTGAACATTGTATGAAACGCTAACCAATATTCATAAATGTTATCATATACAATAAATCATTTATTTCATCCTATTTTCGATAATCAATTAAGTTTTAAAAGTTTATATTTAAATCTTTTGAATTTAAAATTTTGAGTTTCATACTTTCATTTATTAAATTCTTATCATATTTTCTAAGTTCACAAGTTACTCAGAATTTGGCCTATTTTCAGTCTTTAGAAGTTGTTTAAAATTCATTTCATTGTTACTTTTATATTTTAATGTATCTAATTAATATTTATTTATTTATTAGGGGTGGTTTCCTTATGTAGTCATTTTTATATGTACATTTTTAGAAAATATCATCAGAAGTTATACGTAATAATATAATATTGATTAAGTATATTATTATATATTTATTTTTGCTTTTCTTAATCATTCAAATTTAATGTCTTTTGCTCGCATTCTTAGATGTTTCGAAAGAAATCTATTTTTGTTAACGCTTTACAATCAATTTGTTCTTTTTTTAGGTTAAAACCTTATGATCGTTTGGTTGACAAATTATATTAGTTTTTCTTCAAGCATCTCTGTGTAGCGTTTTATTTTCTATTCTTTTTGCTTTTTTTTTTTTAAATCTCCGGTGTTGTCTTTTTTAGAAATCTCGTGCAATAAACCGTGTTTAGTCATCATTTTCCTGTATTCATATGAATTTAGATAAAGTCGGATTGTTTTTCTCTTTTCTGTTAAATGATAACATTCGAAGGATTATCAAATCTAATTTTGAATTTAGAATAAGAAACGCCAATATAATATCCTTTATAATTTGAGTTCTTCTTGGCGTTCACTGTGGTTCTATAAATGATATTTTCCTGATTAAATTTTTGGCTACAGGGAATTTACTGCAATTTTTACAATTTCAATTTTGTGAACTGCTGACTTCATTGTTTCTATTTTTTTTCACTTCGAATTATCTTATTGTTGTCTTTCTTTATTATTTTCCTACAAGTTTTCAGTTCAATAATAACTCAACATTTTCTTTTCAAATAATTGTCTCCGAAAAAATGTTTGTTTACTTAAAGAGTTTTTTTTTAAATATTGGTTTTAGTTGATGTGATCATATAATATTTTTTCTGCGATTGTTTTTCATCATTTTTAGGTTTAAATTCAAGTTTATAGTTTAATCGAATGATTTTCAATAATCTTTTGGCAATGCTGTTTTATGTTGTAAAACATTTCTTTGTAAGTAGAATTTTCTGATAATCTTTTGCTGTTTAAATTGTTTATTCATTTTCGGCGCGGCTGTTTTGAATCAGCATTGATATATAGAGATAAGTAATTCACTTTTCTATAAGAGTTGAATGTTAACTATTTTTCTCTTCAAAATAATGTTGTTACATACCCTCCAACCCACAAACATACGCACACACATGCACACACACACACACACACACACACACACACACACACACACACACAAATCTGCGTATAATGAATGACACTAGAACAATCATCTCAACTGGGCTTAATTGTATGGATTCAATATATACTAGTATAAAAACTTATAACGTGAAATTTGCATATACGAGTGTCAAATATTCTACATATTTAGTCTGTGTACCGGACATTAGCCTAGGGGTTAGAGTGTTCGCCAATGGCCCGGGAGACCTGGGTTCAATCACAGGTCGAGTCATACCAAAGACTCAAAAAATGGTACTTGATGCCTCCTTGCTTAACACTCAGCATCATAAGGTACGGATCAAGGGTAAAGTAGTGCAATCCAGGGAAGGAGTAGCGCCCTCCCCTACACATTGGTGTAGTAGCTATCGAAAAGGGAGCCTTCGGGTTACCCTCGACTATGGTCGCCAACTTTACTTTTTTTACTATTGGAAAATATAGGATTAATTATCTGCCCATGTCAGTAAAAGGGTCAATCAGTGCACTGCCGTGGCTTGGCGCCCATATGACTCCTTTCAGTTTATATCATTTGTATGTTCGAAGCGATATCATGGAGATGTCAATTCAGCTCTTCCAGTTCCAAAATAGACCTAAGCAGATAAGTCTGGCCACAAAGCCATTAAATTTGCAACCCACTTTTTGTTTTTTTTTAAATATGTATTTGTACAATTATATATATTTTTTGTGTTTTTCTTCATCCGAATTGAATACCTATTCGTTAATATTGGGAAAATATATGGGGCCCATCAAAAAAGACTTATGTACATATATATGAGAGTGAATATTTTTCATTTTTTTTATGTGCAAATTTAATACGGGGAATATATGTGTGTATGTGTGTGAGTGAATGTTAAAAAAAACCTAAATATTCAGAGGGTATAGTTCTTTGTAAATGATAATATGTCAGCATTCAATGTTCGGTTTTTTTTTGTAAAACCATCTTCAGTAAAATGGTGCTTACAGCGCTTCAGGTGCGGTGTGGTGTCAATAGTGTTTTTTTTTTTTTTGTAGGAGTAGAGGTGTTAGATAGGTCATGTGTATGGGTCGAAGTGTGAGAGAAGAATTTTGTTTTCGTGCCTGCATTTGAAAAGAATTTCTGATTTTTTGTTTTGCTGGGTGTTTTGTGATGGGTAGGTTATGATAGATAATTTTTCGTGTAGGCAAAGAAGGAATTTTTTGATGCCTTGTTGTAGGCAGGTGCTAGCTTTAGTATTTCCTAGGTGATGGTGGGAGAGATTTTCATATATCTTAAGAGCCATATGCATCCCTCGATGTCGAAAGCTTTTTACTAACATTCTAGTTCACAAACCCATAAAAATAATAGAAAACGTCAGTAATCACCCCTCAATTCCTCCTCCAGCCATACAACCAAAAATTCTCGAAAAACTCCTCCTTACCTTTACCACAAAAGTCCCATTCTATGATCCCTCCGGCAAGATATATATAAAAATTGACGGTATTTCGATGGGGTTGCTCCTTGATCCTACCATCTCCGAATTCTACTCGTCCCACATCAAAAGCAAAATATCCAAAACAATAAATAAACCCAAGATATACGTGGTGCCTTCAATAAGTTTCCAGACTGGATCTACTGCTATGACCCAGAGACCAGGAGACAGAGTTCCCAGCGGAAGCATGCTGGCTCTCCCTGACCCAAGAAGGCCAAACTGAGCAAATCCACCCACAAACTTTTGATGATCCCTTTTTTTTTGACAGCAATGGCATGATCTTCATGCACTGGGTTCCCACTGGACAGACAGTTCACAAGGAATATTATGTTGAGGTTTTAAGAGAGTTCCGGAAGAGATTCCGTCGGAAGAGGCCAGCACTCTTCAAATCGGGTCAGAGGCATTTCCACCAGGACAATGCACCAGTCCACAACTCCAGCCTTGTCATAGAATATTTGAAGAGGCCAGCACTCTTCAAATCGGGTCAGAGGCATTTCCACCAGGACAATGCACCAGTCCACAACTCCAGCCTTGTCATAGAATATTTGACCAAGATGGGAATCAAGACAGTTCCTTACCCTCCCTATAATCCAGAACTTGCTCCCTGTGACTTTTGGTTATTCCCTAAGCTCTGAGTCTGTCGTAATGAGACCATTGAGGAGATGAAAGAAGCTGTGACGAAGGTCATTGACACGCTCACACAAGAGGACTTCCATGGGGCCTTTCAGAAGTTGTTAGAACGGTGCAACAAGTGCAATGCAGCCAGAGGAGATTACTTCGAAGGGGACTAGAGTTTCATGTGTGTACTATCAATAAAAGTGCCCATAGGAAAAAAGTCTGGAAACCTATTTAATGATCCTCGTACGTCCGCTATGTTGACGACATTTTCATCACAACACACTCCTATGACGTAATTAACAAATTTTAAAAAAGTCTACAAAAACTTTACTACCGAACTCAACATCAATTAAAAAAAAGCCCCTTTCTTAGATGTACTTAGAGACTCCACCAATAATAACATATTCACTTCATCTCCAAATAAAAGCCTATCAGCGATAATGTTACCCTTCTTTACTATTACAGTGAATGTCTCCAAAAATATTGCAATTATAAAAAACCTAATTCATTGGGCATTTTACATCTCCTCATCTTTTACAATATTTTTCAATATAAAATAAACCCTTGTTAATAACAATTTCCCGAATAAACTAGTCGATCAACAAATGAAACTATATCTTCATAACATTGACAAAAATAACACTACCAACAATAACAACTCTAAAAGAATTAATCTATATTACAGAAATTAAATACACTATAACTACAAATCAGACAAACAAGCAGCAACCAACATTAAAAAAAGACACATTAAACCAATCAAAAAACGAAAGCAAATAAAACTTATCATCTCTTACACTAAATTCAAAACATCAAACCTCATCGTTAAGAATAACACCAACTCTGCTAAAATACATCTAAACCAAACCAATGTACTTAATAAATTTATATGTCCATGTCGAGAGTGCCTCCCGAAAAACAAAAATAATTCTTACATTGGCTATACAACCACAACATTATTTCGTCGTCTCACTTATCACCTTTCAGAAAATAGCGCCATAAAACAACACTTAATTATAAAACACAACAATAGCACTAATCAACTTACATCTTCCAATATATCAAAGATTCTCACATATAATACAATAATTAAATATGAAAACAATAATAAAAACAATTATAAATCTGAGAAGCAATAGCCATAAAAAATAAAAAAAAAAACAAATATAAATAAAATAGTATTTAACACTGGCACCAACAAATTGAATATTTTTAATAACTAAAAATCACTAACTCTATTAGTTAACCTTTCATCAACGGAGTGTTTTAAAATAAAACGCTGAAAACGTTCCAACCGACAACTTCACAACAAGATTCTACAAATAATTAAAACAATAAAAACTCAAACTGTCAACTCAAAACTACACTAACCCTGATGACGATCAAAAGTATGGTCAAAAGCACTTGGGCAGAAGATATGGGACAAGTCCTTTACAATCTAGACACAAGAAAAATAACAAGGAGATTTGAAAAAATAGAATTAAAAATATTAACAGTGTTCCATCGTCTTTAACAAAACTTGCTTGAAAATATATATGTGTGTGTGCGTGTGTATCAGTGTATATTTTAAGATGTTGGAATATATTCATATCGATGAAAAGCTTACTCCTTTCGTCTTTTGATAAATAGCTAAACTAAAACAGTCAGTACTGTGTGCGTGCGTGCGAGCATGTATGAATGAGTGTTGCTAAAATTGTGACTGAGTAGAGGCGGTGGAAACGTCAATATGCAGCGAGTCGGAGTGCAAAAATAAAAGATAAAGTTCACGACAAAATGAGACATTGCGTTAATTGGTCGGTCTGATAAAAACGAGCACATGATTAATCGTCACAATCTTCCCTGGAGACAGAAACGACAATTTCGGGCGGGAAATTCGCATCTTTTATCCCGTTGTTTCATCCATCTACTGTTGTTGATTTCTTTATCTTATTTCTTTTTTTTTTCTATATAACTTATCCATCCTTACTCGAATATTATCGGTAAAAGTCCAACGTTTTTATACCTTAATATATACGCACATAATACAGTTAATCCCGACGTTATTCATACTCCTAAAAAATGTGACTAAAAAAAGGATATTCCCATTAAAGGAATTTTTTTTCTGGTCCAAATTGACATACAAAAAAAGAAGAAGAGTGAAAGCATCATTTACAACTTGATCAGAAATATCATGTTTAAAATAACTTTTCATATACTTGAGTATTATCCGATATTTTCCTGTATTATTTGCTGACTTTTATAGTTACAAATTAATCGCGTACCAGTTGGCCAAGGCCAACGCCCAGCCTAGGCCAACTATTTACCCAGACAAAGTTTGTGTCTCATGTATAGTGCAACTGCCTGATATTGAGCTAAAATTTAAGTCTCAGAAAGTGGTATGATACGCGAGTATTTATTATATTCATAATCATATCTTACAGAATGGAAATTTACATTATAGGAAAAGATTAAAGTTTTCACCTTTTACTAGAGAGTTCCTAAATACCTTTAAAACGAAGGCAAAAAGAGCTGTGCGGCCACTTACCTTCGATCTCACAAACTATCCCAGACGAACAGGACATGCTGGAGAAGGAAGAACGAACTCATAAAATTTACACCGTACGATTTTTCTTGTTTCCTAAATTGAAAATTCATCTTAAGTCTAAGATTTAAGAGCATTGGAGGACATTATAAAATCATGATAGTATGAATTTATATCATATGAAAAGATTAAAAGATATTTCAACCAATGGAAAATCGATGTAATAAATATGTTGAATGTGAAGTGGACTATTTTCAGGAAAATTAACGTTTCATTCATTCATAATTTTTGTCTTGATAAAGATAGCCTCTGCCTGTACAGTCTTTTGAACACACTTCGTATATATATATATATATGTATATATATATATGTGTGTGTGTGTGTGTGTGTGTGTGTGTGTGTATGTGTGTATGACTCTGATAATTCCCTTTAATGACTTTTTAAATCTTATCTATTTATTTTTCAGTATCTTTTTACGTTTATATCCTAGAGAGCGCTGTCCAATGTAGTGAGATAATAGATACGGCTACATTTTTTCGTCCCTTTAAGCAAATCACACGCTTGTAAACAGTAGAAGATGAGACAGTCAGTGTCTGATGGGCCTGATGTTTTGTGGCAGCTAGATGAGTGCTTGGCTATTGCTTAGAAAGCAATATCAGTGAGAAGGTCATATATATGACGTGACACATCAGATTGGCCTGAAGAAGTGTGGTTCAAAGTCAAAAAGGCCACAATACAAAGTGGATTACCTACTGAGATTTGCATTATAGCCGCGCATCTATACATAAAAACAGTCAAAGAAAATTAAGAAGATACTGAATAGGCAAATTTTTGGTGGCCTACTGAGAAAAAAAAAAAAGCAAAAACAAAAACAAAAACACTAACAAAAAAACTGCCAACTACAATCACTTAAGAACTGACTACCAGGGTACTGACTGGGTATGTGGCTATGGACTTTACTTATTCGGGTAGTTGATATCAATTAATAAAAGATATGTAAAGGCGGGTACAAACTGGATGAATTTAGAGCGTACGTATTCAGACACGAAATGGGGTAAAGTTATGTGTGTGCGAATGTTCATCAACGATACCCTGCAATGAATGATTTTTCAATTTAGCAGTGTATGTCAGCAGAATGTCGTGCTGTATTAATTGACATCTGAAAAGACGAAAATTCGAATGTTTACTGGAACGAATAGAACAATTATGTGGCTTTTCATTGTTCTCTCGTTTACCTACGTTACTCCTCTGTTAAAGTGATGTCGTCCCAGCCTGATGTTTTGCTGTGAAATCCGGGTCATCCCTTGACCTGCTGGAGAGAATAAAACTTGAACCCTGGGTTCACTTTGTTTGATTTTCACGTTGATAATAAGACTTGTCAGGATAGAAGGATTTTTAATGTAGGGGTTAATTTTACACATCTATCACATGATAGAATTTTACAACCCGTCTTTCGTTCAGTGTGAATGGTTTGTGTGGTATTTGAAAAGAAACGCCAACAAATATGCAGCATAAGAATAATTATTATATAGGAGCTGAATAATTCTAACTGCAGTACAAAATTCATCATAATTTACGCACGTACACGCATATACGCACTCTGCATATATATATATATATATATATATATATATATATATATATATATGGAGACGCTCGTGGTGTAACAGTTATATTCATATGAAATGAACACGGTAACCTGGACGAGGTTATTTATATTTCAAGTAGCGTTATTATCTTTGGGATTAGAATCCATCCATCTATTCTTTCAGCTATAAGAAAATAGTTGGTTTAGTTTGTTGGGTTTTATGGCATATGAACCTTTGTAGGTTATTTAACGCCAAATCCATTTTTATGTAAATAATCTGTTCTATTGAAAACAATTCAGTTTAGCATAAGTACACAGTTTAATTGTCAAAAACATTTCCATTTCAAACTATTTAAGCAGTTATATGTAACAATTCAGTTACGTGTAAATACAGTTTTAATGTCGAAAAACAGTTCTATTTGAAATAATTCAATTAAACAGTTTAAATGTAAGTATGGTTTAATTGTCAAAAACATTTCTATTTCAAGCTATTCAGTTTACTCAAACAATTCATTTTAGCATAAGTATGCTGTTAGTTCTATTTAACCCATTGATAGGGCCCTATCAGGTGCTACCACTCCGGGCCAGAGTGGACCTGGCAGCGATGGCAATGAAGGGATACTCCGCATTCCCCAAAGCTCCAGCACTGCTGGAACCTTACCATCAGATTGTTTAGCGTCATATCAGGACACTCGTTGGGGGGTGTCTTACCCCTCTGCAGAGAAGCAGTCAGTGTATTCTAGAGCCCAAGCCGACTGGGCAAAAGAAAATAGTGGGACAGAAAAAGAAAAACTATGAATTCAGACTTACTAAATTCCATTCAAAAAATAACCTTTTGTCGTATTCTGATCGTGCAGAGGGTCTGGGTAAATATACAAACCTTTACAAAAGATATTTAAAAGATACAAGCATTTGCTACTTCAACATGTTTATTACAATATAAAGAAAAAAAAAACGTTGTAAATATATTACCAGTTCTACAATTATACTCTTCAACATAGTTTCCATTGAGATTGATACAATTGTTCCGTCTGTACATAATCATATAAATAGTCTCTCAAAATTTGGTATTAAGCGACTGGATCAATTCTTGCTTCTCTGCAATAATAGTATCCTCTGTGTGAATCTGCTTCCTGGGTAAATTTTGTTTGAGCGGACAAAAACACTTGTTAATCCAAAGGAGCTAAGTCAGGACTATGTGCTGTATGCTTATAAAACATCTCAAACATTCTTCAGTCAAATACTTTTTGACTCAACAAGATAGAACTTTTCGATATTCCAGCTGTCCGTGAACGATTTCAAAGTTCCAACGTACACAATGTTGTTTTCTTTTATTGATAAACGTAAACGCTGTTACCCGTGGTTCGTATTGCTTTTTGGTACTTTCTATTGTGAACGTATTGCACTATACAGTTATTAGTTTCATGTTCATTACATACACTGCAATAAGTTCACGGTAAATTTCTGTTGAATTTTTGCCATTGGCATGTCATTTTTTTATTACTAATAAAACCTTTATGTTTGTCAACTGGTTTATGGTGGCAGTCATTTTTGTAATGTTATACACGCATTTGCTCAATAAAGCTTTTCTTGCAGTTACCAGCAGAAGTATTGTATACACGCTGTTGTTTTGTGTTTACACATTTCTCGATGTTTAAATTTCGGTTGATTCATCTCTCTCTGTAATTTTCGGACTTCGTTCATATAGCTGCATAAATGTATACATATCTATTTTTAAAAAAAAGTTTCCCTCGAAAAGACATATACAAAAAAACTTTCAACAAGACAAATACACACGAATGGCTACTAAAATGTAAACAGTTTAGTAGTTTCTAAAATTGCTGATCTCTCGTCAATGTATGCATATATATAAGTTTGAACGGTGTAGACACTGAGTCAACGACCTGATGATCACATAGGCAAAAAAACTGACCAAGCGACGTTGACAATTACGCCTTTACTATTCAAACTAAAATCTTAATATGTTTCATCACATGTTGTTAGATAGCGTTTATGTAAAAATATCGACGTAAAAAATTCCTTCGCTTTCTCTGAGAGTGACGAATTCCTCTGGGGTAAGATATCTGACTGACGTAAAGTGAGCTGGATTTCGATCCCGGCTAGATGTATCTCGCGTGTCTAGTCACACTGAAGAGTAGTGGATGACAACATATATTCATATAATTTGCATGCCTGTTAAAGTTTTTATATATTATTCACTTTAGTGCTGCTATAAAATTATTCAATTTGATCGAATGTTCGTGTTAAATAAGAAAGGAAAATATAAGCAGATCATTTGAGATACATTTCACGAGGATTTTATTTCCAATTTGATAATATTTAATAAAAAGATGAGTTTCAAGAACGTAGTTATTTGTCACAAAACAAAATAACACAAAACAATAAAATACATAATTCAATGTGCATTTATCTTTCATTTCTTTTTACTTGTATTTCTTTCATCTTATTTTAGTTGCAATCTCAACTCTTCGACCGTCAAAGAATGGATGGGAAAGAAAACATGAGTATATATTTGCAGTTATTAACTCAAGCCGGGATAAGCTAAATAGGGAGATAAATTGAAGTTACAAATTTATAAAAACTTGTCGAGATAGATTTAAAGATAACACAGAGAAGAAGAAAAAAAAACGAGTAGAGCATATACCAGAATTTCCAAAGGAAAGAATGGGACACAAAGTCGAATGTATTTGTGCGTTGAGACGCCTCAAACATAAGAGATTAATCTTGACCCAACTCTGTCGGTTACAATGGGAAGATACAGCATGTGTATTGGGGTAGAAACTGAATCATATACTCTAGGTGACCCTTGTGTCAAAATTCCTGGATATGTTCTAACCTAATGAGATGGAAGAAGAGGGAATTTTATAACACTAACATAATTATCAAACGGTTGGTGACGATATTGGAATCAATATAAGAACTGTAATAAGAGAATCAACAAGTACAGCAAAACTGAATATAATTATTGGGAATACTTAAGGATATTATCATCTTTCTTCGGCCGCAATCGTTACCTGTTTATTTGTCACAAGAGGCTAGAGGTATGAGGCACTCAGTGAGTAACAAAATTCCTTGTAATGGTCTGTTAGTTTAGCTCTCCAAGCATCCAACCACACGAAGTGACCAGAAATAGCACTCATAAAAGCAGCAATAAAAGCAACAATCCTACAACAAAAATGATAACTTCTATTAATAATGATTGCTCCCTGTGGACGGGCAAAACGTAAAAGAAATGGCGAATTAAAAAAGAATTAATTAAGAGTTCATTAACGGATAAACTAATTGAATGTTTCAGTGAATGACAGGTAATTAACAAATTAATTATGGATTTATGATGTGAGGAGGCTCAGAGATCAGAGGGGGCATTGAGTAGAGGGGGCGGGGAGATAAAAAAAATAAAGAAAGAAGGAACTGAAAGTTTGACAGAAAAAAAAGTTCAAATAAAGGAATAACGACATTAGAAGAAATGAGGAAATGAAAAAGAGAAAAAGGAACAAATATAAAAGGACGAAGTTGAAAGAAAAAATTATTAAAAAAGGGGAGATAAGTGATTGGTAAATGTAAATGAGAAAATAGAAAAAGTAGAAAATTGAAGAAAGGCTGAAAAAAACAAATTAAAAATTAAGGCTTGAAAAACACGAAAGGAAAAACTCTTTTGTTTATTTTATTATCAGTTACGTCTCTATTTTCCTTCTTTATGTCGGAAGAAGAAGAAGAAGAAGAAGAAGAAGAAGAAGAAGAAGAAGAAGAAGAAGAAGAAGAAGAAGAAGAAGATTTGAAAACAGAGGAGATCACACAAAAAAGTAAAGATGACGTTGTATAAAATATTTTACTTTATTTGGCCAATTTCATTTTTAATTAAAGTTCATTCGACGACAGAAACCCAGAAATCCTTGGCCAAGTCAAGGAGTAGCCCTTGTTCTTGGTATTATGTAACCTATCATAAATGGTCACATATCAAGTATAGATGGATATCCCCCAGTAATAGTCTTTGCCGAGTAAAATATCATAAAAGGAAATACTTGACATACCGCTCAGAAAACCAAATGGATGGAGAGCTCAATCTATTGTTAGCTTGTGTCGTACTTTGTTCCCCATTTTATATTCCTATGCCAAACTAACCGAAGATTAGTAAATGCCTACAAAAGAAGGAATTGATAAATACCAATATTTGTTTGAATAAGGAACACTATATAGATACGCCCGTGATCTCTTGGTACGTCGGCAAAATCCACTTGATAACAAGTACTTTTCTATTAAATTAAATCTAGTCTTTTGGCCGGGATTGGATTATTTTTTGTAGCTCAAAATTTCAGAGAACACTATGCATCTCATTTTCAAGAAAAGATACTGGCTTGTGTATATACCATTCGTTAGTATCGTCAAACTTCAGTCTCTTGCACAATTCTCAGTGGATCACTTACCTAGTCATGCCTGTTTTTTGTATTCCTTACGCAGTTAATGCAGTAGAAATCGATTTCTCTTTTATTATTATTATTATTATTATTATTATTATTATTATTATTATTATTATTAGTTGTAGTAGTAGTAGTAGTAGTAGTAGTAGTAGTGATAATAATGAGCAGTAAATGGGGTAGATATTTTGGTAATATATACATTAATACAAAAATATATAACAAAAATAACTATCGTAATAAAACTGCAATGCAAATCAATAAAAATCATCTGGAAGCTATAAAGCTCCTTAGCCAAACTTAACGAAATAGATTGGTCAAAATGCTCCTTTTATAGTAGTTGATATGTGATACTAGAAGCGATTTGTTAATTTTTTTCAAAAAGATGACTGTTGATTGTATTTTCACAGATGACGTATAAAAATGAATGTCTTTTTTTAAATATACAATTTTGTGAATTTTTGTTTAAGATGCAAAACAGTTCAGCATTAGAAACAGGTCAGTAAAGTTTAAGAAAATAAAAGATGAAGGGTAAAAATGTGACTTTTAAAAATAAAGTTCTATACAATTTAGAGGGATGGTGCTGTAAATGTCAAAAATTCGTAAAAATGTTTTGTTTTTTATTTTTTAGAAAGACCCACTTATATTCGATAATGGACAAATCACATACGAAATATTCAAATGAAGCTTTGGATGTTAGTCCCTATAATGTATAGCTTCCCAATTATAAATATATTTTATTTTTCAACTACATTGCTATGCAATGAAATGTAGATACTTTACAACAATAAGAAGCACGAATAAACGTGGAACAATATAAATGATCAACTCGTAACGCTATCACAAAGAATATGACGAAGTAAGAAGGGTGTTCTCTGCTATGAGCTTCTTACAGAAAAGAAAAAAAAGACCCTGCTTCTAATTATATTAATTGAAGATCGTTAAAAGCGTTCAGAATTTAGTTTGGGTTTCTTTGTTTGATGCATTATCAGTCTTCGTGAGTCATTTCATACAAAAGACATCGTTGTAAAAGGACGCATAGCTTGAGGGATAAGGTGGTTTATGCCTTTCGGAAGGGTACACTTTTTTGTGATCACGAATAAGTTATTACCGTTTGTCTCGAAAGGTTTTACTTGCTCGCCATATTCAGTCAATATCGCATTTTCGGATTATCATTCAATCTCCGTCTTTACAGAATTGACTTATTGAAAAACTTCAGTTCCTAGGAAAGATGCATATGTCACCTAAAGTAATTCTTTTCCTTAGAAAGATAAAAATATCTGGCAGGATGGAATTGTAAACTTACCTAAATTATGACAAGAGACAGTAGAACAAAAACTAAAATATGCTGATCAATAACGTTAATGCTGAAAATGACAAAAATACTTTTTATTTTAACAGACTCTCAAATGAATATTTTATGTCAACCGTTACATATTCAAGATTAGAAATATATTGTACGTAATCCAATATGGGTATTTATCATTTCTGAAATTCATATATACTTGAGAAAATAAAAATTATACTGATTAGGGTAACGGTAAACAATATTCTGACGTAAAATATGAGTCATTTTTATAAGCGTCAATCCTTTTGTCGCGTAATATTAGAAACTGTTAAAATACTTGGGTGAACCAAAAGTTTTGCAATATTTTGGTAATACGTGAAGCACAATTTGGCATTTCCTGATGCTTTTACTGTGGGTCGTAAAGGTGATGAATTACACTGGATCGTGAGATGCCAAACTCACCTGATACTCTCTGGGTGCTACGAGCCGGATTTATCTCATTATCCTGGTGCACAGCCTTGGAATTCACTGTTTTTGCTCTACATGATATTACTTGATTGTTGAAGATCTTGCAATTCGAACGAAATTTCTTGAACCATCTGGTTACTGTACCGTGATTAATGACGTTTTCACCTTTCACACAACAAATGTTTTGTTTTCTTACATGGCGTTACGGCTCAATATGAACACGTAAAGCGTAAGTTCCCAAATTAGACTTCTTTGCACATTCATCTGCGCAGATTTGAAATCGCACACGGAGTGAATCAATGCACAACGGGTCAGTGCATTAACTACCACCATACTACCAACCAGAATGGGTACTTACTACGGGTTGAACTGCTTCAGTTACGTGATATAGTCGCTGCAAACAACCACTATACAACCAAAATATTGTCAAAACTTTGACTAATCCTAACCACTGCCTATGCAGAAGCATCGAAAAATAACACGACAAAAACGGTAAATATTTTTTTACTGTTGTTTACTTGACTTTGCTATGATCCATCAAAACCAAAGAAAATTAAAGATGGGGTGGTGCAGATGGAAAGAATGTTGTCCAACACTACCACCAGTAGGAGAGATTATTTGTTTGATTTGACAATTACCTTTCATTTGTTGACCAATTCATAGAGGCATAAAAACAATCGTTCTATGATTTCATACAAAAGTTTACAATGAAAACCTATGGCAGCCGCAGAAAATTCATAACAACATAGTAATAAATACCATTAATAGAAGAAAATATATTGTTTCTGTTCTTAAAATGTCGTCTTAGCGGTAACAGCTGGGGTGTTAGATACGTTCGTAATTTTTTTTCTCCTTCCAGAATTGATGCATTGCCTTTTAGAGAGACAGATTACGTCTGCAGTTAAGTTTAGTAATTATAAATAGAATAGGCTAGATTGCCTTGGAAACTCATCAGCCATACATTTATTACCATTTATCTGAATGTAACAGACACGTGACTTATACGTCCACTTTGAAATGATATATTGCCAATGTCACTGCTTTTAATAATGTTAACTACAACAACAATAACAACGATAATAATTATATAGGATTGAACTAAACAACGAGCTTCAGCAATACGTTCAATAAATTATGAAATTGATCTAAGGCGAACTGAGAAGAAAGAAAAATATGACAAACGAAATATTCTATTGTCATAAAGTAACAATCATTTCAACAATTTTATTTATGATTTTGACTATAATTATAAAAGAGGCGAAAAGAATAACATTGCTTAACATATTGTATCTATTGCTCTTAACTCTAGTATTTCTTTACCAAATTACTTAAGTTAAGCAACAATAAACCTGCTCAGAGGTTAAATGAGTAACCACTTAGCAACAGCAAGAACTGTAAGCAAGTTGATGACTCTGTAATGGACAAAACAAACGTTATTAAATAAATCCAATTTCCATATCAAAAACTACAATTCTTGTTTTCTTCCTTGGAAGTTTTTAACAACAACAACACTAACAGGTGCTTTTTCAATGAAGTCTGAGTGACAGTGTTCTTATTTCAGTTATTATTATTATTATTATTATTATTATTATTATTTACTAATTAGAGTTTTTCACATCAGCGTTAGCTGATGGTCTTTCACTGTAGTTTGAGTGACAGCAAGTCTCCTCAACTCTTCAGGATTATTCTCAGTATTCTGGCCGTTCTCAATAATGTAGTAGTTTGAATGGTTTCCACTCGTCTGCCAACTTCCAAGTTCTCCTGTCCCTTTAATAATCCTTTAGTTACTGTTCCAAACGTACCAATTACAATTGGTATAATTGTCACTTGCATGTTCAATAGATTTTTCAATTCCCTAGCAAGGTCGAGGTATTTATCCTTCTTTTCACATTTTTTCAGTTTAATCCTGTGGTCAGCCGAGACAGAAAAGTCCACAAATTTGCAAGTTCCTTTTTTTTTTGTTGTTAGGTCTGGTCTTCTGGTCGAGATTAGGGGATCCGTGTGTATGTCAAAGTCCCATAGGAGTTTTATGTGTGTCATTCTCTTGGACAGGTGCTGGGTTGTGCATATACCATTTGTTAATATGGTCAAATCTAAATTTCTTTCACATCTCCCAGTGGATCACCTTGCCCACCAAGTCGTGTCTAGTCTTATATTCCTTCTGCGCTAATTTGCAGCATTCATTTATTATGTGATTGATCGTTTCGTCTTTATCACCGCATAGCCTACTTTTGCTATTTTGTTGCGTCTTATCTATCCTCGCTTTGATATGGTTGGTTCTTACGACGTTGTTTTGTGCTGTTATTAGGAGAGATTCTATTTCTCTCTTAAAGTTTCCTTTTTTTTTAGCCATGTCCAGGTTTTCTCGTGTGAGATGTTGCTTATTAGTCGTCTAAAACACTCATAGAGTTGTTTTCCTTCCCATTTTCATTCCTAGTTATTGTCATTCTGTTGTCCATCGTGTTATCAGTATCGTTTCTGATGGCTGTAATGAGTCCTCCACCGTGTTTTTGTACATAATCTTTGAGTCGTTGTATCGATGCGTCAACGCTGTCTTCAATGCTGGTAAGTCCTCTTCCTCCCTCTTTTCTTGATACTTAAAGTCTGTCAACGTCGGCTCTGGGATGCAATGCCTTATGCAGGGTCATAGGTTTTCTTGTCCTTTGGTCCATTTGTTTAAGTTCATCTCTGGTTCACTTCAGAAAGGGTCCCGAGTATCTAACGAGGGGTACAGCCCAGGTATTTATTCCTTTGATAAGGTTTCAGCTAGAGAGTTTTGTCTCTAGTAGTTTTGTAGTTCTCCTAAGATATTCTTTTTGAATTTTGCTTTCATTTTCACTTGTTTGATGGTGTCAGCCTTCAGGATGCCCAAGTACTTGTTGATTTCGTTTTCTGCGCGCGTTCTAATCTTGTCTTGATTTGGTAGTTCCATTCCGTCAGTTATATGTCGTTTGCCCCTTTTCACTATAAGCATTGCACATTTATCTATGGCAAATTCCATTCCTATGTCCTGACTGTATATTCAGCGTGTATTAGAGTTTCAAGTTCTTTTTCATTTTTTCAAATAGTTTGATGTCATCCATGTACATTAAGTAATTGATGTTTTCCTGCGATCTATTAAGTTTGTATCCAGTTGTGCATTTTCTGAGTATGTGGTATTATCATTATTATTATCAATTTTATTATTATTATTTTGATTACTATTATTATTATTATTATTATTATTTACTCCTTGAGAGTTTTTCCCATCAGTTTTAGCTGATGGTCTTTCACCGGAGTTTGAGTGACAACAAGTCTCCCCAAGCGTCCGGGATAATTGTCAGTATTTTGGCCGTTCTAAATAATGTTATAGTTTGGATAGTCTCCACCCGTCCTCCAACCTCCAAGTCCTCCAGTCCCTTTAATAATCCTTTGATGACTGAACTAAAAGCACCAATCACGATTGGTATAATTGTCACTTTCATGTTCCATAGTTTTTCAATTCCCTAGCATGGCCCAGGTACTTATCATTCTTTTCAAATTCTTTCAGTTTTATTCTGTGGCCAGTCGGGACAGCAAAGTCCACAATTTTGAAAGTTCTCTTTTTTATGATTATTATAAGGTCTGGTCTTCTGGCCGAGATTAGGTGATTCGTTTGTATGTCCAAGTTCCATGGGAATTTATGTGCGTTATTCTCTAGGTGAGATTCTGGGTTGTGCATATACCATTTGTTCGTATGGTCAAATTTAGATATCTTGCACATCTCCCAGTGGATCACCTTGCCCACCTAGTCTTGTCTAGTCTTATACTCCTTCTGTGCAAATTTGCTGCATTCACTTATTATGTGATTAATCGTTTCGTCTCTATCACCACATAACCAACATTTGCTATTTTGTTGCGTCTTTTCTATTCTCGCTTTGATATGATTGTTTCTTACAGCGTTGTTTTGTGCTGCTATTAGGAGATATTCTGTTTCTTTCTTAAGGTTTCCTTTTCTTGGCCACGTCCAGGTTTTCTCGTGTAAGATGTTGCTTATTAGTCGTTTAAAACGCCCATAGAGTTGTTTTTCTTCGCGTTTTTGTTTTCTAGTTAATCCTTTCGTGTTTTCATGCCAGTGTAAGCTGATCATTTTTCATTGGAGAGAGTGACAGTTAGTCTTCTCAAGTCTACAGAACTCTTCTCAGAATTCTTGCCGATTTTATCAATACAGTAGTTTGGATGGTCTCTGCTCATCCTTCGACTTCCAACTCATCCAATCAACTTACGAACCCTTTGAAGATCGTTCCAAACGTATCAATCACAGTTTGTATCACAATTACCTTCATGTCTCATAGCTGTTTTTGTTCTCTGGCAAGGTTCAAATACTTGTCTCTCTTTTCGTTTTCTTTGATTCTCACTCAGTGAATCCCGAGACAGCAAAATCAGCTGTTCTGCAGGTTCTTTTTTTGTTGTTAATCTCTAGTCTTCTGGTCGAGATTATTCCTCTGTTTTTGTTTTTTTTATCTCAAAGTCCTAGAGAAGAACGGATTCTGGTCTGTGCATATACCATTATGTAGTATGGTCAAATTTCAATTTCTTTCACAATTCTCGATAGATTACATTTTCCACCCAGTCGTGTCTAGTTTTGTACTCTTTTTGTGCTAGTTTGCTACATTCGCTTATGATATGATTAATAGTTTTGTCTCTATCGCCACATAACCTACACTTGCTATTCTGTTGCCTTTATTTATTTTTGTTTTATTATAATTGGTCCTTTTGGTGTTGTCTTTTTGCTTCTATTAGAAGAGATTAAGTTTCTCTCCTAAAGTTTCTCTTTCTTAACGATATCCAGATCTTCTCGTGAGAGATTTCGCCAGTTTGTCACTTGAAATATCTATATAGTTGTTTTTCCTTCCATTTCTGTTTCTTAGCTATTATTGTTCAATTGATTTTTATGTTGTTTGTACTGTTTCAAGTCACTATCATCAGTCTTTTTTGCCCTTTATTATGGTCTGGATTGTGTTATCATTATTTCTTTGCTCACAAGTTTTTTTTTTTATACCAGTTTTAACTGGAGGTATTTCACTGGTGTCTGAGTGATTGCAAGTCTCCTCTGGTCTTCAGGAATCTTCGGAAAATTTTTGCTAATCTTAAGTGTCTTCCTCCGATATCCAATTCCTTCCATCTTTTTCCCAAGCCTTGAAAACCTTTCCAAAAGCACCAATTACAATTGATTTCACCGTCACCATCATGTTCCATATTTTATTATTATTAAGGGATTTTTGGTGGTTTATCATTAATAATAATTTTTGTCAAATCTTCTTCTTCTTCTTCTTCTTCTTCTTCTTCTTCTTCTTCTTCTTCTTCCTTTTATTATTATTATTATTATTCACATAAGTTTTACTGGATTTAGGCTTTTACTGGAGTCTTGAGAGACAGCAAGCCTGCTCAGGTCTCCAATACTCAAAAGAGTATTTTTACTGATTTTAACAATGTTATGATCTATATGATCTTGATTCTACCACTAATATTCAGTCTTTTTTCCAAACTCTTGCACCCTGTTCCAAGTGTATTAGTTACAGTTATTTTCACCATCTCCTTCATGTTCTAAAGCTTTTTTTAGCAGTCTGCCAAGGTCCAAGTATTTGTCTATCTTTAAAATTTCATTTTCCCTCAGTGGTCAACTGGAACAACATAGTCTATAAGATCATAAATTCTTTTTCTCTTGTTGATAAAAATTAAGACTGGTCTTCTGGCCGAGATTTGGTGATCCGTGTGTATCTCAAAGTCCTCGAGAATTTCCTTGGACGGATTTTGTGTATATATCATTTGGTATTTTCGTCCAATTTTTATGGTCTAATTATGATTAAATCTCTTGCACGATTCTCAGGGATCACCACTCACACTCAGCCATGCCTAAATATTGATTTCCTAATAATATTTGCTGCATTCGCTTATTACATGAGTAACTTTCTCATCTCTTTCTCTACATAACCTACATTTATCATTCTGTTGCGTATTGTTGATTGTCACCTTTGATTTCATTAGTCCTTATGGCATTATTTTCTGCTGTTTTTAAGAGAGATTCAGTTTCTCCCTTTCTTAGCCATGTCCAGGTCATTTCGTGTGCCATCTCACGAGTTTGTCGTTCCAACAATACACACAGTTGTTTTTCTTCCCACCTTTAGTCAATAATAAAGTATAAATGTGATAGTTTTTATAACTCTTTTTTTACGTAAACAATAATAGGAAAAGTGCATTTTGTATTATCTTATTTTTTATTTTCCGTTTACTTAATGATTCCACCTTATGACTTTCTCAAATTGGGTGTTGACTGGAAGACATGTTTCTATATCAAAATCTTAACGACGACTTACTGTGAATGTAGGAGTTTACGTTTGAACCGGTATAGTTTTTAGATTGAACTTTGCCTCCCGCACCGGTCGCTTCCGAGTGGAAGGTGCGAGAGGAACTTCCGGCCTGAACACCGGCTGGTGCAAATTCGGTCTTTTACAAATTGACCGGCATGTGAGACTGACGTTTTTCTTTGTGGGTCACTAGCAAGGCAAAAAGAGGTAAGCACGTGGATTCTCTTGATTGACTCGATTTAAATCATCACTTTCGTGGTGTGTTTCCTTTTTTTGAACATTTATGAGTGTATTTGTTTTGTTTCAGTTTTCTCGTTGAGGAATGTATGCTTGCTTTACGCTGAACACGTGCGTAAATAAAGATATACATCTTCATCGATTCGAGACTCGTGTCTTTGATTTTTGGCCCCAGTTGCTGCTGTCACAGCTTACTGTTGAGCTTTCTGTATATTTTCTACATAATCACTACCATTGGCTTTACATTTTTGCCAGAGATGATAAAGGCTTGCAATCGGTCGTCCTTCTGATCTTGTGTCAGCATCTGTGGGACCCACCTGGGTCAAACTTTGCCATATGCCAACGTTTCAAACATTGTTTCCCAAATGTGTAGTAAAACAAAAAAATAATGAGCACAGTCTCCGTGCTGGACTATGACATCGTACTAAGCGAGTTAAAATTCCAGTCGCTCGATTACCTTTCTGCTTGATTAATACCCTTGGGTAAGCTATGAACCCCCTTATCATCCCAGTTATGGATTAAATAGTACCACTGTCATTCTTCTTCAAGGATAGTTTTGGCATTAAATAACCCACCAAATTTGATAAAAGATTAAACAAAGAAACCAAACCAAACTAAACAAAAAATAATATATATGAAAATTTAATGTTTGCGGACTTTTCCGATGACATATTCACCTTTTTTCGTTGCATTTTAAAAATAGAATTCTGAACATTGATCTTCAAAACAGGCTTTCCACACTTTTAGTCACAATAAATCCAATGTGATCTCCTTTTAAACTTATCTTCCACAATATCAGCATACTTTTCACCAACACACACACACACACATATATATATATATATATATACGTGGTGCATTCAATACGTTTCCAGACTTTTTTGTACAGGCATTTAAAATTGTCGTAGACTCTTAAAAATTCAGTATCTTATAAAATGGCTGATTAATTTTTATGATTTCAGCTTCAAATGAACAGCTACTGCAGCAATTGGAATACACCTTACTAAAACCTGATTGTCACAGCTGGTGAATTTCAAAAATGCAATCTGGACGTGAGGACACTTTAGAAGAACGATATGCAATAAAATTCTGTTTTAAACGTGTAAAAATGCCACAGAAAAGAATGGAATGCTTCAGACTGCTTTTGGACCATCTTGCATAAATCGAGCATCAGGTCTTGACCGGCATAAGAGATTCAAGGAAGCCAGGGAGTCTGTGAGGGATGATGAGAGGTGTGGGAGGAGTAAGGAAGTCAATACACCACAGTTGATTGGCCAAAGGTTTAGGGTTAGGGTTAGGGTTACTATGTTGAGGTCTTAAGGGAGTTCAGGAAGAGATTCCTTGGGAAGAGGCCAGCACTCTTCAAATCGGCTCAGTGGCATTTCCACCTGGACAATGCACCAGTCCACAACTCCAGCCTTGTCACAGACTATTTGACCAAGATGGGCATCAACACAGTTCCCTCACCCCACTATAGCCCAGACCTTGCTCCCTGTGACTTTTGGTTATTCCCTAAGCTCAGGGGTTGTCGTTATGAGACAATTGAGGAGATGACGGAGGCTGTGACGAAGGTCATTGACACGCTCACACAAGGGGACCTCCATGGGGCCTTCCAGAAGTTGTTGGAACGGTACAACAAATGCATTGCAGCCGGAGGAGATTACTTCGAAGGGGACAAGAGTTTTATGTGTGTACTATTAATCAAACTTCCCATACGAAAAAAGTCTGGAAACTTATTTAATGATCCTCGTATATATACTTCCTTTTGCAAAACTGTTATTGATCTGTGCGAAAAGTATGTCAGGTTATACGTTTGCAGATTCACTCAATAATTGCTATGAATTTTGTTAGTTTTTCTCGACTTTATAACTAATTACTCTTCTCGTTTGGATAAATATTCCAGTTTTGAAATTTCTAGGACCGTATATATAATGTCATTTTGTTTCGTCCAATAATACCAAAGAAGTTCTTTTTAGGGTTGGGGACAAGTCATCTCAAATATTGGTTTGTTCTGTCCATTAATTGTTGGCTAGTAAATCAAATAGTTATCAGACTTGAATACTTATCAACCATTACACCTGCCAGCATCAGGATAAGGAAATTTTCATAGAACATCAAAACAATAAGATAGAAATAAAATTTAAAAAAAACCCAGAAAGAATAAGTCTCTGTGCAAGTCAGCGTCAAATAAGTTAGTTTTCTCCGAATAAAAAGCATTATTATCCAGTTGAAAACAGAAAATTGAAAATCGAGTACAAATAAAAGATTAGTTAAAAATTTGCTTTTGTTTTACAGTTGATTTTTCTTTTATCTCATTCTGATATGTTTTATCCCATTCTGATATGTTTTATCCCATTCGGATATGTTTTATCCCATTCTGATATGTTTCAGAGACACTAAAATCCTAAAGGAAATGAACAGAAATAAGTTCACTGCTTTTCAGATGATGTTGTGCAAGTGAGACGCAAGGTGAGGCAGAAAGTGTTTCAGACAATCACGTCTGATTTCATTACGTCTAAAAGATTTTTTATAACTGTATCCGAAGAATTGAGAGTTTTGCTAAAAAGAAGTGAAATTTTAGACTTATGATGATTCTTAAAGAAACATTTTCATGTGCCATGCTAAAAATGAAAAAACGGAAAACAATAAATGACGGAAGGAATAGAACTTCAAAATCAAGAAAAAAATCAGAACGCTTGAAGACAAGGAAACTGACAAGAACTTGAAAATAAGATACTCGGAACGATTTTTAAAGTGGACCAGAGAAGAACTTCAACAAATGGATCAGAGAAGCAGAAAAATTAATGACGATGCAGAAGGTCTGACATCCAAGAGATGACATAGACAACATATGTCAACAAAAAAAGGAGGAAGACGCCTCGCCATCATTGAAGATAGCGTCGATGTATCGATTAGACAACTCGTAGACTTCATAAAAAAGAGCAAAGTAAAACTAATTACAGTGATCAGAAACTGTTCAGACAACACAAACAACAACAAAACAAAAATAACTAGAAAACAAAAATGTGAAGAAAATAGATTGTATGGATATTTCAAATGACAAACAAGCGACATTTTACACTAGAAAACTTGGACAAGGGTAAAAAAGGAAACCTTAAGTGAGAAACGTCATTTCTACTAATAGCAACAAAAAACAACGCCATGAGGACAAATTACGTTAAAGCAAAAATAGATAAGACGCAACAAAATAGCAAGTGAAAGTTATGAGGTGATAGTGACGAAAAGATGAATCATATAATTAGCGAGTGCGGCAAAAGACACTACTGGGTGGGGAAAGTGATCCCCTGGGAATTGTGCAAGAAACTGAGATTTGACGATATGAACAATTGATATCTGCACAACCCGGAATCCGTCCAGGAGAATGAGACGCACAAATTTCTCAGAGATTTTGAAATAGAAACAGATCCCTTAATAAGGCCAGATGACCAAACCCATTTATAGTCAACAAAAAGAAGAGAACCTGCTGAATAGTAGACTTTGCCGTAGTGGTGAACCGCTGAGTAAAAATAAAAGAGAGATAAGTACCCAGATCTTGCTAGAGAACTAAAAAAAATCTATGGAACCTGAAAGTAACGATGATACTAATTGTATTTGGTGTACTCGTTACAATCCCCAAAGAATTAGTAAAGGGTCAAGAAGACTTGGAAATAATTTGGGACCCTCGAAACTACTGCATTATCAGGATCAGCCAGAATACTGAGAAGAGTCCTGGAGACTTGAAGAGATTTTCTGTCGCTCAAACGCCCACAGAAAGCCATCAGCTAACGCTGGTGTGTAAAAGTATTGCATATTGACCCCGGCCAAGCTGTCAAAAGAAGAAATGCACCTGTGTAAATAACAGGTACATTCGCTCGAAGATATCAGGGGGCGACCTTGACTGTCGAGGGGTTGAATTGAGTGCGAATTGTGAGGCTCGCAGGAAGTAGGTGGACGTTAAATTATTATATAACCCCGGCGACAGGAAGTTCAGATCAGTTAGAGAGAAGATGCATGGGAACCATGTCCCAGCAAAGGCTGTGCCCCCATGTCCCCGGTTGAGCAGCTCATGAGAACGAGAAAGAAAGGCTGTGATAGCCAGAAGATTTGGGGGGGGGGGTCAATATGTTGCAGTCTTTGTTCGGTCTCCAGCTCCCTCTCACACACAACCCTTTCAATAAAGTGAGAGGTTATATTTTTCTAAAGAACTGTGTCCACTCTTCTTTATTATTACGTCGTTATGTTTCTGCATTTATATGTGTATGTATAGTTGGTTGTGACTATACAACATAAGTAATAATAATAACAATTATTATTATTATTATTGCTGTTTCACGGATTGCATACCGAACCAAATCATTCAGCAGACTACGCGATGGATATAAAGAACCCCGTAAGCAGGATAAATATTTGGACTTTGCCGGAGTGTTGAAAAAGCTATGAAGCATCAAGGTGACAGTGATACCAACCATTGTCAGAAAACTTGGAACAATCTGAAAGAATTTGAAAAAGTGACTTGGAGAACTGGAATATTTTACTGGGGACATTGCCATTTGCAGAAGTATTATGAACTAAAATTATGAGGTTACCAATTTTTTTTTTTTCATTATTATTCTTTGTGAGTTTTTTCACCCGAGCCTTGACTGACGGTCTTTCATGGGAGTCTGATTGGACAGCAAGTCTCCTCAGGTCTCCAGGACTCTTTTCAATATTCTGGCTGATCAAATCAGTGCTGTATTTTCAATGATCTCGATTCGTTCCCTGATTTCCAACTCTTTTTCCAAGCATTTGGGGACCGTCTCAAGCGCAGCAATTACAATTGGTATCACCATTACTTTCATTTTCCTCGGTTTTCCTAGTTCTCTGACGAGTTCCAAATTCTTGTCTCTCTTCTCATTTTCTTAGATTTTCACTCAGTGGTCCCCTGGGAAAAGAAAATTATTATTATTATTATTATTATTATTATTATTTGTCCTTCAAAATCAAAGTGTGAAATCTTTGAATAAAATGAGATTTCTAAGGACAAAACAAGATTACCCAAAAGATTTTATACACTAGATTTACATATTTTGTAAATTCCCAGCTAGCTATGTTCATTTGATCCGTCAAGTGACAAGCTTTTCTGCTCTTGGGTACAGGTGGGTGCACTGGTACATATGTGCCTGGATACGAGTATAGCCATACAAGTTTGCATATATATATATATATATATATATATATATATATATATATATATATATAGATAGATAGATAGATAAAATAAAGTTGGCGACTGTAGTCGAGGTCGACCAGAAGATGTATGAGTGCGGTGATATCGAAAGAATAGTCGATGAATTGGGAAATCCAGTCAAAAGTTCGTAAAAGTAATAAAATCAGAAAGCAATATTAATGAAAATGTTTATAGCTGAAAGGATTGGTTTTGATTGTACTTTATGAGCATACATTTTTGGCGTTAGGCACGGTCAGAAGTCAGTGGATAAAAATCTAACAGAGTTTCGGGACCTAAAAGGTGATTGATTTCTGTGAGTGAGGGGATAGGGATGACCGTTCATATATAATGGGCAGAGATCGAGTTGAGTTGAGTTGAGCACTTTACTTGAGAGCAGAACGGCCCGAAAGAGGGGGGGAGATAGCAGTCCATTAGTTCAGCTCAGTTCGTTTACATTTTGGATGCACGCAAGACGAAATCATATGGGAAGAGTTTGACAGAGAGTGCCTCCTATTGTCTCCTGTTGTTGAGATCACCTGAGAGTTGGGGTGTAGAACAAAAGATTCCTGCATGCTGTAATAGTGTCATCGGGTCGCGATGTGCCCCCACCACATACTTTTATTAAGCAAGATACTTTCAAAATTTGTCGTTGTTCTTTTTCCCACTTTGTGACACTGTTTTTGTGGCTAGTCCAATTTTGATCCAAGACTTATTAAACAACAATGTAGGGTTAACTTATTATGCGGCAAGTTTGCGCGGGAAACGAGACATCAACTTTATAGCCATTCAAGAAAAATGTTTACCGTTATGATAGTAAAGCTTCAGAAACGTATTAATGTTTACTGTAAATTCATTTAAAATTGTGTAAATATCATCAACAAAATATATTCCTCCTTCTATCCCTCTAAATTTCTTTCTTCTGTGATTCTTTTTCTAATTGTTTTAACAATCCTTTTCACTCTGTCTTCATATTTCTTCTTCTTCTTTCCACCGATCTATTTGCTTTCTTTCTTTCTTTCTTTCTTTCTTTCTTTCTTACCTTAATTCTCTAAATCAGTTTATGGCAATAATTGCTCTCACTAATTTAATTAGTAAACAATATCGAATCCAGTTATCACTATTTTCTAAAATAACATGTCCATGTACCAAACTAGCTAATAATGCACTAATTGAGAGGTGCCCGTGGTGTAATGGTTATCTTCGTTGGAAATGGACACGACGACACGAGTTCAAATCCTGGACGAAACTGATTGCATTTCGCATAGCCCTAATACCCTTGGAAAAGGTATGAATCCAATTATCCTCCCTCCAGCTATGGGTAAATAGTAGGGCAGACTATGTTCTTCAGCCTTGGTGAGGCAACTAGTCTAGGAGAAGGAAAACTCTGAGTTAAAACCTGTTAAACTCCGCTTAAAAATTGACCTTGTGTTATATCCTGCCCGAGCGGAGGGGTTGGTAAATAAGAATAATGCACTAATTGATCAAGTCTTAATATATGAATGTCCTGCTTTCACTTTTTGCGAAAAACAACTCGTTGAAAAGTCAGCAAAAATCTTACTGAAAAGTTATTAGTTCAACGTGGGATTTGAATAACATGAAATAATCCTGTCAAAAATTTCCCAGAAAGAAACCAGGAGAAACCAAACCAAAGAAACGTTTTCTGAAAAGGAAGAAAATTCAAAACATTTTTTAAAACGTATAAAGATTAACAACAAATATTTTATGTAAAGTGATGTCCAGAATCTTATTGAGGATTTTACATTAAGAGGGTGAAACTATCAATGAAAATATAAACGAATTAAAGCATACTTTTTTTAATCTTAATTTTAAACCAACATAATCTTTGCGCATGTCAACCTTAGATTTTTTTTCTTTTTCGTTCATGACCCAATATTTCATTTTCAAGTTCCAGGTGACTTATCCGGAGCATCTCCCTAATCCACAAAGAGGATAGGGTCAGGTCTGACTCGGTTGCTGAAGCCTCCAAATTTGAAATGATAATGGAATTTGACAATTTTTGTTCTACTCATGGAGCCAACCATATTAAAAAAGGCTTCGTGGTATATACAACACCAAGAAAGCTTGTGTAACTACCATTAATAATACTTACATATAGTGTTATGTAATAAACAAGAGGGTTCGTTTTTTTGGGTAGGGGTCGTTCTTTTTTTTTTTTTTTTTCGAGAAAATATTTTAAGGTGATTAAAAATTCATATTGAAATAAAAACTAAGCGAACGTTAATTATTAAACAAAAATGAAAAAAAAAACAAAACAAAAAAACCCCCAAAAACAAACGGATTTTGCAATTTTTAAAATAAAATATTAATTTCTTGTAAACCAAATAAAGAAGAAGTTTATTATTTCTAGCGGAACATTATACAATAAAAAAATAGATGATTAAATATTATCAATTACCAAATGTTACAGCATTGAAATTCAGTAAGAAAATGTCATCATCATCATGTCATGCCGCCAGCACGGATATCCCTGACCCTCTACCGCCACTCCTCCCTATCGTTCATCGCTTCTGGCAGGTCTTCAGGGCTACATCCCGTATCCTCACAGAGCTGCTGTATGTAGGTTCGAGCTGGTCGTCCTGCTTTTGTTCGGCCATATGATGGGGTCCATAGGAGAACATCACTTATGAGTTCGTCACTACTTCTCCAGCATTGTCCTGCCTGTCCGGTTCGTCTAACTTTGATAGCTTTCGTAATGGGAGGTAGGTGGCCGTATAGTTGGTGCTTTGTGGGGTGTTGCCTCCAGGACTTGTTCAAAATTGCTCGCAGCATTCTTGTGTAGTTGCTGTGGATGTAGAAAAAGCTTGACGACAAGAAAATATAAAATTGCATAAATATATATTTAGGGTTCACAACTGAATAAGTGGAGTAGGGAAAAGTCTATGCAGATGCATAAGAAGATTGCTTGTTCATACTGTCATTTACTAAGCTTAGTTTGACGCCAGACCAGAAGTACAGGGCACCCAGTGAGAAATGAATTCAATGGTAATGGTCTACTAGCCTAGTTCACTATGCAATGCACCACACAAAGCAGCCGCGCATTTAAGCAGAATCATATCACCGTTGCTTAATCATACAGTCATTTACTAAGTTTAGTTTGATACAAGACCAGAAGTGTAGGGCACCCAGTGAGAAATGGATTCAATAACTTTGGTCCCTAGCCATTATGCCACTTGAGGCATCCTTTAGATATGTAGTTTTATTATCACACCTTTCTTTTTAATCTGAAACTTGCAAAACGTGTGTCCAAATATAACTCAATCCATTATAGAATAAATTGTGCGTGTTTTATGAAAGCTTAATCAACTCGTAATGAAGGAGGATTATCGGTTTGTCAGACAGTCTATCCAGAAAACTGTTTCGACAAATGCAGCCGGCGGTGGTAGTGGTGAAGCAAAATTATTGGTTGCAAACGAACTGGGCGAGTTTCAGTGAAGAGTGGGCAGCATCTGTTGGTCATAAAGACAGAAAAGAGAAAAGAATAAGAGGCGTCGACACGGCGAATTGATGTTGACTTATTGAATAGGCGATGCTAAGTGATAAAAGTTTAAACAGATAGATGAGCTAATCAAGAAGTTTGATTAAACGTCGGTCCGGATCCGTTTTGAAGGTGAGGTTGATTGTTGAGGGGGAACTGGGGACATTGACTTTTATTGAAAACGACACAGAGTCGAATCATTGGATAAATGATTGAATGAACGGGCTGACATGATTGAACAGACACCAGTGAAGGAAAGGGAGACAAAAGGGAAAATTACAAGTTGAGGTTTCTAGTTGATTTCAGAGTAAATGAATTTCAGAGAAGGGGTTGATGGAGAGAAAACAATTGGAAATAGTCTGGGAAGAATGCGAAAAATACAGAGTATGGAAAATGAAAAATGAACCCATTTCAGGTGAAGAGAAGGGTAGGTAATACCGAGAAAAGAAAAGAAGCAAGAAAGGTGAGAATAGTTGAAATGAGTAAGTAAAACTATGAAAAGACAAAGAATCATGAAAAATGAATGATTTCTGATAAGTTTTGGGAAATGATAGTTGAAAGACGAGGAAAACTTGTGTAGAAAAGAAATATTCAGGAAAGTTAGTTGAAGAATAATGAAATGAAAATCGTTCTTGTTGGTTTGTTAGATAATCCGTTTACCTGATTGGTTACCACCACCTTATAACAATGATCCAGAATGCTATTGATGTTTCTGTTTACGAATGAAGGATTCTAATTAACATTTCATTGTTAACAGCTGTCCATGATGATAGTGATGCTTCTATTTAGGAAGGAGTGAACGATTCTTATTAGCATTTTATAGTAAACAACTGTCCATGATGATATTAATGCTTCTATTTAAGAAGGAGTGAAAGATTCTAATGAGCATTTCTTAGTTAATAGCTGTCCATAATGATATTGATATTTCTATTTAAGAAGGAGTGAACGATTCTAAAGAGCATTTAATTGTTAACTGTTGTCCATGATGATATTGATGCTTCTATTTAGGAAGGAGTGAAAGATTTTAATTAGCATTTTATAGTTAACAGCTGTCCATGATAATATTGATCCTTCTATTTAGAAAGAAGTGAAGGGTTCTGATTAGCATTTCATAGTTAAGATTTAAAAGATTATGCCCTGTACAAATTAGAATTCTTTTTCAAATTGACCAGAAAATTACTTTAATCATTGAATTGGAACATTTTTAAGAGTATCGCTTTAATAAAGATTTGCTATTATGTGTTATTTTTTATGAATTACAGTTGCATGAAAATATACTAATATAATCATGATTTTACTCACATGTACACACACACACACACACACACACACACACACACACACACACACACACACACACACACACATATATATATATATATAACAGTCGTACTGATATATATATATATAGAGAGAGATAGAGATAGAGAGAGAGTGAGTGAGGGACGTGAGTATGTGAACGTACGTATATTAATATACAAATAGTTTAGTGTAGAGGGATATGTATATTTAAACATATTTTGTATTTAATAGATTAAGAAATTCTGATATTGATAGATTTTGGATCGACTGAGATCGATAAATTGGAGCCGCAGAAAATTACATGAGAGAATGAAACAGATTGAAAATCATGTGGGGAACGTTCACGTAATTTTTTATATCGTTTATATCTCCATATTTATCTATATTCAAAGAAAGATACAATTGGTAAGGCAAAAGATTGATTGGTAACGAGACAGATAAACAGAAATACAAAAACACACACACTTATATGAAAATGATATTTATAAAAAATATCTAATGTGACTGGATCTACTCTTATATATCTATATATGCATATATATGTGTGTGTGTATCAATTATCGCACGCAAACACACGTCTTTATTTTATTTCTTAAATGTATTTTTACAAAATACTACATAGTACATTTTATACAGGAATTCAAAAGTTTATATCCACATGTAGCTGAAATTTATGTAACTATTATTTTTTAACGGATGTGAATTTTGAATTTAAGCATAAAACTAAGGATGATCAATAATAATAATAAATAAATAGATAAGTAAATAAATAATAAATAAATAAATAAAAATTGAATCATTAATTTTATAATTTAAAAATGATTTATTTTTATTCACAACATTTTTAAACGTGTCATAGCTTATCTTGGGGTCAATCCGCCATCTTTTTACAGCCATAAATGATGTAAAAATAAAACCTTCTAAATATATTTCTTTGGCATGCGTTCTCTGCATGAAACCTTCAATGGGATTGAAATAAAAAAAAAGACTTGGATATCCATTCTCACATCAACGAAAATAAGAATTGCACTACAGGTAGTGTGAGAAGCCCAGAAATATTTCCAAGAAGGAAAAAAATGTTAGATTTTTTGCAGGGCTAAATACTATTAGAATTCCAACTTTCGCTTTGGATCATTTACAAGTAACAAATTTCTCAAAAACAAGTAAAGTTTAATTTTTTGAGAAGATACTTTTTAATCGCCGTGAGAGTTAATTGTTATTGTACTATTGCCGATTTGTTTACATTATTTAGATGCTTGATTTTGGAGAATCATCTCTCATCACTCGCGATACTTTATTATCAATTGCAAAAAATACAAATAATTTGATTCAGGAGATGTATTGAGCGTAACGAATATCGTTGCTGAAAATGTGTGACAGTGTGTGTGTGTGTGTGTGTGTGTGTGTGTGACAGTGTGTGTGTGTGTGTGTGTGTGTGTGTGTGTGTGTGTGACAGTGTGTGTGTGTGTGTGTGTGTGTGTGTGTGCGTGTGTGTGAAATCGGTGACCCACGTTCAAATCTTGGACGAAACAGTATACTTTTTTGCTAATGCCTTTAGGAAAAGCATGAATATCTTTCTTCTCCACCATCTATGACTAAATCGTTGGGCAGACTCGGTTCTTTCGCCTTGGTAACGTAACCAATTTACACCACTTAAAAAATCAACTTGTGTCGTGTCTTGCTCTTGATGGGGGAGACGGGTTAATACTTACTTTGATAAAGGATTCAAAAATGAAATAAGTTTTCAGTTTATTCCTAGAAGACATCAACTTGGTAGGGTCCCTGGGCTGCATCCTTTGAAACCTATTCAGAACTATACAAATTGCTAATCAAAATACGGTTGGAAAATAAGGGTTATGGATGATCTTGTGAATTTTATTCCAATTTATTTCGTTTATTCCCATTTTCAAAATATCTCACACGGAATTGATATTGTATTCTTATTAATGGTACTATTTACCCAACCCCTCCGCTTGGGCAGGATATGACACAAGGTCAATTTTTAAGCGGAGTTTAACAGGTTTGAATTCAGAATTTTCCTTCTCCTAGACTAGTTGCCTCACCAAGGCTGAAGAACACAGTCTGTCCTACTATTTACCCATAGCTGGAGGGAGAATAATTGGATTCATATCTTCCCCAAGGGTATTAGTGCTATGTGAAATGCAATCAGTCTCGTCCAGGATTTGAACTCGAGTCGCCGTGATCATTTCCCTACGACGATAACGACTACACCACGGGCACCTTATTAATGGTAATGTATCCATGTAAAATTAAAAATGTTAGAAAAAAAATTAATTTTAAATATTTTTTGTTGAATATTTTCCATTTGATTCATGTAAAAATTCGACGAAGTGAGTCACAATATTTTCATCTGAAAATAGAGTTCTTATGTAAAGTTTCAACATGGCTTTCCTTTTCATTTACAAGAAAATCAGATAGATAATATTAGAGACTCGGTGGAAGATATACAATCTAGGATAGCCTGGCAAACAATAAACGAAGTGAGTAGAAGAAAGAACACAGCCAAAGCAAAACTGAAAACAGCAAACCAACAAGAAAGAATAAAACTGTGGAAACAGCACTTCGAAAACTTACTAGGAAACCCACCGAAAATAACACATGAACCAATCACCAGAATAATTAGCAAACAATTAGACATTAAACTAGGACCGTTCACACAAGAAGAACTCGACTCGGTTCTCAGAAAAATTAAAAATAGGAAAGCTGCAGGGCTGGACGAAATTCCCCCGGAAGTATGGAAGACCAGACAATTCGACGACATACTGCTCCGACACTGCAACGCAGTATACAATCAAAATCCGATAGATAGATGGATGAAGGGACGCATACTCCCCTTCCCAAAAAAGAGGGACCTCGGATTAGCCAAAAACTACCGAGGCATAACACTTACATCCATAGCAGCCAAAATCTACAATGCCCTACTACGAAACCGCATAGAACCCAAAATCGTCAACATACTTAGAAAAAAACAAAATGGCTTCCGAAGAAATAGATCCATGACCTCACAAATATTAACCATCCGTAGAATCCTTGAAGGTGTACGGGCAAAAAACCTTCAAGCGACATTAATATTTGTTGATTTTACCAAGGCTTTCGATTCCATTCACAGAGGAAAGATGGAACAAATCCTACTAGCGTACGGCATACCTAAAGAAACTGTAGCGGCAATAACGATTCTCTATAGAAACACTAAAGTAAAAGTACGATCACCAGATGGAGACACAGAATACTTCGACATTGTAGCAGGAGTACTACAAGGGGACACGCTGGCTCTGTACCTCTTTATCATTTGTCTAGACTACGTACTTAGAACATCGATTGACAAAATCAAAGAGAATGGCTTCGAACTGACAAAGAAAAGAAGCAGAAGGTATCCTGCAACAACAATTACCGACGCCGACTACGCCGATGACATAGCGATACTGGCAAATACACCTGACCAAGCCGAAACACTACTGCATAGTTTGGAACGAGCAGCAGCAAGCATAGGCCTCTATGTTAATGCACACAAAACGGAATATATGTGCTATAATCAAACGGGGGACATCTCCACTCTAGAAGGAACCCCTCTTAAACTAGTAGACAAATTCACTTACCTAGGAAGCAGCGTCGAATCAACCGAAAAGGACATCGAAACGAGATTAGCGAAAGCATGGACAGCTATCAATAGGCTATCGATTATATGGAAATCAAACCTAACCGATAAAATGAAACGCAGTTTCTTCCAGGCAGCGGTCACATCGATACTGCTATATGGATGCACTACATGGACGCTAACAAAACGGCTGGAGAAGAAGCTAGACGGCAATTACACAAGAATGCTACGTGCAATCTTAAACAAGTCATGGCGGCAACACCCCACAAGACACCAACTGTACGGCCACCTGCCCCCTATCACGAAAACGATTCAAGTTAGACGAACCAGACATGCAGGACACTGCTGGAGAAGCAGGGACGAACTCATAAAAGATGTACTCTTATGGACCCCCACACATGGCCGTGCAAAAGCAGGACGACCAGCACGAACATACATTCAGCAGCTATGTGAGGATACGGGATGTTGTCCTGAAGACCTACCTAGGGCGATGAACGATAGGGAGGAGTGGCGAGAGAGGGTCAGGGATATCAATGCTACCAGCGCGATATGATGATGATGATGGCGGAAGCGAGTTAGTCGTTTCTCAAACAGAGTTCCAATTTATAATATTATGTTTCTATCTCAGTCTACATCTCTCTCACTCTCTCTCTCTCTCTCTATATATATATATATATATATATATATATATGATTCAATAAATAAAGTGAATGTTGTCTTTTTTCATTTGCACCTTTTTCACGGAAATCAAAAGTGATAGATCCTCTCATGTCTCCGAAAATCGTCACTGACTGTTGTATCCGGAACTTTTACTTTACCGGAGAGTCAGTATGTTTCCACTCCATAGACTTGTCCTTTCGACATGGCAAACTCATGTCTAGTTCACATCTTTTGACTAAAACGCATCACACATTCTTCTGTAAATTTCACTTGGTTTGCATTTGTCTGTCAGCCAAAATTGGAGATCTTACGTTATTTAATATAAAATATGGTCTTGAGAGGGTTTGAAGATTAAATTTATTCCTTTTGTTCAATGAATATGTAAACCTTACGTATATTTTGTATGAAAGGTTTTTTCGTTAAAGAATTGGAAAAACAGATGAAAATTCCAACTCAAGGCTATTTTTAACATGATTTTGTTTTGATGAAATAATGCCTTTACGTCTTCGAACTTATTCTTTGAATATAATGAGTAGTTCTGCAGATGGAAGGAAGCAGATTTTATAGAAATCAATCTTCACTTGAGAGCGGAGGAGATTCATCTCTATATGAAAATTACTATGAACCCATTGGTCACTTTTAGATTTTCAAAGTGACCAATGGGTTCATTGTTAATTATTATCATAATCATTGGAATGGCGAAGGAAATAGCGAGTGAGTGCTTAATAAGCTGGGGAAATAACATGTTAATTATAGAATTGAACAATGCTGCTAACAGCTCAAAAAAAAAAAAAAAATAAATAAAGAAACCCGAGTTGAAAAAATGGAGTAGAACTCGAGAAAGAACAAGAACGTCACATCATAAGGTTTTTATACCCAAGGAACAAGTGGTTTTCTTATTCAGTACATCATATATGTAGATTTCTTCAAACTAACAACTGGATTGTTTATGTCTTCAGGAATATTTGGCACTTACTCCTAATTTTATATTATTTAATCTTTATACCTATTCTATAATTCTGACAGTGTAGAAAAAACCTAGATGATACAATTAGCATATAAAAACAAATATTACACAAATTGATATCGGGGGAAAAATTCCTTAAAAAAAGAAAAGACTTAAAACATTAAAAATGGGAGATTGTAAAAAAAATGATGTAAATATAATTCAAGCGATAAATATTGCCTATTATAACTTAACTTCTTGCAATAATCCTAATGAATTACTTAACCAAAAATCAGAGATACTTCATGTGTTTAAGCATAAAAATATTCGGTTACTTTTGTGGGTAAAATATGATATCTTTCTTTTTTCTGCTGATTTTGTTCTTCCTGGAGGAATTTTACTCAATAAAATGTAATTTGATCCAAACCTTCTTTAATCAGAGTTATCCTGATGATCCGGTTTGGTGAAACCTTAGTGGATCTCTTCTGATTTTGTTGGTATTCTTATATATATATATATATATATATATATATATATATATATATATATATAGAGAGAGAGAGAGAGAGAGAGAGAGAGATGGGAGGAAGGGAGAACAACTGAATGAATAAATTTGCGGAATCTCAAAGAATGAATCAGTCAAAAAGTTCTCTTAAAACGAGCAAAGATAAGAATATTAGTCCAAGTAAATCGTGGAATAAAAACAATATCTTTTCTTCTCTTTCTCTCTTTTTTTTTTTCATCATCCTCTAATCAGTCATCATTCCTAACGTTTTTTTTTTGTTTTTTTAATCCAATTTTATTATTTTTTCTTTACTTATTATTTGATTCCGTGTTGTTTTTTGTTTTGTTTTATTTTTGCCTTTTTTAATGATTGACCCCCATTTGACCGTAAAGTTTAGAAAATTCCCATCATCTGTTGTTTGCTTATTTAGGAATCCTTCTAACTCTTAAGACCTGCGAACTGACCGTTGGGTATGTGGAGTGACAAATAAGAAAAATGAGGAGTAGATGAAGATAAAAAACAAACAAACAAAAAGCACAAACGAGCAATAAAAAGAAAAAATAAGAAAAAGTAAAATGAAAGAAAGAAAAAATTCATAGAAACAAAAAAGAAGTAGAAAAACAAAAAAAAACATGAAAAGGGAGAAGAAATGAAGAAACAATGATAAAGAAGAAAGAAAGAGCGAAAGAGTAGTAAGAAAAAGTGTTTGAACGAAATAAAAACAACAGCGGGTGATTAAAAAAACACGCCCTTCTCTAAGTAAAGTCGAAGTAAATAGAAAAAGTAGAATTCCAATAAAAAAGAAGAAAAAAACAAAAACAGGAAGAAAGGAAAATAAATTAAGGAGTCGAGTCGACATAATGAGAGCATCACGAATGTAGATAATGATACGAAATGCGAAATTGGATTTGAGTTTTGTCCTTTTACAAGTTCATCAGCAGGAGCTAGAAAGATTGAAATTGTTAAAATAGCCGTTTTCGTCAAGGTTAAAAGGCACGGTAATGGTAACCCGAAGCCGAACTTTGATAGACCTTATTTTTTCCGACGCAAGTCTCTTTGGGAAACGAGAAAACTTTTAGTAAACGGATCAAAGATGTTGTGTTTACCAAATATAGGCATTATTACCAGGTTAAAAGCGTAGTAAGGGTAACCCGAAGCTGAACATTTTCGGACCTTATTTTTTCGATGCAGATATCATTGAAGTTCGAGAAAACTTTTCTCGCTCCCCAAGGAGGTGTAAAAAAAGGTTTGTCTTTAAGTTAACCTTACCGCGTTTTCACCTGGACTATTTTTAAATCAGGAAAATGTCCAAGTGTGTTTTTCTACTTTTGTTTAATTTTCCGATAATAAACGAATTACTCGAAAAGGCAAAAAGCTGCTTTGTGCACCACCAAACACCAATAAACAGAGATAGACAAGCACAAAGATTTCTTTTATTGAGTATATTTAAAACAAATTGTTCAACAACTCTTGAATTTGGCCGTACATGTAATTCGAATCAACCAAACATTTCAAGAAATTCATTTAAAAGTTTATGTGACCAATTTAATAAATTTAATTTAGTCTGTTGTAAGGTGAATGGGGTTACAGAAAATAGGAAAAATCTTATGCATTTGTTTTCTAACTTTGGAAGCAAGTTAGATAATGGTGAGGGAGTACCTGTTAGGGTCCGACATATGGGTCCAATAGAATGACTTTATTATTCACTAAACATGAAACTATTTAACTGTAAGCAAACAATAAGTATCAATACTTGAAACAATTTACTAAGTACTAATAAAGGAGTTCTGGCTCGATAAAAATGCTATTATGAACCATTCATTTACAAATCATATATAATATATATATATATATATATATATATATATATATATATATATATATATATATATATATATATATATATGAATAGGGTTTGGCATTAAATATCCCCAAGAGTTGATATGCCATAAAACATAACCAAACCAAATTAAGTTCAGAGACTGTTATAAACTGTTATAAAGTGTTATAAACACTCACATTAAAAAAAGCTTTTTTTCATTATTGATTTAAAATTCATTCATCAGAGTGAAAGAATGTGCTTTCAATGTATTTGGCAAGGATTCCTTTGCGACTCTCTCTCTCTCTCTCTCTCTCTCTCTCTCTCTCTCTATCTATCTATCTATCTGTCTCTATCGGCTATCGGTTTCCAAGCGTTTCATTTGAGTTCAACTGGTGCAACCTTATAGTAGTTTTGACACGCTACGGTGTAGAAAAATTATTTTTTATGTTATCAGAGAAATTTGATTTTCATATGCTCATTAATCTGTTAATAGCTGTCCTCGCTTCTCAAAGACACAAGGAAATATTCTTTTAATCTAAGAAATGGTTTAAAATGTCAGAAATTTAAGGCCAGGGTTAATTTAGCTAAGTACAGATCAGAGAAATCTTAGTAAATAAATGAAAGAGTTTAATGCATTTATCGATGCAAACAAAATTGAAAATTTACTTGATTAGAACAGGTTAAATGGATTAATAACGGGCTGATTCTTTAATAAAAAAAATCTCAAAAATCTTTGTAAGCGGTGTAATTTCCTTAGGGAGTTCTCTAAGAAAAACCAGAAAATTACAAGGGATACCGAAGGACCAACACTCAAGAGATAAGAATACTAATATGTAAAAATAGATTACTCATAGAAAACATCAAATAAATATGTTCAAACAGCAAATACCATTTTGTTGAGAATATAAACACTATTCTATGTGAATGTCACCAACTGATTTAAATGAAATATAAAAACAGGAATATTAGATCATGAAGACAGATTATTCCAATCAAGAAAAGAAATTAGATTTTGTTGTTGAATATGAGTCTACCAAAGAACAAACATGACTGTCCCACAGGGTAAAAAAAAAAAAAGAAATTAAAAATCAAAAAGAAAAATTAAAAAGAAAAAAAAGAGAAAAAAACAAAAACTAAATAAATTGAAAATTACGAATATTATGATTGGAAACTGGGAAAACAGTCAAACATGAGGTTTGGCATATTTTCCATGGCAAATAATGCATTCCCAAAACATCAAACGCAAGATTGTAGAAATTGATAATTTGGAGAAAGTTTGAGAATGCTTAGACCCCAATCAATGAAGAAGATGCTAAATATTTCAATTTCCAGTAACAAATGAATATAATGATAATAAAATACGACAGGTTAGGGAATTGTGCAAGAAACTGAAGTTTAACGATACTACCAAATGGTATATGTACTCGCCAGAATCTGTCCTGGAGAATTAGACGCACAAAATTTTCTGGGATTTTGAAATAGAAATAGATCTCCTTATCTCAGTCAGATAGTTACGAAAAAAAGAAAACCTGCCGAATAGTGGGCTTTGCAGTTCCGGCGGACAACAGACTGAGAATCAAAGAAAACGAAAAAAGAGACTAGTACTTGCCAGAGAACTAAAAAAAACAAAAACAAAAAAACTATGGAACATGAAAATGGCGATGGTACCAATTATAATTATAATAATCCCCAAGGGCTCAAATAGAGGGCAGCAGAAGTAAGAAATCGGACGAACCGCGACCATCCAAACTACAGCATTATTGAGGTTGGCCAGAATACTGAGAAGAGTCCTGGTGACCTGAACAGACTGGCAGTTACTCAGACTCCAGTGAATGACCATCAGCTAACACTGGTATGAAAAACTTGCAAAGAGTAGTATGATAATCATAGCAGCAGCAGCAGCAGCAGCCATTTAATATCACAGATGTGATAAAGTTTTAACAACTAAATGGAGGTTGTTTTGGGGAAATTAATATTTCCTATGGCCAATGTTTGTATAACAAACAAAACACGTGTACACACACACACACACACACACACACACACACACACACACACACACACACACACACAGAGGGCATCCCTAAATAGATGAACAAATAAAAATACACAAGCATTTGTATTCTTTCTCCAAATTCTATTTTACGGTACTTAACGATACTTAAATTGAAGTTTACATCTTTTCGTCTCTCCGTTCCCTAATTTGAAGCATCATAAGCAGGCATCATCTTATTTGTTTGTGATCCACTTCGGTTGTTATGACACCCAGCCGTTAGTTTCTTTAAAGGAGCAGCCCCCTCTTTTGAGGCCAACGTTCATTTATTGTTTATCTCCCCTTGTTAAATTTGGCATTTGACATATGTTCATTTGGCAAAGTTCACAAAGGGCAGTGAAAAAGAAGGCATAGAAAACAATGGAAAAAAAAGTAGAGGAAAAAAGGCAGAGAAAACTATAGTATAAAAAAGATGAGGAAGAAGAAAAAAGAAGGCTCAGAAAACAAAGGAGGAAAAAATGAGTAAGAAGGAAAAAGGCTTTGAAAACAATGGAGGAAAAAGGAAAAGAAAAAAGCTATAAACGGAGACAAAAATGGGTTTTCGAGAATTAAGTCCAAGGATCTTAGAGTTGGTTTTAGGTCATATGGAGGGGTTAAGAGAGATCAGTTAGTGACCCAGGTGCATTGAGTGACCTCGTTCTTCAATTTTCTGCTTGCTTTTCTTCTTTGACTTTACTTTTATATACTTCCTTTTTCCTCATGTCAACTTTTCATTTTCTTCTGGCATTTTGTTTTCATTCTTTTTCTACCCCAATACCTTTTACACATACACACACACACACACATATATGTGTGTGTGTATGTGTATGTGCCTCGTAAAAGAAAGAAAAAAAGACGAGGATAGAGAAAGATAAAAATATTATGGCAGAAGACGAATATATATATATATATATATATACACAAACACACACTAATATGAACCCGTTTGCAACCCGTTGTTACAGTATTACATGTTGTTACCGATGCTTCTATTTAAGAAAGAGTGAAAAATTTTAATTATCATTTTATTGTTATGTACATTATATCAAGCATTTGGATGACTGAAAAAGAACTTTCTGAGCGAACGCAAACATTGAAATATGGAAATTTAGTTGAAAATTAACTTGCAAACTGCATTATTGTCTAAGTTTGAGTATTTTAAGAGTAACTTGCTCTGATAGATGTCTCAGTATGACGAGTCAGCTTTGCTAGGCAACGAATACACACGCACATACACATACACACACGCACACACACACATATAATGAGAATTTTAATCATATGCTCGATGATCAGTAAACAGGTTGAGTTCCATGTGAAGCCGCTGTTTATTAAAATATAAAATGATTTTAGGAAAGAAGTAAAAGACCTAAGTATTTCATTGTTATTTCCATTATATCATTAATTTAGATGTTTAAAATATGATCTTCAGGGCGTATACACTCCCTCACACATATACACACGTGCCCCTATGCGTGTATAGATTTAAGTTTGAGTGTGTATACTAAAAGGAGGTGCCCGTAGTTTAATGGTTATCGTCGTTGGAAATGGACACGGCCACTCGAGTTCAAATCCTGAACGAGACTGATTGCATTTCACATAGCACTAATACCCTTGGGAAAGGTATGAATCCAATTATTCTCCCACCAGCTATGGGTAAATAGTAGGGCAAGACTAGGATCTTCAGCCTTGGTGAGGCAATTAGTCTAGGAGAAGGAAAAGTCTGAATTCAAACCTGTTAGACTTCTCGTAAAAATTGACCTTTTGTCATATCCTGCTCGAGCGGAGGGGTTGGGTAAATATGGTATACTAAAAGATTTATGTGCATTGAGTAAGGGAACAAACAGATTATTTTATCAACTTTTTCGTCCATCAAAATTTCTCGCCAAGCAGTTACAAACGATAACTATCATTACTCCTTACGAATCTTTCACACTAGTGTCAGCTGATGGTCTTTAACTGGAGTTTGAGTAACCGGAAGTGCCTTAGTGTATCCAGGTCTCTGCTCTGTATACTTGTTGACCTTACAATGCAGTAGCTTGCATGGTTTCGGTTCGTCCTCCTATTTCGAACTTCTCCAGCCCCCTTACCAAACCTTTGGAGCTTCTTCTAAGCACACCAATTATAAATAGTATCAGCGTCCCGTTCATGTTGTACAGCTTTTTAGTTCATAGACAAGTTCCAAATACTTTCTTCCATAAAATATGGACTCCGAGAAGAGAGACATAGAGAGAACATGAGGATGCAGAGAAGACCGTGCCGCTAAAAGAAGACTTTAAGATTTACATTACTATATTTTTCAAATGGCCGGCGATGGGCCCGCATGAAGCAGAATAATTCTAAAAACAGGATTCAAGACTCATTTCTTCCCGAAACGGGAGTAGTGGGACGCTGGTGAATTGTGTGGTTTCGGGAACCTGATTGGACAATGTAGTCACGTGCCGTGTACTTCCCACTACGTCCATGCATCGTGAATTTGTCTCGTGCATAAATAGATATTGCATTTGGAGCCGGTCACGTGATATCGATACTGTTGGATTGTTTGAGGAAGGATCATAAGAGGGTACAGATATTTGTCACTCGTTCCACCAAACTAACGAGTATCGCACAAAGCCGAGTATTAGTGGGTCCAGACGCAGGGCCGTAGCCCAGACACGCCTGGCGAGCACTAAAATGCCTCGAGTCTTGTCGGCATTCCCCTAAAAAAGGGACACCTCAGGCGCCAGGCAATAAACCTAGCCCCTCCAAGGAAAGTTAGAGCCTCGGAGGAACGGTCATCTGAGGCTCGATTATCTGGGTCAGTGTTGCTCACTAGCCGCGACTGTTGGGCTTACCTCGCGATTGCTTCAAGCAGTCTTGACCGACCATGACCCCAAATTCACCACCGATCACAGAAAAGGAGGGTCAGGGAGAGTGCACTATTTGTCACGCGCCATAACAAACGGGTGAGTATGGCACAAGGCCTTTTTAAGGTGGGTCCGAGTACAGGACTGTAGCCCAGAGACGCCTGGAGGCTCCAAAAATGCCACTGGCCCTGTCGGCATTCTTCTAAAAAGGGGATCCCCAGCACCCACGTCAGGCAGTCTTGACTGAGTAAAACGCAGCTACCTGAGGCAGTCAGCATATTTAAGAGGGTACAAGCCGTCTACAAATTGTTGGCAAGTTCTTATAGACTTGTTTGTTCGTAGCAGCAGGAAATCAGCCAATCAGCGATGACAAGAGCATAATTGAGGTGGGGGGCAAGTTTTGCCCGGTATCAAAACGTATAACAGTCTTGTACTGACAAGACGTACCTTTTGTATAAAGAATCCCATATCTAGAGAAAAGATGGCTATCCGAATTCCAACCGATACGTATATATTCCATACTTTCAGAAACCACTTTCTTTCTTTTAGGGGTCTCTTGCCTTTTCACTGACTCATTCTCAGCGCGACAGCTTTTCTCAGACACACACTCCGTTTCTTTTTGTATTTTGATTTCTCGAGCATATATACATACGCGCACATAAACGTAAGTAAGGACTGCTACTATGTAACCCTTAGATTTAACAACGAACACACGTTGACGCATATTTTCAAACATAAAACACACAGTCACATAATTTTTTTTTTCTGCATTTGATGGTGAGACTCTAGTCCTGGGTATGTCACTAAATTGCATCTGATGATGAGGTTCGAACTTTTGATTGGTTAAAAAAATTATTCGTATAAGATAGGACCGTGTGCAATAAAAAGCAAACAAACAAACAAAAAAAAAAAAAAATTAAAAATCTACAACATAAAAAAACTATAAATGCGACCCTCTAACCACTAGGCACCATATAACCCTTAACGAATTGCCATGCCGTTAAAATCAATCTTTCTTTATATGTACATGCGTGTTTTGTTTTGCTATTATGTCTTTGTTACTTAGTATTTTTTTATATTTAAACATTTAAATTTTTTTTCCTAATCTTTCGATAAATTGTCTCATTTTTCTTGCTAATCCAATTTCTTCTTCCTTCAAATATTTACTCTTCCTACTTTTGCAGTGTTCCAGTAATATTACCAAATTTCTTGAAAACAAAATATTTCTTCATCTTTTCATTTTATTTTCATTTTTTGACAAAATTTATATTCAGCAAATTTCGTTATTTTCCAATCAACCTGAAAAACTCCAACGAGTCAATGCCCACGACTTACCCTCCCACCCAAGACAATTCTAATCAGTTAAGACGGCTACTTCTGTTGGCAAGTCTTGCGCACCACCCATCTCCCCACTTTCCGGTATTTGACCAACTAGAAATAGACAAATCTGTTCAATTTTTGATTCAGTTTTCACATCACCCGTCCCAGCAAGGATCATTTACCATTCATTCCCCTTCATCTAGCAACCAGGAATTTTATTCACCATGAAATGAGATACGCTCAAGTGTTGAAATGTGACTTAATAGTAACCGTGATGAATCGCTATTTGTCGGACGACTGTATTTGATGTGTCCCTTGAGAGACTCTTATAGGGCTATCCACTCGACGCGAATACAAAAACAAGAGGTGGGTATGGACACGTGTGTAAGTTGAGCAGAGCTCAGAGTACAAAACTGAATCGCATACAAGTACAAACAAGAGAAAGAGAGAGAGAGAGAGAGAGGGAGGGAGGGGGACTGGGTGAGAGAGAAAGGTATAAATGAAATAATAAAAGGCAAGAATCCAATCTTCATCTTTGAATCAAAGATTGAAGAAAATCATACATAAAATAAAACAAGAGAAAATCGCATAAAATACACACAAAAGATGAAAGAAAGGAAACAATTACTCGTACAAGTTGAAGACTCGTTTAATATAAGATGTTAGTAATTTCTCATATAGATACAAAGATTTGGAATATCTACTTAAAGGATTTAATCTTCATGTTATATCAAACGTATGGTTGCTAGAAAAAGGGCAAAAATAGTTCCAAATCAAACAAGAAGACAAGTGAAAATTTTAATAATTGTGTTAACAAACGGTTTAAACAATTGTGTTGGGGAATATGAAAATTTGTATGAAATTGAGAAGAAAAGTATTCGTGGTTGTATTGATAGGAAATAGTAGATTTTAGGAAATTTGACGTGTGTTGAATGGGAGTGAAAATTGAGGAATTAAATGTTCCCATATTTGTGTTGGTAGGGGTGAGTCACAGACTTACGCGGTCAACCAAACTTTATGTCGACAGGGAAGGAGAAACATCGACGTTGTAAAAGTGGGGTGGGGATTCTCGAGTCATGCTGTAAGAAGGTTAAGGCGGGTTCGTATGATATTGCATGTTGCAGGCGTCGCTGTCGATGTTCAGCGTTTTGGTGTGTGTTATTCTCTGTCTGGATCTCGAAGAAATCTTGTCTTTTATAGTTCTTCCTTCCTCAAATCGGATCAACTTTGGCAATTCTTAATTTTTTACCGCGAAGGTCATAAATTGGTCGAAAAATTACTTTAATTCTATTTTCGGTGAGAAATTCTATCAGAAATTCACCGTGCGCGGAGCCTATGTGAAGAGACATTTTTTTTTTTTTCATTTTGGAAAAAATCTCAGCCTAGCAACATCCAGTGAGTGCTCTCCTGTCCTGTTAAATGGAATTGCCATATTTTTTTTTGTACGATAAATCAGAAGAGATCTCTATTAGTCATATAACATTCATTATAAAATCAGAATTTAAAGAAAATCAATTAAATCTTCTCATGAAGCTGAGATGTAAATGCAAGCTGGGTGCAGACACAAATCAACGAATTTTTGAAAAGTACGTAGACATACTCCTGGGTATGAGTTTGTTTGAATCTCAGTAAAAGATTAACAAACAAACAAAAAAAAATATTAAAAAACAAAAGCAATAACAAAAAAAGAAAACTTTGTGCAAGAAAAAACGGCGGTGATTTAGTTTCTTAAGTTCGAATTCAGTTCGAACTTTTTACTTATTTGGTGAGGTATTGAATTTTGGCGCCACATAAACTCCTAAAGATAAATAATTTCCCTGCTTTTTTTTTTTCACAAGAGGAAACATGACAAGACGTATGAAACAAGGAATAAAATATGATAAAAATGTCAGTTAAAAATCGTACAACGTTGATATTCTTATTTGGCAAAAGAGTCAACAAAATTTAGATAATAAATGGTGACATAAGAAAGTTTCCTGATTAGCACAAGATGGCTGTGAGTAACGAACTTAAAGTCAATAATTTAGTTTACAAAACTTTAATTATGACAACTGTGCTGCATTGAGTGGAATCTTCTTTTCATTTTATCCGTCTGGACTAATTTTCTTGTATTGTTAATGATCGAACTTTAGTTAGTAAAACTCTTATGCTTCCTGTATTACAGCGAGTGCTCTAATGTTTCTATATTCCTCTTTCTCCCTCACTCTCTCTCTCTCTCTCGCACATTCTCTCTTCTCTCTTTCTCTCTCTCTCTCTCAAACACTTACTTTCTTCCCTCTCTTTCTCTCTCTCTCTGTCTCACTCTCTCTCTCTTTCTTTCCCTCTTTCACACACATTCTCTCTTCTCCTTTTCCTCTGCACGCCCCCCCTCTCTGTAGATACTACCTGCACACACTTAAAATCATTGGTTCCCAACTATGAATGCGAATTGTGTTAGTTAATACTTTATTAACAATTTTACACGAATTGAACCTCCAACCAATTTGTACTTTCGACGACGACTCTCGGACATAATGCATGCCACTTCTACCCCCATTCGCCATTCTCTGTCAACTTGCCTGGAAATGTTATTCTTCAAAATATGAAATCATCTCGAAGTAAATAGCAAATTATTTTAAACTTCATTAAAAAGTATTAAGTTTGGATTTTATTTCTTCTCAGTTTTTATTTCCTAAGCGTTGCTATGTCTTACGAATCGGCTTTAGGCTACTTACAATTTCTGCTAAGTAATTAAGTGGTCACCAATTTAAATATTACTCTTGCTTATTGATTACTTTCGGTGATGCGACGGGAACCATTACTTTCAGTGTGACTTGATATTAAGCGCGCACACGCATACTCACACATACACACATACCCACACGAGCATACATATTGGTTGTTGATTAAAAATTAAAGTTTTAAAACAACAAATGACTATTTTACGTTCTACATTTTCCAGCTCGCTGAAAAAAAAAATAAGTGAGAGATCTGCTTAAACCATATATTTTCATTGTCTTAACTTTTTGTGGGGTATTTTGAATAGATTGCTTTGGATGGGGAGGGGCTGTAGTTTTGCCAATCTTCAGTCCCAAGTAGCCTTTCGAGGCAAAAATTGCCTCTCATCTAAAAGAGGCCGACTTCGGTTTATTACTTCCTACCCGACCCACATCTTAAAAAAAGACACCAACTATTTTTGTCACTACTCAAATTTTGAGGATCACTTTTTGGTAGAGTCTTCACGTTAAACCGACTTGGAATCATATCCTGTTACTTTGAAGGAGGGTGTATACTATCGGATTCATGAAAATCCCATAAACCCCTTGAAAATGTAGAAATATGGAAGAACACAAGGTCTACAATTTGAATTATTTGCTAACGTTAAACGTTTCGTTATTTAAACTTCATTATCCTCCGACTTCCAACTCTTCCAGCCCTCTTACCAAACCTTTGGGGACCGCCAATTACAAATGGTATCACCGTCAACCACATGTTCCACAACTTTCTTTGTTGAAAAACCAAATTTGATTCAAGACTTCTGATTTGATGAATGGTTTATAGGCAAAAAGCAGTTATTTTTGCGTCAGTATATGTATGAAATATTTATTTATCTATCTATCTATCTATCCAATCCGATCCAATACATAGGCTTACAAGTACCTAAAGAATGTAGTGTTTATGTGGATTGAGAGGGTGGCAGCTAGAAGACTCTACGTCTGCTAATTTGAGTCTGCGCCATACCACACGCGTTGGAGAACCCATTCTTGGCTGTAACCACATTAGCCCTAACCTTTGAGCGTCTTACTTTCCAGAGTGCAAAACACTTGATTATTATCTGTGAAGCGCGGTTAAGTAAGAGACTAACAAAAGTCCGTGCAACACTAAAAATGGACTGAAGGCAATGATTTAACAGTTTAAACAAGGATACCGTCGGAAAGGCCCGTAGGAAATTCGTCTGGAGACTGTTGTTGAAACCAACTGCGATTTCTTTCAATCAGTTTAACCTTCACTTAGAAATGAATATTAATTCATCGATGCAAGATAAGAATTAACAATCATGGATGCCCATAATGGATATAATTCATAAACGTGCCAAAAAAAAAAGAAAAAGAAAAGAAAAGATATTTTCACATAATTTTACTAAATACCTATGATAAAATGAGAGGTCAGTGTCATTGTCCTTTTTCTTAATTTTGACAATAAATTAACCCTGTACAAGATGAATCTATCTAACAACTCTTATTATTCCACACGGTAGTACTTCCTCGACTCTCACTAATTTTTGTGGCTCTCAAACTTTCATGGATGCTCATAACAGATATAATTAATAAACGTGTCACCCCCCCAAAAAAAAAAACAACAAACGATGTAATCCCAACAAATTCTTCATCAGATAATGTTACAGGTCAGGCATGGTTTTGTTTTCCTGCTAACCCAGGATATCATGATATCACCAAGTGAAAATAAAGTATACACGCATATTTTCATGTTACACTGGAACTTTACTTTCATTTTTGAAAAAGAAGTGTGTACACCAGACAGACAGGACAATATTGGACCTGTTTACATGAGCATATTCGTCTTTCAACCGGAATACGAAACCATATAAAAGGGTAATGGTTACAAGGAGATCATTCTTGTCTTTAATAATAAGACCAGGAATAAAAATGCTTGAAGAGGTGAAAATATATTCTAATTTAAGCCCAGTATAATAAAGTTGTAAAGACCAAAGTGGGAAAATTTGTTCAATTTGTTTTATAAACATTTCCTGGACGCAAGAAAACTACAAAAAACATTTACTGAAAATACTGTAAAAATTACTTATAACTGTAAGGAGAATGATACAAAAGCTAAAAAAATAATAATTTTTTTGAAAATAAAAAATTAAATAAAAAGAAAGAAATTAACGATTCGTTCATCTGTCGAACAAATGAATACTCGTTAGTGAATAAACACCTGATTGAAAATCTGGTCTACCAATCCACAGTAAAAAGAAATAATTATGAGCCAAGTATGATCTACATAGGAACGACCGAATGACCGTGAAGGGAAACATGCAATAATCAGGAGGTTTCTTTACGGAATAAACGGCAAACTAAAAGTACAAGACTATCGAAATATATTTCGGAATGTAATGAAAAATATGGTGAATAAAAAGACTGAAATGATCTGTGTGTGTGTGTGTGTGTGAGAGAGAGAGAGAGTGTGTGTGTGTGTGTGTGTGTGTGTGTGTGTGCTTGTAGCTGGGATCCAAGCAATCTAAATTGTGCTTAAAAGAAAAAAATGATGTAAATTTCCCTTTTTCTTGCAATCTGTTAAATAAGAGATTTGAATTTGCAGGAGAATGTCTACAGGAAACGAACTATCTTTGTAATTTGGCGCTAAATTGAGTCACATAGCAAAAATGAATTGTCATGTGACTTAAATATTGGATCAAAAAAAGAAAATAGATAAGCATGCCTCAATACAAACTACCAAAAAAGAGAGGGCAAACTATGGACATACACGTACGCAAACAATACTAAAGCTCAGATAGACTACGTCCTTATAAACAAGAAATGGAAAAATAGTGCATTGAATTGCGAGGCATACTCCTCTTTTGAGGGTGGGTCCACCGACCACCGAATAGTCACGGCGAAAATACGGTTAAGCCTACGAAAGAATGCCAAACGAACAGCAACCACCAAACACTATGACTGGGCCCTATTAAACAACAAAGATATAAGAGATAAATACGTATTAGAATTAAGAAACAGATTCGAAACACTACAAGAAAAGACGGAAACAAGTACACCAAAAGACGAATATGAAAACTTCGTCAATGCACACCTCGAGGCAGCAGCAAAATACATTCCAACAAAACTTAAAACTAAATATAGAGTCCCATGGGAAACTTTAGCGGTGAGAGAAAAACGTGCACTAGTGAAAACAGCCTCCAAAAACTATCAAAAAAACCCAACAAACACAAATGCCTTAAAACTAAAAACGGCACAATATCAATTAGCAGGCATATATATAAAGAAACAGACAGAATACATTCAAAATCAGATAGATAAGATCAGAGACTCGGTGGAAGATAGGCAATCTAGGATAGCATGGCAAACAATAAACGAAGTGAGCAGAAGAAAGAACACAGCCAAAGCAAAACTTAAAGCAGCAAACCAACAAGAAAGAATAAAACTGTGGAAACAGCACTTCGAAAACTTACTTGGAAACCCACCAAAAATAACGCATGAACCAATCACCAGAATAATTAGCAAACAATTAGACATTAAACTAGGACCGTTCACACAAGAAGAACTCGACTCGGTTCTCAGAAAAATTAAAAATAGGAAAGCTGCAGGGTTGGACGAAATTCCACCGGAAGTATGGAAGACCAGACAATTCGACGACATACTGCTCCGACACTGCAACGCAGTATACAATCAAAATCCGATAGATAGATGAAGGGATGCATACTCCCCTTCCCTAAAAAGGGGGACCTCGGATTAGCCAAAAACTACCGAGGCATAACACTTACATCCATAGCTGCCAAAATCTACAATGCCCTACTACGAAACCGAATAGAACCCAAAATCGACATCATACTTAGAAAAAACCAAAATGGCTTCCGAAGAAATAGATCCACGACCTCACAAATATTAACCATCCGCAGAATCCTTGAAGGTGTACGGGCAAAGAACCTACAAGCGAAATTAATATTTGTCGACTTTACCAAGGCTTTCGACTCCATTCACAGAGGAAAGATGGAACAAATCCTACTAGCGTACGGCATACCTAAAGAAACCGTAGCGGCAATAACGATTCTCTATAGAAACACTAAAGTAAAAGTACGATCACCGGATGGAGACACAGAATACTTTGACATTGTAGCAGGAGTACTACAAGGGGACACGCTGGCCCCGTACCTCTTTATCATTTGTCTAGACTACGTACTTAGAACATCGATTGACAAAATCAAAGAGAATGGCTTCGAACTGACGAAGAAAAGAAGCAGAAGATACCCCGCAACAACAATTACCGACGCCGACTACGCCGATGACATAGCGATACTGGCAAATACACCTGACCAAGCCGAAACTCTTCTGCATAGTTTGGAACGAGCAGCAGCAAGCATAGGCCTCTATGTTAATGCACACAAAACGGAATATATGTGCTATAACCAAATGGGGGACATCTCCACTCTAGAAGGAACCCCACTTAAACTAGTAGACAAATTCACGTACCTAGGAAGCAGCGTCGAATCAACCGAAAAGGACATCGAAACCAGGCTAACGAAAGCATGGACAGCTATCAATAGGCTATCGATTATATGGAAATCAGACCTAACCGATAAAATGAAACGCAGCTTCTTCCAGGCAGCGGTCACATTGATACTGCTATATGGATGCACTACATGGACGCTAACAAAACGGCTGGAGAAGAAACTGGATGGCAATTACACAAGAATGCTGCGTGCAATCCTGAACAAGTCCTGGCAGCAGCACCCCACAAGACACCAACTGTACGGCCACCTGCCCCCTATCACGAAAACTATTCAAGTTAGACGAACCAGACATGCAGGACACTGCTGGAGAAGCAGAGATGAACTCATAAGAGATGTACTCTTATGGATCCCCACACATGGCCGCGCAAAAGCAGGACGACCAGCTCGAACATACATTCAGCAGCTATGTGAGGATACAGGCTGTTGTCCTGAAGACCTACCTAGGGCGATGAACGATAGAGAGGAGTGGCGAGAGAGGGTCAGGGATATCCGTGCTACCAGCGCGATATGATGATGATGATATCTAATCGAAATTTAAAAAATTCAATATACGTCAGACATGTTGGCATAGGCTCACCTGAAGATCGTTTTCATGAAACTCCAAATTGCTTGTAGTTTTATTTTATATCTTAGAATGGGTTGAATATTTTATTGTAGGATTATAGTGATCTTTACTTTGTACTTTTGTGTATAGAATACAAATAATTTTACTAGTTTTAGGACGATTTTAGATCTTAATTTAACTTTATATATATATATATATATATATATATATATATATATATATATATATATTGTCATCCACAGACAGACTGTTTCGTTCTATCAGAACTCTTCAGTGTGGCTAGACCCGCAGGACGCTCGAAGCCGGGATCGAAACCCGTCTAACTTTACGATAGATTAAGGTAAGGATCAATAAATAAGTTTCCAGACTTTTTTCGTATGGGCACTTTTATTGATAGTACACACATGAAACTCTAGTCCCCTTCGAAGTAATCTCCTCCGGCTGCAATGCATTAGTTGTACCGTTGCTACAACTTCTGGAAGGCCCCATGGAAGTCCTCTTGTGTGAGCGTGTCAATGACCTTCATCACAGCCTCTTTCATCTCCTCAATTGTCTCATAACGACAGTTTCTGAGCTTAGGGAATAACCAAAAGTCACAGGGAGCAAGGTCTGAACTATTAGGAGGGTGAGGAACTGTCTTGATGCCCATCATGGCCAAATGGTCTATGACAAGGATGGAGTTGGGAACTGGTGAATTGTCCTGGTAGAAATGCCACTGACCCAATTTGAAAAGTGCTAGCCTCTTCCGACGGAATCTCTTCCTGAACTCCCTTAAAACCTCAACATAGTAACCCTAACCCTAACCTTTTGGCCAATCAACTCTGGTGTATTGACTTCCTTACTCCTCCCTCACCTCTCATCATCCCTCACAGACTCCATGCCTTCCTCGGATCTCTTATGCAACTTAAAAACTGATGCTCGATTCATGCAAGATGGTCGAAAAGCAGTCTGAAGTATTCCATACGTTTCTGTGGCATTTTTTCCACGTTTAAAACATAATTTTATTGCACATCGTTCTTCTAAAGTGTCCTCACATCCAGATTGCATTTTTGAAATTCACCAGCTGTGACAATCAGGGTTTAGTAGGGTGTATTCCAATTCCTGGTATAGCTGTACATTGGAACCTGAAATCATAAAAATTAGTCATCTCATAATATGTATAGAAATAACAAACTGAATTTTCAAGAGTCTACAATTTTAAACGCCTGTACCAAAAAGTCTGGAAACTTATTGAATGCTCCACGTATATATATATATATATATATGTGTGTGTGTGTGTGTGTGTGGTTAGGTTGGGTTTGTTGGGTTTTATGGCATATCAACCTTCGTAGTTATTTAACGCCAAATCCATTTTTATGTAAATAATCTGTTTTATTTAAAACAATTCAGTTTAGCATAAGTACACAGTTTAATTGTCAAAAACATTTCCATTTCAAACTATTCAAGCAGTTATATGTAACGATTCAGTTTAGTGTAAATACAGTTTTAATGTCGAAAAACAGTTCCATTTCAAATAATTCAGTTAAGCATAAGCACGCAGTTTAAATGTAAGTACGGTTTAATTGACAAAAACATTTCTATTTCAAGCTATTCAGTTTACTCAAACAATTCAGTTTAGCATAAGTATGCCGTTAGTTCTATTTAACCCATAGATAGGGCCCTATCAGGTGCTACCCCTCCGGGCCAGAGTAGACTTGGGAGCGATGGCAATGAAGGGGTACTCCGCATTTCCTAAAGCTCCAGCATTGCTAGAACCTCACCATCAGATTGTTTAGTGTCATATCCAGGACACTCGTTGGGGGGGGATCTTACCACTCTGCAGAGAAGCAGTCGGTGTATTCTACAGCCCCAGCCGACTGGGCAAGTGTGTGTGTTTAATAAAGATTTTATTTAATTCCTTATAGTTCACTGAAATATAATATATCCAATCAAATGTCGATAAAGCTCAAGCTACCCAAATTAACTATTACGAGAAAAATGTTATCATTTGTTGTTTTCCAAAAATAATCTCTAATGAATAAGTCTGACTGTTAACAATCAGGTTAAGCTCGAGTTTAAAAAAAAAAGCCTTCGTTTCAAAAGGTCTATTGTTGTCCTTTTCTCTAAGTAAATGAAATTTCTAAGTTAGCATCAGTTTATATCAATCAACACTTTTATGTGTTTTCTAGTCTCACTTCGTTTAGTCTTAAATCTTAATTTTGTAATCTCGAACAATCCCATCGTCTTTGCATACACCGCGTGTTCTCAATCTTATAATTTGGATATGTGCACTTTCAAATTTTGGATACTGCAAAATATATTTGTAATGATTCTGGGTGTGTACACTCAGAAGTACATACAGAATTTTCAACCAATTTATTTCTTATCGTTCTCAATTCACCAGCAACTGTTTCATTTTTCTTTCGTTTTATTTCCTATTCCATAGGTTTGATTTAAAAGATGTTCTGTTCCAAATTTGAATTCCTACTTAGTTATTTATGTTATTTACTTTTCTTTTATTTATATTTTTGAATTTTTATTATGTCTCTTTTATATTTAGGTACTTTCTTCTTCTTCTTCTTCTTCTTCTTCTTCTTCTTCTTCTTCTTCTTCTTCTTCTTCTTCTTCTAAATGTTCTAATGATTCTTCTCTTTTTATCTTCACATTTTCTCTGTCAATTTCCTATCTATTTTTCCTTCATTCTTTTCTTCTTTGAGTATTTATTTTTTCTTCTGAATGTTTTACTCTCTCTCTCTCTCTCTCTCTCTCTCTCTCTCTCTCTCTCAGTTTCTTTCTTTCTTGACGTCTTTTTTTTTTATCCATCTTCCTTGCCATCTGCACTGATTTTATATTATTCCATTATTTACATCAATTTATTATCTCCGTTTAAAGACAGCATCATTATTTTGTTCGTGTCATTCATCTTTGATGCTAAGATTAAAAAATATGAACAAAATGACAGAACAAGTTTCAGATTTCCCCCATTTGATTTTTTGTTTGTTTTATTTTAAAGATGTTTTTCATTCATTTCCAACATTTTCTCTGAAACTGAGATTCATTTTCTCTTCCCTCTTTTGTTTAGGTTCAAGTAGATCCGTTGACATCGTTACCCAGGAGACTGTCGTATTAAGCGTCATCTAGAGTTGAAGGTTCGCTGTGCGTGACTTTTACATGCATGCGTCTGCATAAGACATGCATATATGTCTAGGAAAACAGCTGATTGCACATATTATCAATGTGCTATTTGTATGTATATATGCACGGACGTAGATAGATAGATTCAATACGAAATTTCTGAAGTCCCAATTGTCATTTATTTGTGTTTATCCATATAAGCATGATTTTTTTTCCATGTTTGCGCATGCATTTATATCCTGACAGTTAACATGAATAATAGAATCGGTGTGCCGATTTAAAATTCCAAGTTACAAAATACGACATAAAAATATTTAGTAAGATATTCAGCTCACAAACTGATGAACAGCAGATTAATTATATAAACAGAACACAATATAGAGATGGACAAAAGGCTGCATCCTCCTCTTCCTTAAGAAAGGTGACTTCGGAATCACAAAGAACTACAGAGGCATGACTCTTACTTCTGTCCTGGCTAAGGTTTATAATGCTCTGCTTCTTAATCTCATCGAACCTGAAATAGAGAAAATTCTTTGAAAAATCAGAACGGTTTTCGGGGAAATCAGTCCACAACATCACAGATTCTTACAATCCGTCAAATGATCTAAGGAGTAGATACAAAAGATCTCGTAGCAGCAGTTGTTCATAAATTTCTCCAAAGCATTTGATTTTACACACAAAAGAAAGATGAAGCAAATACTTCAACTTATTGTCTCCCCAAAGAAACTGTTACTCCTAAAATGATGCTCGGGAGTAATACGAAAGTCATGGTTCGTTCGTTCGTTTGTTTTAATCAGTTTTAATCCTTATTAAAACTATGTTCCCTGTTTTACACCTTATTTTGTCATAGTGTTGTACAATATATATATATATATATATATATATATATATATATAATCTACCTAATGTGACATTAGTATGCACCTAGCGAAGGCATGGACCGCTGTCGATAGGTTTTATCTTTCATATAGAAGAGTCTAACCTATCTGATAAAAGGATTGGTTGTGCCCGTACGATTATATAGATGCAGCACATGGACGCTAAAACAACGTACTGAGAAAAGGTTAGATTGGAACTGCACAAGAATGCTTCAAGTTATATTGAACAAATCCTGGAAGCAATATTCTACGAAACAACAGATGTACGGCCACTTACCCCCATCTCTAAAACCATCCAAATAAAACGAACAAGATATTCGGGACATTGATGAAGAAGCGAAGACGAAGTCATGTGACGTTCTTCTATGGACTCCTTCACATCCACGTGCCAATGTTGGATGGCCAACAAGAACTTACTTACAACAGCACTGTACGGACACAGGATGTAGTCGAGAAGACCTTCTGGGAGCGATGTATGATAGGGACGAATGGCGAGAGAGAGTCAGGGAAATCCGTGCTTGTAGCGTGACTTGATGATGATAAATATATGATAGCAGTGATAAGCGTCTACATGCGTGTGTGTGTATGTGTGTTTGTATGTGTGTGTGATTATGTGCTTCAAGAAAGATGTAACCATCTTTTAAAAAATAGTATTTAAGTTATTTTAAAAAAAATCGAATTAAACAAGATGGTAATGACGTTTGGGTACTTGTTACCCACTAGAGCAACTTGTAGAGTACGGTCGGGTGTCTGTCGGTGGATTCAATCAGTGGAGTGTTGCAGGTCACGTGACCACTTTGGTTGCCGCGTCACGAACTGCCCAACCACCAGAATACCGAGATCCAGCATAAATGGTTCACAATCACAATCACAGCAAACGGGTGGCCTCGTTGATGGAGGGATTTTCCTTACTTCCCTGTTGATGTACATTGGGCATTATCTACTGCCAGACGTTAAGGACTGTTGCGAACGAATTGTATCAATGAAACATCATATTGTCAACTTATGAAACGTAAACTAAGGAAATTTCTCATCCGTTTCATACATTGGTAAGATTTATTCGTTAAATATGTTTGCGCTAAGAAGAAAGACACATAATAAATCAAGGAATGCTCGAAGTGGGCTATCGGATGATCTAATTATTTCAACTTCTACATATTTTTTGGTCTCGGACTACAGAGGTGACATGTGACCAATACTGCTGCAAACAATTTACATGAGCATCAATTCAACTTTCTTATCATCTTTTGTGACTTGTATCAAGTACCCTGTAAATACTCTTAAATCTTATATGCAAGACAATAAGGGTGGACACACACCCGATAAAAAATGACTTGATTATTTTTTTCTGGAATATCTCCTTTCGACGTTTCATCATTTCAGTTATTTATATACCAGTTTTTGATAGCATCCTTCAATACGAGTCATTTAAGTTATTTTGAGGCGGGCTAATCAACATATAAATAAAGCCCATGGGCGGGAAAGTGGTCCAGAATACGTGAAGATGCACGTATGTTCGTGCATTCATAATTGGATGGTGTTATTTTCCTCTGAATGCAAATAAACGCGCATATGTGAGTAATTATATGGAATTATTTACCTATGTGGAGTAGTTACGGCTTAAAAATATTAACTGCAGTGGTGAGTAAGTACTTTTCACATGTATATTGGGAAATCAGCATCAATTAAAAGATGTGCACTTTCTCCATGGACAGTTGAGTTGGCATCTGCTATATCGCTATGTTTTGGCACACTGTAATTGCTAGAACACACACACACACTCACACACACACGTGTGTGTGTTTTGCATATAAAACTGACTGTGTATCGACGCAGTCTTCTTTATAAGAAACACTTAAGTAATATCATTCATCTTGTATCAGTTGTAATTCTCTCTCTCTCTCTCTCTCTCTCTCTCTCTCTCTCTCTCTTAGTCTTTCACTTTTATTTTTATTTCTTCTCTCGCTACAATTTTTTACACTTTAGTCTTCTTTTTTTTGTATAACTTTTTAATGTTTTCCAATTTTTTAAATATTTTTTTTTCTACCAATTATCTCTTGATTTTTCTCTTCCTCTATTTTTTCGTTCTTTTCTTCTTTCTTTTTTCCTTTGTTGTATTGACTGAAGTCTAGTTTCATGAAAGATTAGGGAATTTAATTGCTTTGAATTAACAGTAAGCAATATATATATATATATATATATATATATATATATATATATATATATATATATATATATATATATATACATAAGTTACGATAGCATAGAAATAGAGTTTAGTGACTGTTAGTTTCTCCCTTATGCGATTATCAGATCAAGACTTGGTCTGATGATCGCATAGGCGAGAAACTGATAGTCCCCAAGCGCCGTTGATATTGTATTTACCCAATCCTAACTTAAATATATATGCTCTATCACCAATATTGATCACTCTTTATTTATAGAAAAAGCAAACTACATTATATATATAGAGAGAGAGTGAGTGAGTGAGTGAGTGAAAGAGTGAGTGAAAGAGAATGTGTGTGTGTGTGTATACAGAGAGAGAGAGAGAAAGAGAGAGAGAGAGAGAGAGAGAGAAAGAGAGAGAAAGAGAGAGAGTGTGTAAGCAAGAAAGTGTGTGTATGTGTGTGTGTTTTCATATGTGAGAGAGAGAGAGAGAGAGAGAGAGTCACATTGTATCTTATACTTTTGTAGATTATTGTTACGAGCAATAAGTAAGTAAAGTTAGCGACCATAGTCGAGGGTGACCCAAAGGCTCCCTTTTCGATAGCTACTACACCAAGGTGTAGGGGAGGGCGCTACTCCATTCCCAGGATTGCTCCACTTTACCCTTGAACCGTACCTTATAATGCTGAGTGTTAAGCAAGGTGGTATCAAGTTCCATTTTTAAAGTCTTTGGTATGACTCGACCTGGGATTGAACCCAGGTCTCCCGGGCCATTGGCGAACACTCTGACCGCTGGGCCAACCCATATTCTATGCAGGTTTTTATATGGTCATTGTTAAAAATAAAGGATTGTTAAAAATGTATAATAATCATCAATAATTAAAATACGTTTTATTTTTCTTGTTTAGTTTCTAGGAGTTACTGCTTTGTTTACACCATGCTTGCCGTGTGGAAGATGGCTTTGGGTTCATTTAAAACGTCTAAAAATTAATAAACTTTTTGAATAAAGATTTAGTTTTATCATTTTCTAGATTCGGAAGGACATCTTAACCTAAAATTAAAAAAAAAAGTCTTTCAAAACATTTTTCTAGCCCGAGCGAACGTTGATAGAGGGTGTCTAATAAATGCACATAGGTAGGGAGAGAGTTATTTGTCTATTGTAACGATTATTAAGAGAGTGAGTAAGCCCTGTGAGTTGGACGGCCTTTGACAGTGAAGAAGTAGAATGGACATAAATCACGTAAAAATAGTCTGAGTCAAATCTTGTATCGTTTATTATCATTCCCTGTATAACTTACAATTATTGAAAATTGGGTTGAAATTAGGTTCAAAATACTGAAGCTTTATCTGTAGCGATGGATGGAAGAACATTTGGTGAATTATATTATCATCTTACTCCTTGAGAATTTTCACATCAGGAGTCTAAGTGACAGCAAATCTTCAAGACTCTTCGGAATATTTTGGTTGATCGTTACAATGTTGTAGTCTGTAAGGTGTCGGTTCTTCCTCTGATTTCCAATTCCTCCAATGTCGTTTCCAAGCCTTTTGGGACCGATCCAAATTGGTATCACCATCACCTTCATGTTTCACAGCTTCTTCTTTTTTTTTTTTTAGTTCTCTGTCAAGATCCAAGTGTTTGTCTAACTTTCCACTTTCTTTCATGTTCAATCTGTAGTCCGCTGGTATAGAAAAGTTCAGTATTTTTTTTTTCTTGTTAATTAACACATTATTATTGTTGTTGTTGTTGTTGTTGTTGATGATGATATTGTTGTTATTGTTTTCATCTTTTTATAAAATGATTTTTAATGTTGTGAATATCTTTTAAAACAATAATTTCGCATTATTTTTTTTTATACCTATCACTACCATCATTCTTTATTCCCATCCCTTTTTTAAAATCCCTTTTCTTACACTTTTTCTTTTGATATCCATTTTTCTTCCTTTTCTCTTCATAACAACTTAATCAGGTCTTTTTAGATTTTTTACTGACTCTTCTACTCTTTCCTTATTTTTCCATGATCGTCATTGCAACCATCTCAAAAAATATTTCTTGTTATGCATTTTCCCTTATTCCAAATGTTTTTTCAACTTTTGACATATTTCTACGGTTTGCCGAATTTCGATGAGACTTCCTTTTTTCTTCTTTTCTACCACCATTAAGCACATAGCCAAATTTTCCGTCTTTAACTTTTCATCTGTTCTCCACTATTAAATTGAACAACACCTAGAATTCGGTGTAGGAAAGGTTCTAGACCATTTCTCCTCATGATACATCGTATCCCCTGAAGGTTCTATTGAAGGACGCAAAGATCTTGCCCCCAGAGACCAAAAGAATTCAACACTTCCTGAACAAAATTCTCATTCTCCACTCCTATTTCCATCTTTATTTCAAGCCTTTTTTATATTTTTGATTCACTCATTAACTTCTTTTGTATTTTTCAGGGACAGAAATTAACTGATTGATTTTTTTAGAGTATATTATTTTGTTTCTTTTATAAAATTTCCATTGCTCTTTTTTTATTATTTCACTCAGTCTTTATGTTTTATTCTGAATTTTCCTAATCAATAGCTAATTTGAAAAGTATTCCAAAAACTCTTTTACTCTAAAGTCATCAATCTCTTTTTTTCTTTTTTTTTTTTTTTTGATCTTTTTTTTACTTCGATCTCGGCTCAAAGGCTCATCACTAAATAACAATTTACAGTATTGATTATCATAAGATATTTTCAAAAATGGGGTATAAAAGTAGTCAAATTCATCACTTTGCTTATTAACTTCACTGTGAAAAACATCGAATTTCAAGGGCTAAAGGAACCAAAAATTTATATTTCTGAACAGGTGCTGGATGACGACTCACAGAATAAATGACATATTTTAACGGAACCCCCCCCAATATATGTATATTTATTTTTCATATTCCCGCCGCAGCTTTAGAGTTTCTTCTTCTTCTTCTTCTTCTTCTTCTTCTTCTTCTTCTTCTTCTTCTTCTTCTTCTTCTTCTTCTTCTTCAAATTATCATTATTTATATTATTATTATTATTATCATTATTATTATTATTTACACCACAAGAGCTTTTCAAATCAGCAAGTCTCCTCAAGTCTCCAGGACTCTTCTCAGTATTCTGGCCGTTCTAAATAATGTTATAGTTTGGATAGTCTCTACCCGTCCTCCAACCTCCAAGTCCTCGAGTCCCTTTAATAATCCTTTCTTGACTGTACCAAAAGCACCAATCACGATTGTCACTTTCATGTTCCATAATTTTTTCCATTCCCTAGCTATGTCGGAGTAATTATCCTTTTTTTTCACTTTCTTTCAGTTTTATTCAGTGGCCATCCGGGACAGCAAAGTCCACAATTTTGAAACTTCTCTTTTTTATGATTATTATAAGGTTTGGTCTTCTGGCCGAAATTAGGTGATTCGTTTGTATGTCCAAGCCCCATAGGAATTTGTGTGTGTTATTCTCTAGGGAAGATTCTCGGTTGTGCATATACCATGTGTTCGTATGGTCAAATTTTAATATCTTGCACATCTCCCAGTGGGTCAACTTGCCCACCTAGTCGTGTCTAGTCTCATGCTCCTGTACTAATTTGCTGCATTCGCTTATTAGGTGATTGATGCTTTCGTCTCTATCACCGTATAACCTACTTTTGCTATTTTGTTGCGTCTTATCTATTCTCGCTTTGATATGATTGTTTCTTACAACGTTGTTTTGTGCTGCTATTAGGAAAGATTCTGTTTCTCTCTCAAAGTTTCCTTTTCTTAGCTACCCTTTGCTTTACCCTTTGTCGATATATCTTTAATCATCCTTCTTTCGCCAGTACTTTCTGATTTATTTCTTCAATTTGTATTGTTATTTTTCCTTGTTTTACCTTTTCCTTTTTGTCTCTACATGTTTCAGCGTCTTTCTTTTGTTTTATCATTTTCGCCAGTTTTTGTAGATTTTTTATCGGCGTTTCCAGTGGAATTTCCCATCCTGGTTTTGAATTTTTCCTAGTTCTTTTTTAGGGAATCCCAATTTTCTCACAAACTAATTCCCCCCTGCATAGATTAGTTCATTTAATTACGTTATATTATTCGTTGATGTATAAGGCAGTACATAGTTTTTTTTTGTTTTGTTTCCATCTTAACTGTTTTCCATTCTATCTTTCTTAGGGATGGTAAGGTAGTGTTTTCCTTGCTCATAATTCTCTTTAAATTTTCTAGATTTACTTTTTGTTCTTGTGTTAGTGTTTACTCTGGGTTGTTTGTGTGGTGTTTCAATTTTCCAAAGTTGACGGTTCACTTTGGTTAGACTGTTTTTGTTTATTAGTACTCGGTGTGTCTGATATTGTATTACTATCTTGTTCATTATTTATTTTCTGGTATATCTTTAGTATTTCAAGGTCAGAAAGCCAATCTTTTTTATTATTGTCCTGATTTGGTCGGCAAGTCTTTGGCTTTTTGTGTGTAAACTAACACATTCTTGCCATATTTCTATCATTCTTTTCCTTTATCCTCTTTGTGTAGGGTTTCTACTAAAATAACAGTGTAGTGCAAGTTGGCTGTCTTCCCTAGTCCATATTTCATGTTTGCGGCTCTGGTTGGTGTGGTTTCTTAAATCGTTATTCGTGTACCTGAAAAAAGAACAGCCAACTTTCGCAGGATGATGACGGGGTCTCCTATGTTGGCTATCAGGAGAGCAGCTGGCGATCATGACACCCAGGCAACAGGCCTGGGCCCCACGTTCGTTATATTTTGATTCAGTATTTTTATCATGGATGGTATATTGTGGCTATACCAGGTCCATGAGTTTATTATCTGCGCGCCTGACACATATGTGACCGAGAACAGCGGGTCACAAAAGAATCAAATGAATAAAATCTTTTTACTTAAAGTCCGTAGTTCTGCTATTTTTATATCTCATATCTCGAACTAAGTACATGAACTAGCTTCAGGTGTTCCTGTATCACCTTTATGGTTTTATATTTACAGCCCTATTTTGAGACTTTATTTCCGCTAAGGTTGGTCATATTTTAAAAAGATTAGGCTCCTGATGTATTTCCGGTTGTATTGAGGACGGTAATTGTTCTTACTTAACGCTTTCAGACTATATCAGGTACGATTCGTCAATTGAGAGAAGTCACAGATGAGCCATATAGAATTTATCTCGGCAAATCTAAAGAAATCTATTTCGTGATTTCGAAATAGTTCAGCTGAAAATAATTTGGGGAATTAAAAAGTCTTCATTTAAAAGATTTTACGAGTAACGAAAAATCAATGATTTTTTTAAATTCAAAACAAATTGTACTGACCCGACTTTCTTCGAAACCACACCACAAAGATTCGTTTATCTGCCCTAGTTGTTCGATTCCTGCCTTCTGCCTTTTGGGGTTTTTTCATGCCAGCGTCAGCTGATGGTTTCTCCCTGGAGTTTGAGTGACAACTGGGCTCCTCCTGTCTCCAGGACTCTTTTCATTATTCTGGCCTATCTCAATAATGCAGTAGTTTGGATGGTCTCCACTCGTCCTCTTACTTCCATGTCCTCCAGTCCTTCTTCTAATCCTCTGGTGACTGTACCAAGAGCACCAATTACGATTTCATGTTCCACAGCTTTTTCAATTCCCTAGCAAGGTCAAGGTACTTACCCCTCGGTTCACATTCTTTCAATTTCACTTTGTGGTCCGCCGGGAAAGCAAAGTCCACAAATCTGTTGATTATTATAAGATCTTGTCGTCAGGGCGAGATTTGGTGATCCGTTTGTATCTCAAAATCCCAGAGGAATTAGTGCGTCTCATTCTCCAAGACAAACTACGTGTTATGCATACACCACTTAATGTTATGGTCAAACTTCAACTTCTTGCACAATTCCCATCGGATCATCTTGCCTACCCAGTCGTGCATAGCCTTACATTCCTTCTGTGCTAATTTGCTGCAATCGTTTATTATGTGATTGATCGTTCGTCTATATCACCACATAACCTACATTTGTTGTTTTGTTGCATCTTATCTATTCTAGCTTTGATATGGTTAGTCTTAATGGGGTTGTTTTTTGCTGCTATCAGGAGAGATTCCGTTTCTCTCTTAAAGTTTCCTTTTCTTAGCCACGTCAAGGTTTTCTCATGTGAGATGTTGCTTGTTAGTCGCTTGAAACGTTCATAGAGTAGTTTTAATCCTACTTTTGTTTCCTGGTTATTGTCGTTCCGATGGTCCTCGTGTCGTTAGCATTTTTTCTGGTGGCACGTCTTCTTCCTCCCTCTCTTCTTGACACATATAGTCTGCCAACGTCATCTCTGGGATGCAATGCCTTATTCATGGTCATTAGTTTTCTTATTCTCTGATCCATTTGCTTAAGTTCTTCTCTGACCCACTTCAAGAATGGTCCCGAGTATCTTACAAGGGAGATAGCCCAGGTATTTCTCCCTTTGGACTAGGTTCCTGCTATAGAGTTTTGTCTCGTGTAAATTTCTGTATTATTATAAGTTACTCTTTAAGAGTTTTGCACACTATCGTTAGCTGATGGTCTTTCACTGAAAGTATTCTGGTCGTTCTCAATAATGCAATAATTTAGATGGTCTCTACTCGTCCTCTTATTTCCAAGTCCACTAGTCCCTTTAATAATCATTTGGTGACTGTACCAAGAACACCAATTACAATTGGTATAAACGTCATTTTCATGTTCCACGATTTTTTCAATTCCCTAGCGAGTTTGAAGTACTTATACTTCCTTTCACTCTCTTTAAACTTTACTCAGTGGTCAACTAGGACTGCAAAGTCCACAATTTTGCAAGTTCTCTAATTGAAAAAATACTCAGGAAGAACTAAAATGGCTCTCGGTGAAATCGATCCACGTCATCACAAATTTTGACTACCCGTCAAATTCTAAAAGGTGTACGAGCAAAAACCAAGTGGCAACAATATTGTTAGCCGACTTCTCCATTTGACTCCATACACAGAGGAAAGATGGAGCTAACACTTCTCGCCAACGGACTCCCCAAAGAAACCGTCACAGCCATATAAAAACATATATAAAACACGAAAGTAAAAGTCCGTTCACCGAATGGAGACACAGACTTCTTCGACATTGTAGCAGGTGACATTAACCCCATACCTGTTTAACATCTGCCTAGACTACATGCTTACAATGTCTGTTGATTTAATGAATGAAAACAGTTGAAAGCTGGCAAAGGAAAAAGAAGCATAAGACACACCCCGCACAAACAATTACGTATGCGGACTACACCGATGACATAGTGCTTCTGGCATATACGCCTGCACAAGCCGAAACCCTGCTACATAGTCTGGAACGAGCAGCTAGTGGCATAGGCTTCCATGTCAACGCAGACAAGACCGAATACATGTGCTTTAAGCAAAGAGGCGACATCTACACACTAAGGAGTGCTCCTTTAAAACTGGTGGACATGTTCACCTACCTAGGAAGCAGTGTCTCGTCAACCGAGAAACACACGACTAGCAAAGGCAAGGGCAGCTATCGATAGGCTATCGGTCATATGGAAGTCAGACCTGAGCGATAAAATAAAACAGTTTTTTCCAAGCAGCGGTCGAGTCGATACTGCTATATGGGTATACGACGTGGACGCTAACTAAACGTATAGAGAAAAAGCTTGATGGCAATTCCAATTATAAATGCTGCGAGCTGTATTAAACAAGTCCTGGAAGCAACACCACACAAAACAGCAGCTGTACGGTCACTTACCACCCATCACGAAAACTATCAAAGCTAGACGAACCAGACATGTGGGACACTGCTGGAGAAGTAAGAACGAACTCATAAGCGATATACTCATGTGGACCCCTTTATATGGACGGGCAAAGGTAGGACGACCAGCTAGAACTTATATACAACAGGTCTGTGCCGATACAGGATGTAGCCTGGAAGACCTCCCGGGAGTGATGGACAATACAGACGGGTGGTAAGAGAGAGTCGTGGAAATAAGTGCTGTGAGCTCGACATGATGATGATAAAGTCTGGTCATCTGGCCGAGATTAGGTGATCGTGTGTATATCAAAATCCCAGAGGCGTTTGTGTGTCTCATTCACCAGGAAAGATGCTGGGTTGTGCATATACCATTTGTTCGTATGGTCAAGTTTCAATTCCTTGCACAATTCCCAGTCGATCACCTTGCCTACCCAGCCGTGTCTAGTCTTACACTCTTTCTATTCTAAATGGCTGCATTAGCTTATTATGTGATTGATGGTTTCGTCTATATCACCACATAATTTACATTTAATGATTTCTTGCGTCTTATCTGTTCTTGCTTTGATTTGATTTGTTCTTACAGCGTTGGTTTTTTTTTTTGCTTCTATGGGGAGTGATTCAGTTTCTCCCCTAAGGTTTCCCTTTCTTAGCCACGTTCATGTTTTCCCGTTTGAGATGTTGCTTATTAGTAACTTAAAATATTCATAAAGTTATTTTTCGTCCCACTTTTGTTTTCTAGTTATTGTCTTTCTGTTGGTCCAAGTGTTGTAAGAATTGTTTCTGGTGGCTGTAACCAGTCTTTCTCTGCGCATTTCTATGTAGTCTTCGAGTCGTATTGATGCGTAAACCGTGTCTTCAATGCTGGTAAGTCCTCTTCCTCTTTCTTTTCTTGACACATAAACTGTCAACGTCATCTCAGGGATGTAATGCCGTATTCATGGTCATTAGTTTTTTTTGTCCATTTGTGTAAGTTATTCTCTGGTCCATTTCAAGGGGAACTGCCCAGGTATTTGTTCCTTTGATCAGGTTTCTGCTGTACACTTTTGTCTCGAGTAGCTTTCTAGTTCTCCTGGGATACTCTTTCTTTTCTTTTTTTCTCTCATTTCCCCTTGTTTGATAGTGTCAGCTTCCAAGATGCCCAAGCATTTGTAGGTTTCCTTTTCTCCGAGCGTTCTAATTTTGTCTTGATTTGGTAGTTCCATTTCTTCCGTAATATGTCGTTTACCACTTTGTACATTAGGTGATTGAACTTTTCCTGCGATTTACGAAGTTTTATCCGGCTGTGCATTCTCTGAGCATATGGTTGAGTGGCATCATCGTAATCATAAATAGTAATGGTGATAGTGCATCTCCTTGGAATATACCTCTTTGGATCGTCGCTTCAACTAAGCTTTTCCCTCCTGCTGTCAATTCCACTTTCCAGGTTTCCATGGTTTTTTCGATAAAGTTTATGACTTTATCGTATATTTTGAGGCAATTTATTATCCAGCTTTTTGTGACCATATCGTATACTTTTTGTCGTCAATCAAAGCCATAGCTTGATATTTTCATCTGGTCTTGCTCGCGTTCAGGATGTATAATCATTATTTTCATTATTATTATTTCACTTCTTACGAGGTTTCGCTCTTGTTTTAGTTGGCCTTTCACAAGGGTCTTAGTAAAAGATAGTATCCAGGACTTTCTGAGTATTCTAGCCGATTATTATTATTGTTATTATTATTATACTCCTTGCGAATTCTTAACACCAGCTCTAATTGTTTGTTTTTTTACTGAGGTCTGAGAGACAGCAAGTCTGCTCATGTTTCCTTGATTCTTCACAGTATCTTAGCTGATCTTATTAGAGCTGTGGTTTAAATGATTTCTATTTTTCTTCCGATCACTAGTTCATCTTTTCCAGGTTCTTGGAGACTGTTTCAAGGGCTCCAACAACGATTAGCATCACTATCACCTTCATCTTCTACAGTATTTTCAGCTTTCTAATAAAGTTCAGATATTTGTCCAGCTTTTTGCCTTCTTTCTTTTTTACAGTGATCAACTGGCACTTCAAAATCGATTATATTACAGGTTGTTTATCAAAATTAGGTCTCGTCTTCTGGTTTGAACTGAGTGATCCGTTTCTATATTGATATTGTTGTTTCGCATCTTATGGAGCCAGATTTTATAGAAAGCAGCAACTCTTCCAAATATTCCCTGACACACGATTCGTAAATATTTGCCTTCTTTTCTGATTGAATCCTTGGATTTCAATAATCTTTCGTATTAACTATGTCTTAATATCCCATATCCCGTATATTTCTATCTCCAAGTCTCTCACAGAAATTTTGATTTCAGATGACATGGCTCTGTCTATTAGATTTCACCTCTAGTCTTCTGGACGAGATTGTACGATCCGTTTGTATTTTAAATGCTAGCGTTTCATTTTCTATGACGGATTCTGAATTGTGCACATACTATTTGCCAGTTTGTGCAAATACTATTTGTCAGTCTCTTGCACAATTCCCAGTGAAGTACATCCTCCACCAAGTCATTCCTGCTCCTGCATTCCTTTTTTGTGCTGCGTTCACTGATATTTGATTAACTGTTTCATTTCTATCACCCCATTGATCAATTCTTGCTTTGAAATTATTAGTTCTATTCATAGATATGCAGTTTTTCTCTCCAGGTTTCTCACTTGTCATTTCATCTGCAATTTACTTTATTTGTCACTTGAAGTATCCATACTGTTGTTTTTCTTCCCATTTTATCCCATATTTTGTTTATAATTGTTTTCCTATTAGTCTTTAAGTTATTTCAGTTGTTTCGGTTACTTATTGCTGTAATAAATACCTCTTTACTCTTCTTGGCATATTCTTTCAGTCGCAGAATTGTTGTATATATGCTATTCTCAATGCTTTCTAGTCCTCTTTCTGCTTTACCTATCCCACAGTATCTGTTTTTGTCATCTTCTATTAATAAGGCCTTGTGTAGCGTCATTATTTTCTTTGTTCTAAATCTTTGAATCTCCCCCTTGTCAAGTTTAGGAAGGGTACAAAATATCTTACAGGAGATACCGTCCAGGTATTTATTTATTTGATTAGATTTCTATTGCCGTTTATTTTACTCATTTGAGAGTTTTTCACACCAGCGTTAGCTGATGGCTTTTCACTGGAGCTTGAGTGACACTAAGTCTCCTCAAGTCTCGAGGACTCTTCTTAGTATTCTGCCTAATATAAAAAATGCTATAGTTTAGACGGTCTCCACTCGTTCCTTTATTTTCAAGTCCTCTAGTCCTTGTACCAATCCTCCTTTGGTGACTGTATCGAGCACATCAATTATATTAGATATCACCGTTACCTTCATGTTCTATAGCTTTTTCAATTCTCTAGCTAGGTTCAGGTATTTATCTCTCTTTTTGCCTTCCTTCAGTTTTACCCTGTGATCATCTGGAAAGGCAAAGTTCACTATTCAGCATGTTATCCTCTTTTGTTGTTCAGTTCGTCTGGTCAAGATTAAGTGATCTGTTCGTATCTCAAAACCCCAGAGAATTTTGTGCGTCTCATTTTTCAAGAAAGATTCTGGGTTGTGTATAAACCATTTGTTCGTCCGGTCGAATTTAAACCTCTTACACAATTCCCTTGCCAACTCAGGCACGTCTTGTTTTTATTATTATTATTATTATTTGAACTCTGTTTTATATTCATTCTTAACCAGGTACCCACCCGAAACTAAAGGCGATAAATGCTGTTATTACTTAATATTAACGCAGTTTGACACATTGTAACAAAATATAAACTTGTGTAAAATGCAATGGAAAATTCCAAGAAATCTAAAAGTGATTAAAGCAGAAAAAAGATTAATTAAATGTTTAAAATATATAGATGCATAAATGAAAAAAGTTATATCATATTTTTTCCATAAAATATTTTTAAATGAATAAAGCTCTTCTCAAAATTAAAAAAAAAAACGAGTTTGTAATTGATACCACTATGTTTTGAATTTCGTTTAATGATGAAATTCCATAGTGTTTTTTTAGGTGTCAGCTGCTTTTTATGAAATTAAGCATCCTCCAATCATTTGTTTTTTTTATTGTCTTTAACATTTTAATTTAGAAACTTTTTTTCTATTATTATCTATTTTTAATTTGTCAGAGGACTTTCTTAAGTATTATAATTCTAAGGGTCGTATAAAGAAATGAGACCAAATACTTTCATTATTCTGAGTAATAAAGTTATCAATGTTCTCTTTATTTCTGAAATTCAATTAGTGTACTCATTGACCTTCTTCAAGTGTTGGGTGAGTCAAGAAATGTGAAAGAGCATCGGAAAATCATAATCCGACGCTAAACGGCCGTTATTCAATTAAACTAATAGGGAAAAATCTCTCGAAGACATTCGAACCCGTATACTCTCGTTTCATTTGTTCTCTACCGCGTATACTAATTAGGAAGGATCTCAAATCTAAATGTTAATGCATTTAGATTTCATCTATTCTTCAGTTTTCCTGGCTGCTTCACAAGAATATGTTTGATGTTTTGTTATCTATTCTTTCGAAATATTATCTTGAATTTTTATTACATGAACCATTGGCAGTTTTTTTTTATCACTTTTTTAAAAATATATATTGGTTTTACCTTTTGTTTCAATTGCCTTCCATCGCAACCACCCACATGTTCATTCCAGTAAACTGCAGGAATTGGAAATGAAGAATAATCTCTCAGTGAGACTCAAGATAACTACACTCTTAAATAATTATCATTTTAAAGATCATCTCAAGGATTATCTCAAATCACTGAAAAAAATTGATGTGGTCAGAGATGATGTTTTAATTAGTAGTGTCAGAAAGAGAATATGTTCAAACTCCTTGTCTCGACAAACACCTTTGGAATCTTGAGAGCAAAGCATCCCAAAGATAGCGATCAAAATAACAAGAACAAAGATACTAGACGGAACAGTTCACAAAATGACGATAGCTACATCCAAAAATTGATTTTCAACTATTTTGTCAGTTCTTACGATAATATTAATTCAATGCCACAGTATTGTTAGAATAAATGCGATGGAAATAACAACGCCCCTCTCAGTGGATGTTTAACAATTATAAATTACGATCCAAATACCACTTAAGTAGACGCACGCCCGAGCACATTGACCCAAGCCACAAGACGAATAAAAGCTCCCCTCGTCTCCAGCTTATTGTCGTATTCTTTCTGTTTCTTTGAATCAATTTCCGCCTCCTACTGGAACGTTTAAGGTCTCAAGTGTTTTGGGCAAAGGTTAAGAAGATCGGCCGCGCTCTGATCCGTTGAGAACCGACAACAATACAAACCTTGAACAACATCAGCCACTTGATTCCAAATACCGCACCCCCCGCGATTTATCTCCTTTTCCCTCCCTTTCCATTTTCTGCTCACCGGGAGCCGCAAGGAAGAGTGAGCGAGCGAGCTAGAGAGAGAGAGAGAGAGAGAGAGAGAGAGAGAGAGAGAGAGAGAGAGAGAGACAACGATCTGAGACAAGGGCTGCAATGTCATTGCTCAGCTCTCTCTCTGCCACATACTCAGTGCTCTCCTTGCGTTCAATCTTACTCTCCCTAACCTTGCTCTCCTCCCTCGTGGCCATGTTCAATTAGACAACAGACTGAAATTAAGTGCGCGTGCAATTCAATTGGCTTCATTGAAACCAAACAGGCTAACAGGCAACGGGGCGCTCCATACGTGCATAAATGTCTGTGCACTTGTGTGTCAATGACTATGGGGAAGCGTGCGTGCGGGTTATCACACGTGATTGTATTTGTGTGTTATATAACAGAGTGTGGCTTTGTTTATTTTCTTAAATTCCCTTTAATCTACTTAATGTATAATGAAAACACCGAATGAATTTATATATATAAACAGTATATATATATATAGTATATATATATATATATATATATATATATATATACTATATATATCAGGACTATAATTCTCTCAGCCTATCTACATACACACATACACACACATAGACACACACAGACATATACATGTAAAAATAACAATAAAAGACAAGGGAATGCAGAATTATATATATGAGAATAAAGATTAGGATAAGAGTAATATGTACTTACAATCAAGATTACATACATACATCAGAAGGAAAAAGAGTAAAAGAAACTGTTAGCTGCATTTTATGAACCGATTTAGATTAATAGATTAGAGCGATTGATAGCAATGACAGATCTATAATAAGAATGTGATATATATATATATTATATATATATATATATATATATATATATATATATATATATATAATATATTGTAACAGTTTATGGCAGTCACTGTCTTACTTGGTGGGTTTGTGGTAGGCAAAATGCTGCATATTTTGGAGAGTCCTCAGTATCTTGATAGAGCTATTTTGAATAATAATATAATAATAATAATAATAATATATATATATATATATATATATATATATATATTATATATATATATACATTAGTTTTTTATATATATTTAATAGCATGGATGTTTATCTGCGACCCAAGGTTTTATGCTGCCTTATTGCGACTATCATCAGGAAGAGAAAGAAGTTATTTGAGAAATCGAAAAAATCGAAAAATTCAGTCAGGTGAATGTTACGTGAGATTTGTTTAGCTCTTTTTTTGTATATGTGTGTATGCGTGTGTTAAATTTGTATTAGAGATTGTTAATGTGTGTGTGTGTGTGTGTGTGTGTGTGTGTGTGATGATACATGTGTTTCGCGGTAGGATTGAGGTTGGCTCCTGAATATGGTCGTGGCGAATGTAGCAAAGGTTCTTACTAGACAGGATTTGATCGAATAGAATTTTTCCATGTATTTGTGTGTGCGCGTAGTGTTTGATTTTAACTAAGGAACGAATTATCATCATCATTGCCTACGAAGAAAATAAATTTTGATTTGTAAGTATAATAGGTGAAAATGTATGGTAGGTCTGAATGGTAAGATATATCATGAGGTATTATGCAATGTTAGTATTTTGTTGTTTTGTGCTAGATTGTAATAAATTGTATGGGCTGTTTATGCTGTGTTAATGTTATATTAAGTATATGTTATTGTAATCTATGATTGTATGTACGTAAGGAATATAATGTATCAATACGTTGCAATAAGTGTTTGTATTAGCTATGTCGTGTTAATGTTCTTTAATGTATGTATGTATTCGCGCGTGCGTGTGTAGTGACGATTATAACTAAGGAACGAATTTTCATCATTATTTGCATTACGAAGAAAATAAACTTAAAAGGTAAAAAGGTCTGGTGGGTCTAAAACGTGAGAATGAGTGTGATGCGAATGTAAGATGAAGCATTATTCAAAATTAGTTCTTAATGTTGGAATATGTTTTGTGTTGGATTACGATAATAATTTCTATTAGTTGTCTATGTTGTGTTAATGCTATATTACATATAAACTATTGTAATCTATGGTTGCATGTAGGGCATCTCTGGTGGTGTAACGGTTAGCAAGTTAGACTAGCAAACCGACACGAGTGAGTTCGAGTCTCATTGGGCGCCCCATTCATTCGGCCTTGTGCCACATCAAAGCAAAGAGCTTTGTAAATTACTATGGTTGCATGTACGTAAGGAATATGGTGAATATATTGTATGAGTTCGTCCTTCTTCAGCAGTGTCTCGCATGTCTGGTTCGTCTTATTTGGATGATTTTAGAGATGGGATGTAAGTGGCCCACACAGCTGCTATTTCTGGGGATGTTGCTTCCAGGATTTGTTCAATATAGCTTATAGGATTCTTGTATAATTTCCGTCAAGCTTTTTCTCTCTACGCTTTGTCAGTGCATCAATGTGGTTGCCATTCATGCAGTAGAATGACGCAACCACTGCTTGGAAAAAATTCCGAATTATTTCATCGGATAAGTTTGACTTCCATATGATTGATAACCTATTGAAAGCACTCCATGACTTTGCTAGTCGTATATTTATGTCATTTTCAGTAGATGAGAACCAAGGTGAACTTGTCCACTAGTTTCAGCGAACCACCATTTAGTGCGGAGATGTCTCCTTTTGATTAAAACACATGTACTCTGTTTTGTCTGCATTGAAGTGGAAGCCAAGGCCACCTGCTGCCTGCTCCAGACTGTGCAGCAGGGACTTTGGCTTGGGTAGGTGTATTTGCCAAAAGCACTATGTCCATCTGCGTAGTCTGTGATCATAATAGTTTATGCGGGGTATCGTCTGTTTCATGCTTTTTTAGTGTAAAGCCATTTTTCTTTCATTAGATCTATCGAAGTTTGAAGTACGTAGTCTAGGCTGATTATGAATAAATATGGGGCTCATATATCCCCTTGTAGGACATCAGCCACAATGTCAAAGAAGTCTGTGTCTCCATCCGGTGAGCGAACGTTTACTTTTGCGTTTTTATTGAAGCACCATTATGGCTGTGAGTTTCCTTTGGGGGAGACCATAGGCTAGAAGTATTTGCTTCATCATCCCTCAGTGTATGGAGTCAAATGCCTTGGAGAAATTACAAATAAGTGTCACCTCGAGTTTTTTTCACACGAACACCTAAAATTCGACGGATTGTTAGAATCTGTCATGTGATTGGTTTCTCCTAAAACCATTTTGATTCTCCAAACAATTTTCTCAATTTCTGGTCTGATGCGGTTGAGTAATCGAGCATTATAAATCTTAGCTGATATGGAAGTAAGTGTTTTACCTCGGTGGTACGTGGCAATTCTGAGGCCACTTTTCTTGGGGAAAGGGATGATGCAGCCTTTTGTCCATCTCTCAATTGTGTCCTAGTTATATACGGCGTTGCAGTATCGGAGCAGTGGTCGTCAAAATTCATTGTCCCTTCGACTTTTGGTGGTATTTCACAAGACGGTAGCTTTCCCATTTTTAATTTTTGTTTGTACTACATCGAGTTCTTCTGGAGTAAACAGTCCTAGTTTGATGTCAAGTGATTTTAAATAATTTTCGAGATAGGTTTATCTGTAACATTCGGGGATTTTCCAAGCAGATTCTTGAAATGTTTTTTGCATATCTGTATTCTTTCTTTTCGGTCCTATTTACCAACCCCTCCGCTCGGGCAGGATATGAGACAAGGTCAATTTTTAAGCGGAGTTTGACAGGTTTGAATTCAGAGTTTCTTCTCCTAGACTAGTTGCCTCATCAAGGCTGAAGAACCCATTCTGTCCTACTATTTACCCATAGCTGGAGGGAGAATAATTGGATTCATACCTTTCCCAAGGGTATTAGTGCTATGTGAAATGCAATCAGTCTCGTCCAGGATTTGAACTCGAGTCGCCGTGTCCATTTCCTACGACGATAACAATTACACCACGGGCACCTCTATATTCTTTCTTTTTGGTAGGCAGCTTTTAATTTAGATCTGGTAGTGCTCTTCCTCTTACTTGTTTCTTTTACTGTCTAATACGCTATTTAAGATTGACTATCTTCAACCAAGTTTCGAATTCTATTGATTTAGCCTTGAATCTATTCGCTTTGTTCTTTTTGGTATGCGTTAATTTGTTCTCTTTGTGTCTTCTTCAGTTTCTGAACGTTGGCATTAGTTAGGTTCCTTTTATTACATAGGGATGCTGTTTTCACGTTGTCTTGTTTTTTCTTAACTGTCAGTGTCCCCCAGGGAACTCTGTGTTTGGCTCTTAGTTTGCTTGGTTTGCATACTGCGACTGCTTCCATGTGAGCATTGACGAAATTTTTATATCATTCGGAGTAAGTGTTTCGGATATTTCCTGAAAATTATTTATTTCATAGTGTTATCGTGTATTTATCGCTAATATCTCTATTGTTAAGCAGGGACAAGCCATAGTGTTGGCCTTTGATTGTTTGCATCGTATTCCTGCGTAGGTTCCGACCTATCTTGCTGTGACAATTCTATGATCGGAAGACGCACCTTCAAAAGAGGAATATGCCTCACAATATATATATATATATATATATATATATATATATATATATATATATATATATATATATACGAGGTGCATACGATAAGTTTCCAGACTTTTTTCGTATGAGAATTTTGATTGATAGTACACACATGAAAACTTCCATTGGGACTTCCAGAAGATGTTGGAACGGTGCAACAAGTGCATTGCAACCGGAGGAGATTACTTCAAAGGGGACTAGAGTTTCATGTGTGAGCGTGTCAATGACCTTCGTCACAGCCTCTTTCATCTCCTCAATTGTCTCATAACGACAGCCTCTGAGCTTAGGGAATAACCAAAAGTCATAGGGAGCAAGGTCTGGACTAAAGGGAGGCTGAGGAACTGTCTTGATGCCCATTTTAATCAAATAGTCTGTGACATGGATGGAGTTGTGGACTGGTGTATTGTCCTGGTGGAAATGCCACTGGCCCGATTTGAAGAGTGCGAGCCTCTTCCGACGGAATATCTTCCTGAACTTCGTTAAAACCTCAACATAGTAACCCTAACCCTAACCCTTTGGCCAATCAACTGTGGTGTATTGACTTCCTTACTCCTTCCACACCTCTCATCATCCCCGACAGACTCCCTGGCTTCCTTGAATCTCTTATGCCCCTCAAAAACTGATGCTCGATTCATGCAAGATGGTCGAAAAGCAGTCTGAAGTATTCCATACGTTTCTGTGGCATTTTTTCCAAGTTTAAACAGAATTCTATTGCATATCGTTCTTCTAAAGTGTCCTCACATCCAGATTGGATTTTTGAAATTCACCAGCTGTGACAATCAGACTTTAGTAGGGTGTATTCCAATTCCTGCTGTAGCTCTTGATTTGAACCTGAAATCATAAAAATTGGTCAGTCATCCCATAAGATGTATAGCAATAACATAGTGAATTTTCAAGAGTCTACGACAAATTTAAATGCCCATACGAAAAAAGTCTGGAAACTTATCGTATGCACCGTATATATATATATATATATATATATATATATATATATATATATATATATATATATAGTTCAACCACCTGCTTTGACTATAGATCATGGCAACGTGATGTAATTTAAACGTATATGCTTCGTTTGAAGATAACAATTTTTCTTTACTCTCTAAGTGATCAGATATCTAATATATTGCAAAAAACTTTATATATTCAAAATAATTTGGCACTATATTAGTATTTATTTTATAAATACAACATCCAGATGAATCTTGAATTGATGTCTATTGTATTTTGTAATGTCATTCTTAATATTTGGTTAAAAACTTGTCATATTTGTATATATTCTCATGTCTGTGCAGCTGTATTTGCATGTCTCACATCTCGGATAAGTTTTCGTGTATGCGTATTCATGTGTATGTGTGTGAGTGAATTGTTGTTAACTATTTCGTTTTCTTAAACTAAATCAAATCTATATAAGCAATTTTCTTGTGTTACCATCAAATGATCTGCCGTAGACACACCGAGTGATATGAAGTTAGATCCAGTAGAATATTTTAACGTTTACAGACAAATTGTTTATCGTGGTTTTTTTCCCAACTACATAATCCAGTTAGTGAGAAGCCATGCTACTGAAAGATGCAATTCTTTGTTAAGAATTTAAATTTCAAACTTAAAAATGTAATTAACGAGTTATTTTTCTAATTAAAATGATTATTTACTTTTCATTAAACATTGCTAATTAGGTTTTAAGCAGTTGATAAAAAATATTGCAAAGGGTTATTGATTAGTAAGGACTGTTAGTCCTTACTAATCAATAACCCTTTGCAATATTTTTTATCAACTACTAGACAAAAGTGTTTCAATTGATTAATCTCTCACGACGATTAAAAAAAAAACCTCTCGAAATAACTCTTTGAAACTGTCCAAAGAAGATACACTGAAGAATACGCCAATGGGATATTTACCAATGATGATTTTTCACCCAAACTTCAGCTGCTTAGTCGGCTGGGGCTGTAAAATATACTGACTGTATTTCTGCAGAGGAGTAAAAAAACCCTTAGTGAGTATCCTAGATATGTGGGTGGTGCCTGTTAGGGTCTTATCTGAGAGTCAAATAGAAATAAATAATCATTTTCCATACTTGAAACCATTTAATTGTGTACAAAGAAACGTCTGATGTTTAATTGAATTATGAGTATTACATAGCAAGTTTCGGAACTATTTAACTGTGTGAAAATAAAACTATTAGTGTTAGATCGCAATAACTGAAATGATTTGTGTGCTAACAAATGAGTCCAGGCTCGTTTAAAAGCAATGTTACCTATAAACTATTCATTTACAAATGATATATATTTGATATATATGTATAAACAGGATTATGCATTTAATTACCTTCAAGGGTTGTTATGACATAAAATACATACAACCAACCAACCAACCAACCAACCAACCTTTGTCGTTATTTATATTTAACTATTTCTTATAACATGACTCATATAAAAACAACACTTCCCAACTTTTACCATTGGTACTAAAAAAACCGTTTCACTTTCGTAATTAGCAGTTGTAATACGAATCTTGACTCTTAATCTGCGTAGCCGTGTTCTTCGGCAAGTCATTCATAACTATTATATGAAAATTGAAACGTAGATATAAAACATTGTATATTTTTTATGTCTCTATAATCAAATATTCAAAATAGTTATACATGATTGATGAAGTGCGTTTATATTTTCATCAAAAAGTTTTTAATTTTTATATTTCGAAACGTAGCAGCAGATGTTAAAATATTTGCTTCCCTTGTAAAATTTTGAAGAAATCGGGAAGATGAGTGTAAATGTCACTAAATTCTCATTCTTCCTGTTCTCTGTAAATTAGTGGAATTCATTTGTTTTAAATTGTCCTGTTCGTTTACATCACTTTCATTCCTCGTAAATTACAATCACTTATATTTCTTACTCTTGTTTCATCAAATATCGCGGTGTGCTTGTTACTCTGGCAGTCTTTTCTCACTCTAAATGAATGCGTAAACTTAGACATCTGTTACAGTAATTACCGTCATATATTTGTTGCCACTGTTACAAAAATAGATAATAAATATTGTTATACAGGTTGAAGTACCCGTCAACACGTAGCCAGAGATTAAGCAAGATAAGAAATTGCTGTGATACTCCAGGTGTATTTCTCTGAAAAAGAAATCGACAAAATCAACAAGTACGCGAATCGGCCGACAAGTTCATTGGCTGACCAAAATTCTCTAATGAAATGAGACCAAATAAGGTTTATTTTTAAACATAGTCCCTTTTGCAGTCCACTCGCTTCTTACATCGGTGTTGCAGTGCTAGGATCTCATTGTTCAAAAAAGTCATTGACAGCAGATATAACGTCACCATATGAACTTTTCAGACCAACCACGTATTTAAGATATGACCAAACTTTCACTAGCAGTAACTTCCCCGAGTAAGAATCGAACTGTCATTTATAAGAATATATTGTGATTTTTGATACTGAAAATTAATCATGAATACAGAAAGTTATAGCTAAAGTTTTTTGAAAATCTTGTAAATAATTCTATTACAATCAAAACAAGTAAAACAATTACATGAATATAAACAGATCTGAAAATGCAATGTTGAAAGTGCATGAACTGACCCTAATCAAGCAAGAAAACGAATTACTCTGATTATGTAATATAGTCTTCTATATTTATAAATAAAGAGTGCTTAATATTGGTATTTGTGAAGATGTAGATCTTAGTAATGACAGCGATGACAGTAATGTCAATCGACAACTGAAAATTGTTAGTTTTTCGCCGATGAGATCATCAGACTCAGTCACTATGCACCGGAGATTGTGTCTACTCTATCCTAACACACATACACACCAATGTTGTGTATGTGTGTGTAAAGAGAGAGAGAGAGAGAGAGAGAGAGAGAGAGAGAGAGAGAGAGAGAGAGAGAGAGAGAGAGGCTGATAAGAAATCCTCTAATAGATATCGCATTACTAAGAGATCATAGGCCATCTGAACGAGAATTAAAAGAATATAAAACACGTGACTATCATTTTTACTCCCTTTTGTTCATTATTATCATCATTATCATCATCATTATAAATATTTAGAAAACTCAAAATGGAAGCAAATGGTAAAAATTACAATTAATATGTATTAAATTTTCTTTTTGTAGAATAATAATAATAATAATAATAATAATAATAATAATAATAATAATAATAATAATAATCGCAACAAGAAGTGTATTTTTGTGGCGGAGGTGAATAGGGCAAATGTAAACCTGACATAACAACATCAGTTTGTGTAATTTCAACTATTAACACGTGTAAGGCAAGTGATTTTACTTTGTATTGTTTTTATATTATTATTCTTTTCTTGCTTTTATATTCACATTCGTCTTAGATTTTCTGCCTGACTAAACATCAGGGTAGGAGTTTCTGGAGACATGCCGTCTGGGCAGCTTGCATTTCCAAAGACCTGAAAAGTTAAAAGAGAAAATAAATAAAGGAAATACAACAGTAAAACAAATGGGGAAGGAAAGTTGAAACGAAAAAGAATGAATGAAATGCAGAAATGAAGAGTATAAAAAGAGGGTCTAAAAAGGGTCAGGGTTAGAGGAGAAGAAAATGACGGGAATTTAAAAATAAAAAGATAAAATGCATAATGAAAAATACCAAAGAAATGTAACAGGAAAAGAAAAGAAAGAAAGAAAGAAAGAAAGAAAGAAAGAATTGACAAAACAAAATGAAAATGTAAAGTAGAAAGAGAAAAACAGAAGAAAGAGATAAAAAGAAATACGTATATAACATTAAATAAAAAAGAAAAGAAAGAAAAACAGAAAAGAAAGAAAGAAAGAAAGAAAGAAAGAAAGGTAGGTGGCCTGCAAGAATGTGTAAATCTGGCAAAAAGGAGAAAAATAAAAATAAGAAAAGAAAGAAAGAGAATAGTCACAGTTGGCGAACTTGTCAACTCTTTAGGATAATCTCAAGCGTTCTCATTTTGAAACAATTTCCCTCCCCTGTCATCTCATAAGATCTACATACTCATATAAAAATAAGCATAAATATAAAAAAAAATGTAATAAAAACTCTTCCGCCAACCACTGTTCTCTAACCACCAGCTTACTTTTACGAAAGTGGATGGACCGTGAACGTGGTAGTTGAGGATGTTAGTGTCATCTGCGTGATGAATGGCTGTGAGGACTCACCCCTTCCCACAAATACACACCACGAATCTTTATCCTCACCGAAGACAGAATCTATTTGTCTCGTTGTCCATACCCTTCGCACTCGTTGATATCAAGAAAGGCATTAAATCGCATCAAAGTTTATACTGTCGCCTATTGTGGTTCACTTGATTCGCTTTAGCTAACCACATAGCTATGATCTTCTAGTCTCTTGACGAGAACTACATTTCCTTTTAGGCTCCAACATGATCCCTTTTTAGATTTTGTTTTGAGGAAATCTGGTTTATAATTGTTGAGAAGTTCAGAAACTTATATCTTCTTGACTGAACACCTATATTATAATGTTTCCAATCAATTGATGTCTGTTAACGTAACGCAGCAAAAATGACATATCATAGCGACGCGTTGGTAACACAATTGTGTTGAAATGTTCTGGCTCAGAAAATAAAGAAGTTTCCAAAGCAGTTTGAAACCTACTAACAGGTCTATGTTCATACTCAATTCGATCATCATAATTTCTGAAGAGAAATAACTATTAGATGCGAATTATTATTTATTAATAAGAAATCAAGTCCAATTTGATAGTTAGTTTAATACTCGCAAAGGTTGCCTTTAAGCAAGTTTATGTAAAATTCATTTTCCTGATGGATTAATTATTGTCTATGAGCGTGTACAAAATTTGATATGCCATAGAGTAACTAATCGCCCAAATCACCAATTATATCTGGAAAATTAACAGTGGTCCACTCAGAATTGCAATTCATTGGATTCAAAGTCTTTATAATATTGGAGTAACTGCAGTAAATTTTGGACGCTTTGCTGATTCTTCAGACTTGAATAATCACTAGAATTATCTGATGTGAAAATGCAATTATTCTAATTATTGCTATATATCAAAATGATAAAATAAGAATCCTATTCATAATAAATGATGGGGTAAAACGATGACATAATAGACAAAATTATCTTATTATTTCCCTCAGGTAACAAAAATAACTAGTGTCTTTGTTTCTAACAAAAATAAGTCTCTCAATGATGTACCCAATTGCAATGAGTAAAACGCGAGATTTCAAATTATCCAAAATCATAGAACGTAGTTTCTTTTCAATTTGAACGTCGGCAAGAAGTTAAAGATTGTCTGATCTCAGCAATTGTCTGAACAACTAGAACAATTACGACAGATGCCGAGAAATAGTACCGTTTGCACTTGCTTGTCCACCCCATGGTGGACGTGATTAACCACGTTTGCTCTCTTCATGTTGGTCGTCATCAATGCAACCTTCAAATTTTGGCCGTGTGAAACAAGGGAAAGGTTTTCTATTATGACTTCCAACACCTGCTTTGTGCTTTGAGTACCTTCTTTTCTTCGAGCAGAAATATTCTCTTTTCAGTCTCAACCTTCTTCACTTCCTACTTCTAATTATTATTATTTTATCACGTTTTACTGATCGCATTTTTGTTTCTCGTAAATTGATTTTCATAAAACCATCATAGCTTTCTTCTTCTTCTTCTTCTTCTTCTTCTTCTTCTTCTTCTTCTTCTTCTTCTTCTAAAATTTCCCCCTATTTTTCACTTTCTATTCTTGATTGCTCATCCATTTTTTACTGGCTTCTTTTCACCCTCTTCTGAATATCGCCTTATCTTTATTTATGTCTTCATAAAGTGAAGATTTAACGGATTAGTATTACAGACCATTTCATTTTCCTGGATGTACAGCTTATCTTGGTCTTGCGCCAGACTAACTTTCTTTTTTTTTTTTTTTTTTTTTTTTTGTCACTTCATCTTTCCTACAGCCTTTCTTGTCCTGAAAATTCTAATTCTTATTTCTTTTCTTTCTCACAATTATATTCTCTCTTTTTTCCCTCCTTTTTCTTTTTATTCTTTTCTTTCTTTTATCCCCCCTTTCTTTCTATTTTTCTTTTCTTTTCCTTGTTTTCTATTTTAAATGAGCTTTTCTTTCTGTAACCTTTTCCCAATATTTCTTCTTTCTTTTTCTTATTTTTCCTTTTTACAATTTGTTCGTTCTCTTATATTTCCCTTTTTTATTTCTATTTCCACCCGCTCCTTTTATTTCTGCTGCCATTTTCACCATTCGACTTTCTCCACCTTTCTCTCTTGGGGACTGTTGGCATACCAACAAAAGTGGTCAGCCCCGCTGGCCGTAGAGATTCAGCCGACGGTAACCAGACCAATTCGTCCATTTCCAGTTTCATTAAATCTTTTTCTGTCTCGGACGGCCACTGTAATACCTTACGTCTTCAAGCAATCAGAAAAATCTATTCCCCTGATCATTGTCCCAGCCAAAAACCATTTCCTCTTGCCGTACTTCCCTGCCAACCTTCCTATCCCACCGTAGTAACTCTCAACTTTCCACCCTACCTTCATTACAACCCGGCTATATCTTGATATTTTGATCTTTTCGTTACTTACAATATATTTACAAGGTTGTTTTGAATCGGAAATACGCAGAACATGGTGCAAGTATGTTGAATGGTGGCAAAAAATACTTGCAAACGAATGTGGATACGAAAATATATTTCTTCAAATATTATAGTATATTCAAAAATATATAATATGTGTTGTGCGAACGTGAAAATAGAATGAAATAAACGAAAGTAATTTTTGCATTAAGTTTTGATAGAAATCCAATAAATATTCACATGTATTTTAACATATAAATGAAAGAATAGTTATGAAACTAACGCAAAAAAACTTCATGTAAATTCTATGAATTTATCTAACCCCTTCTCTACGGACAGGATGTAACACAAAGTCAATTTATTTTTTTGGTTTGAATTCAGAGTTTTTCTTATCTTAGTCTAGTTGTCTTACCGATGGTAAAGAATTCCCATTATTTACTCATAGATAGAAATCAGAACAGATGAAGTGAAACACCAACAGTTTCGTCTCGGATTTGAACTCGAGTGGCTAAATCTATTTCTTATGACGGTAATCCTTTCGCTAAATGCGCCTATACGCACACAAGCGATAAAACATTGCCGAACTTGTTTTCTGCCCTTGAGTTCGTATCTAGCAAGTTGAAGGATGAAAAACTGATTTATTGTTTGTTATCACATACATTGTAATCTTTAGTGATCAGTACAAAAAATAGAGTTTATATATATATATATATATATATATATATATATATATATATATATATATATATATATATATATATATATATATATATATATATATATATATATATATATATATATATATATGGTGTTTTTGAAGACGAAAAGGAAGGCAAAAACGAAATACTATTGTCAATAATGGGCACCTCTGGTGGTGTAACGGTTAGCAAGCTAGACTTGCAAACCTACACGAATGGGTTCGAGTCTCATTGGGCGCCCCATTCATTCGGCCTTGAGCTTTGTAAATTACTACTATTGTCAATAATGATGATTACTTAAGAAGAGATTATAAGTGTGGGAACGTAAAAAAAAAGAAGAGAAAGGGATAAAATCAAAAAAAGTCATACACCAATTAATAAAGAATAAGGCAGCCTGTCAAAATGAAAGAGGGGGTTCCCATTGCGAAATGGCTAACGTGCCGGATTTCGACGTGATAATAAGCGAGTTCGAACTCTAGGTGCTCTATTGCGTTCACTTACGCATTTGAGAAAGGCATGAACACTCTTATTCTTCCCAGCTATGAGTTAAACTGTACCACAGCTGTTCTTCTACAAAGATGGCTTTGGCATGAAATAACCCACGGAATCTGATATGCCGCTAAAACAAAGAAACCAAACCAAACCAGACCAAAATGAAATAAATTTGAAAATGGTACAATAAGCAGGGTAACAAGAAAAGAAAAAAAAACAATGATGAAGGAGAATCTCATTTTTCTTCATCACTGAAGAAGAAAAATCGAACTGGGAGTGAAACAAATAAATGAAAAGCAAGCAAGCTAGAAAGAATGAAAATATTAAAAGTGTACATTTGGAAATAAAGTAAAACGTAACATCTAAACGATTAGGAAAAGAAAGAAAAAGGAGAGAAAGAAAGAGAGAGAGAGAGAGAGAGAGAGCGAAGAAAAATAGAAAGAAAAAAGGAGATGATTAAAAGGAAATACCCACTGAGGGTAAGACAGAAAAGAGCAGATGCGAAAAAGAGAGGGACAAAACAAAAATAAGAAAAACGTGCGGTGGTGGTGGGGGGGATTGCAGTTAAAAGAGATCCGAACAGATAAGAAGTCAGAAACAGGGTATAATCATGGTGCAAAGCTGAAGAAAAGGAGTGATTTCTAAAGAACGTAGATGTGAGTCGACCAAAATCCCGCCTGTTTCTGGCCATAGGTCTGATATGGGAATTACAAGCCAACTATCACAGAAAAAGATAAACACTGTGTCCAGAAGAAATGGACAGGCCGTAATCAATGTCCACCCAAACAAGCACCTGCTCTCCCTTTTTAATACGACCTTTCACACATTTTTCATTTTTCTCTTTCTATTCTCCCATCATTCGATTCGGTTTTACACGATTACGTTATTCTATTCATTCTCTTTCGTATTCTTCTTTTCATTGTCTCAATATATTTTTCTCTTTCACTCTTTCAATAGTCTTCAACTACTCTTTCTCACTAACATAGATGTTATATTCTTTCTTTCTTTCTTTCTTTCTTTCTGTTTGTTTGTCTCTCTTTTGTTCTCTTCATTGTCTTTCTTGTTTTTTAATCTTCAGCCTCTTGAGTAATGCAGATTTTACCCACAAATACTGCAGCTTACGAAAATAGATATTTTCTTTTCTGATTCATCTGTTCATTACTGTAAAGATTTAAGCAAGCATTACGAATAATGCAAAGTCTAAAGAAATTTAATATGGTAGGGACTGAAGTAATAATAAAAGTAAAACAAAAAATCATAATCAAATAGCATTTAACACAGATACCAACATAATAACTATTCTTAATAACTAAAAATCAGTAACTGTATTAGTAAACATTTTTCCAATTGATCGTTTAAAAAAAAAAGCTGTAAACGATCCAACTGATAACTTGAAAAGAAAACTTTTGAATCAGAACAATAAAAACTCAACAATCAACTCTAAACTTCACAACCCCTGATGACAACCAAAAGTATGGTAGAAAGCGTTTGAGCGGAAGATATGGGACAATTCCTTTACCATGTAGATCCCGACACAAGAAAAATAACAAGGAGACTGGAAAAAATAAAATTAAAGTAATCAACAGTGTTCCATCGTCTTTAACAAAACTTGCTTGAATGACAACTTGCTGCCTAAATATACACTCTTTAATATATATATATATATATATATATATATATATATATATATATATATATATATATATATATATAATAGAATATTTATTGCAGTATTTTTTCCTTCTTTTCGTAAGATTAAATTAAGATGATTGGTTTGGTTTGTTGGGTTTTATGGCATATCAACCTTTGTCGGTTATTTAACGCCGAAATTAAGATGAAAGAGTAAGAATAAATTTGCGTTAGATATTAGTGGATATCATTGAGAAAGTATGAATTTTGTTTATGACTGGTTCTCGGTTGACTTTATCGTCGTAAGATTCATAATTCCTTTAACCTGAGAAGTGGTACAAGCAAAAATAAACGACTAAAAATACAAGCTTTAAAGCTGGGTAAATATGAATTTAGAAAATAAATGCAAGGATTATTTTAGAAATCTTTGGAAACATTCATTTTCTTGTTCCATAGAATGTGCTTCGAAGGCATGAGTTCCAGTTTACAATAAGAATTAAAATCGAATGTCTTAATTGTTCATTTCTTTGAAAGGATCTTCGCAATTGAAGATTTTAGTGTCACGTGCTTACATCTGAAGTATCTAAACCCAGTCTAAACCTTTTTGAAAGGTCTCTTGGGTATAATTAAAAAGGTGATTTGCTCAAAGTTGACACTAATCATCATCTTTTGTCTTTCTCATGATTTGGTCCCTTTCCCTAAAACGATATGTTGAGCTCGAGTGGCCATTCAATCGGTAAAGAAAGAGGGATATTCTTTTTGTCTTTCACGAAAACATGCTAGAAGTGTTCTCATATATAAAGGCAAATGATAATATTTACTCCTTAAAATTTTCATTTTATTTTATTCTATTCTATTTCTTTTTTTTTTCTTCTTGTTATTATTTTGCCACAACATAAAGAAATAAAAACCACCGAATGTTTTTTTTAAGTACCTTCTTTATAAATGCTACTCTTAGCGTTAAACATATGCTAATGATTTCATCTCACTTAACACTTGTTAATACAATAATTTACAGGGTCATAATTGGGTGATTTTAATGGAATATCAATCCATCTCGGGTAATATTGTGTCAAGGGTTAAGGAATTGCATTCTTTGTACGTTTATCTTTACGTTTTTTGTATAACAGTTTCTTAAGAGATTTTGCTCAGTTATTTGCTATCAAGTATTCTTATCTAATTGTAATAATGAACATATTCAACTTATAGATGGCACCTTACAGGTCAGAGTGGAACTGGGAATAATAGCAATGAAGGAGTACTCCACACTTTCCAGAGCTCTACAAGTAGAGCCTCTCAACTCAATCCAGTTTAGTGTCATACCCACGAAATCCTATTATTTTTTTTGCTTTGTGGGCTTACTCCTTTGCTGAGAATATAGTCAGAAAACAAGGTAGCAGTGTCAAGAAGTACTCCAAAATCTTATTCCTATGCCAGATTAAAATTTTTAAAAAATTCAATTTGGTTGTTAATAGCTATTAGATCCACAGAAATGAAATGATATAATTCATTCGTTACTGAATTTCATTTACGAGTGGATATTTCCATTACCATGAAAATCCACTTATTTTTTTACTTATTCGGAAATTGGATCAATTATGAAGTTTTCTTCTCTCTAAAAAAGTCGACTTTATACGAGGGTCATTCAATAAATAAAGTTAATTTTATTTAAGAAATTGTCAATAAGAAGTACTGTTTACAGTTGCACTTTTTTCAAGGAATCAATTCTGATGGATCCTTTAAAGTCCCAGAAGACTGTCAGCATGACCATTTTGATAGCTGCACCCGAATTTTTTTTTACCGGAGCGTCAGTGTGTTTCCATTCCTTGGACTGTCTTTATAACTAAGGTTCGTCGTGGCAAACCCATGTATAGCCCATTTGAAAACATTTTTTTCAGCAAAGCCTATTTTTCCGTACACATCATATATTCTACAGAAAGTTTCAATGGGTTTGCATTTCTCAGGCACCAGAAATTTGATGACAGACCTCTGTTCCAGCCTAGAGAACACATTTTTAATAATATACAAACAAATATTTTTGTGAGATTAAAATAATCTTTGCTATAAAGCAATTCTAAACAATGTAATAAAAAAAAATCTGATTTGCTTTTTCAAAAATTTCTCCCGACTTATTGAACGACCCTTGTTGATAGATAGATAGATAGGTTCCTCTTATTTATTGAACGAACTTGGTAACTCAAAATCTATCAAGGTATATTTAATGAAAGTAAAATCTTGTTTTCTCTTTCGAACCTGAAAATAATATAAAATTTGTTGATACTTTTTTAAATGAAGAGAAGTTCGCTTTATGCCAGTGTATAATACGCACACGTAAGATTGCATTTATGTGCGCATAGAATTCTCAAATGCAAGTCTGCGGGCAGGTGTTTATATATTCACATACCCAGGTGTGGAGAAGGAGTATATTATATTGAGTATCATGAGAAATAAATGTATGCGCCTAAACACAATTCAGACCCCTGTGAGTGATTGAATGCATATGAAGAAGGCATAAAATAACAAAGTTTATTTCCGTTTATCACGGAATGAAGAAAAAGAGAAAGAAAAGGAGAAAAGAGAAAAATAAATAAATAAATAAATAAATGGAAAATGAAGCAAGCAAGAAAGAAAGAAAGAATAGAAAGAAATAGAGAAAAGCTGTAAGAAAGAAAGAAAGAAAGAAAGAAAGAAAGAAAGGGAAAATGAAGCAAAAAAGAAAGAAGAGATAATGAATAAAGAAAGAAGAAAAGGAAGGGAAAATAAAAAGCAAGAAACAAAGAGTTAAATGGAAAATGTAATAAGAAAGAAAGAGAAGATAAAAAAGAAAGACAGAAATAAAGAAAAGCAAAATATCTGTAACAAAGAAAGAACGGATTATGAAGAAAGAAAGAAAGAAAGAAAGAAAGAAAGAAAGAAAGAAAGAAAGCTAATAATATATAAATTAGTAGACAAAATAATGGAAAAACAATCATGATTTAATAAAAAATAAGCAAGGAAAAAATTAAAGGAAAAAAAGAATGAAAATAATAGAAATAAAAAAGAGAATAGAACTCAAAATAACCAGCAAAGAAAATTCGAAATGAAGTAGATAATATAAAAAGAATAGAAACGTAGTCAAAATAAGAAAATCAAATAAAGAAGAAAAAGAAAGTAAAAAATTATCAATAAAAGAAAGAAAGAAAGAAAGAAAGAACACGAGAAAAAGTTTCAGGAAGTTTAAATAAAAGAAATTAAATCAGTATAAGAGGTAAAAAAAGAAAGGGAATGAAACGTACGCAGAGAGAGAGAGAGAGAGAGAGAGAGAGAGAGAGAGAGAGAGAGAGAGAGAGAGAGAATTTGAAGAAATGGTGCTGCTAAAAAGAAAGGTGTTTCCAGAAATTCCAAGCTTTTCGTGACAGAATCATTTCACTGGGGACCTCGCTGGTATTTGGGCAGATTGGCCTTTCTTGAATTGCGATATCTCCACTTCTTTCCCCATTTGCACTCCACACCTCTCTCTCTCTCTCTCTCTCTTTCTCTTCCCTCTACATTTTCTCTCTCCCTCCTCCGTCTATTTCTTAACTATCCAATCCCCCTTTACCCCAATGGAAAGGGCCAGTAATATTGTTATAATGAACTAATTGGGTATCTTGGGTCGAGATGGTTTGCCAGTCGTATTGTCTGCTGCACGACGGATAATCATGTTGTTATGGGCAAGGTGCGAAATTGACCGGCCAACATCAAAGTGGGGCCTTACAGAAGGGACAAGACCACTTCCTTTAATAGGATAATCTGACCGCGCCATTCGGCGGTGGTTGGTTCTTTTTCGACAGTGATAAGTCTGCCGAAAGACGATACAGTAGGAGTAAAAACGGTTCTGTTTGATATATGTAACGAGGTGAAGATGAGGGCAATGAAAATGATATAACGAGAAGAAGTAGACATAGCAAATATAAAGCATTTATTCTGGAATAAAGGTTGAAAACTAGATATTTAAGATGATTTCACATTGTATGTGACCACATAATAATGATCCAATTTCGAATGCATTTTATCATTACATAGAAAAATGACCCATCGTAGAGAGTTTTACAATCGGAATAACGTTAAACTGTTTTTAGAGATAAAAACAATTTCGAATTTACAAAACCTAGAGAGAGAAAAAGAACTTGGTATCTTGTGGATTTTACTGTTCCAGCGAACCCCCGAGTGAAAATGAAGGAAAGCAATAAGGAATACTTGGAACTTGACAGAAAAAAGTGGAACATGAAGGTGATAGTGATACCAGTTATAATTGACGCACTTGGAACGAACCCAAAGGATATTGAAAAAAGATTGAAAGAAATTCAGAGGAAGAATCGAAACTATAAAGTCCACAGCATCATTGAGATCGGCTAGAATATTCAGAAGCGTTCCAGAGACCAGAGGAGACTTTCTGTCGCTCACAATCTATCAAAAGCCACCAAATAAAACTAGTGTGAAAACTTGCAAAGATCAAAATAATAATAATAATAATAATAATAATAATAAGAAGAAGAAGAAGAAGAAGAAGAAGTGAATGCATTAAACTGGTAAAAAGTATTAAAAGAATAAGTATAACTGAATGTGAAAGGTGATCCACTAAGAATTGTGCCAGAGATCCAAATTTGGTTATAGTGACAAACGGTTCGTCTCAGAAAATGAGAACCATAACATTTTGTTGGACTAATATTCTGCCAATCCTGGTCAGAAGAGCAGACCAAGTTTGAAAGAAACTTACCGTCTGGTGAATTTTACCGTTCCAGCTGATCAAAGAGTAAAAATGCAAGAAAATAAAAGAATAGACAACTATTTGGATCTTTCCTGAATGCTGAAAAATCTGTGAAATATGAAAATGACGCTTATAGCATATATAATTGGTGTACTTGGAACAGTCCCTAAATGTCTAGAAAAAATACTGAAGATCAGAAGAATCGAGACCAATCTGGCCACCTGGCCTGTTACGATCACCTAGAATACCGAGAAGAGTCCAGGAGATTTGAGGTGACTTGCTGTCACTCAGACTTCATTTAAAACACCACCATTTAGAACTAGTTTGAAAAACTCGCGAGGTGTGTGTACTTAATTCGATTATCATAATTTTTTATAAGGAGATAACTATCAATTGCTAATTATGAAAATCTTCCTCTTATTTGTTATTTGTCATTAAAATTCTATAAAAAAAAGGTGTCTTGAAATCTAGATATCTGTTCCTTGAATGCAGTCGTTAAGTGAGAGTTAAAAAGATTTATGTCCCATTCCAAAACGTTTCATAAATACTACACATATGCCGAATGAAATTAGAAATTTGAAGTAAATTACGGACTGCATTTAAAGCATCCTGATTTATTGTGAAGAATGACGAATATGTGTTATTGACACGCTTGAAAATTAGCCAGATATTTGAATATTCTAATTTTTATAGAAGAGATAAACTAAATGATGGGATCCTATTCATTAAAAGACAGACTGTCCAAGCCTTTTTGAGAGAGAAATAAATGTAAGATAGAATTAGATACAGTTTAAAAGCTGTTAGGGTGAAATTTGTTGAAATTACATAAAACCCAGACAGTTTAATACTTAAAAGAAATTGAAAAAAAATAATCAGATAGATCTGAAAACCACTTTATTTTTTAGTTTATAACCTGATGTAGTTGTCGTTCAGACATATTAGATCAGTTTACAAGGTAGACAAACAATATCAAGTTTATTGCTTCAAGTTATTAAGTCTAGATGCAACGATTTACTGACTAAAAACGATGGCTGAAGTGTATCTAGTAGCTTAGCGGTCGTAAGTTCAATACATTGGACATGCGATACAATATACTCGAGTTGAGAGAGAGAGAGAGAGAGAGAGAGAGAGAGAGAGAGAGAGAGGGTAATATGTCATAAAGACGAATTTACAAAGAATAACTATGCATAGACAGTGGAATGAGAATAAATCCCTCTCTTGAGGTTTCAGTTTGAAATTCACAGATTACTGACAACTGCAGGTACTTGAAGATGGTCACTTGGTAAAACGGCCGAAACGTTGTAACTGCCGTTAAAACAATAATCAATATCTGATCTAAACAAATTTAATACTTAACGTTCTTGCTTCTGTTTTTGAAATGACTGTGTATCTTATATACATATAAAAATGTATTTTTACAATTTTACGAAAGAGAGAACCATGCAAAACAATCATATAAGCCTATTATAATAAGGATTCAGAAATGAACGCATCCCTAAAATACGAAGAATTTTCATTGCAGGCTTCCATACATTGTCTGAGTGTTATTTGTTTGTATCAGAGTGAAAGTGTTGGAAAGAGAGAGAGAGAGAGAAAGAGAGAGAGAGAGAGAGAGAGAGAGAGAGAGAGAGTAGAAGTGAGCAAAATGAGAGTCAAAATGGTTTGTATCAATGGAAAATCGCAAGGTGACAATCGAATGTCGGAATGTGACCCGCAAGCAGGTTAATTTCGCGCGTCAGTCCGTATGGCGCTACAAATGCACGTTACAATAAAGAAGAATTAATCCAGTTTCAGCTTTCTAATCTAGAACTCTCGCTTCTCATCAGTAATGTGTCTTTGCTGTGTTGGAGGGTGAAGTGTAGGGGGACCTTTTGTATTGCACCTCAGGCCTGATGAAGGTGTCTGACAATCTAAAGAAGGAAGTGAGCTATTCGTTATTATTGGAATATAGAACCAAACGGAAGTAGAGAAATAGATCTTGGTTGGAGAGCTGAGTGGAGGGGATTACGCATGAACAGAAGAAATTGGCTGCTTTCAAAGAGAGAGAGAGAGAGAGAGAGAGAGAGAGAGAGAGAGAGAGAGAGAGAGAGGATAAAGTGGGGTGAAGAAGTGAGAAGGAAAAAAGATAGATACAAAGAAAGACTCTGTGTGTCTGTGTCTGTGTCTGTGTCTGTGTGTGTGTGTGTAAATAATATAGCGTATAAAGGATGTGATCGGTAAATTGTCGCCTAAATTACACAAAAATGAAAATAACACTGACATCCAACTTGTTCAGGTATATTAAGAAAAATTACATGAAAATATCTTTCAATACATTAGATTACATTTATTTAAAGAAATCGCTACTGGTTTAAATCACGACCTTAAAACGACTTCGAAATCTCCTGTTAGCCAACGGTCTCCTTGTTTAAATTGGTAAATGCTGTTGTTATCTTTGCCTTCAGTTCATCTTTGATGTTACACGGAGTTTGTTGGTCTCTCATTCAATCTAAACCGACACATAGTAATCAAAGGGATGGCAATCTGGGGAGATAAGCGTCCATATGTTAAAGGTGATGTAGTCACAGAACTTTTCTGAAAGCTAAGACTGGTTTCCTTTGCTTTGGTGGCATGTCACACTCTTGCTATCAGACATAAGTTCTTTCAGCAGCCACCCTTTCGATCCAGGTCAACTCTACCCCCTCCAGGTACTTGATGAGTGTAAGGCCAAGTGAGATGATTAATGGAGTCATAACGCTAGTGACCACCCCAAACACCATAATGTGGCCTGAGTATTTGTTTTTCATCAATATGAATATAAATCTGTCCACAAATCGACTTGGTGAAATCTTCATATTGACGCTTCCGGCGAGAATGCAGAGGAGTTCAGCATGCTGTTCCCACATTTTTAGAGGAGTGAATTGCGTCATGGTGCTGCGTTCCCCACGGACAATTCCCAACTGACTCTATTTTGCTGTACAGTAGACAAAACCTGAAAAAGATAAAGCATATGCGCGAATTAATAATTGAAAATAGCTACGATTCACCCAACGTACATAGAGTATTTATAAATGATTGGAATACCGTAACATTTCATTGTGTTGTGGGTTTGTTTCTAATTCCCCAGATACGTGTTTTACTGTTGTACAGGGTGACATGTTACCAGCAGCAGAAACTCATAATGAATCTGACCTAAAGGGACTGAAATATAAATGTATTTCCCAAAGATATTAGCATGAAGTGAAAAAATCTCCACCGGTATTAAGAACTTGGTTCGTCGATTCTGTTTTCCATACTATTGACAGATTCAGTCCGATCTAAAACACACACACACACACTCACACACTCACACTTATACACACATATATATTATTATAGATATGTGTTCGATATTATTTTTATAAACAAGTTTAATAAGCACACACACACACACACACACACACACATATATCATGATTGTCCTTCGATTTGGTCTGATAAGCACATTGCCGAGTAACTAAAAGTCACCAAGCTCCGTTGACTTCGTGTCTACGCTACCCGATAGGCTTAATCAATATATATATATATATATATATATATATGCCAGTTGTATATAAAATGAATATGCTACTTGAATCGCAGAAATAGTACGCTTGACTACATGATTAGATAATAAATAATTTGAAACATTCTTATGTCACTGAGCAGAAACGCAGAAATAGATCCTTTCCTCAATGTGTTATTTTATTTCATGTTATTCTATTTTTCTAACAATATGCACTCATTCGTAACCTGTTTTGTATTTTAGATTATAGTTACAGAAACTTTCAGACAATAACTTTTGTACATTTAATAGAATCTTTGGCTGATAAATAATTTTGCCGATACAAAAGTTGAATTTCATGTTTATCTGAGTTCTTTCACGAAATAAATAGCAATCCTAACAAAATGATAATTTCAAAATGCTACTCTTTGTTGTCCTGCACTCAGTCTATTGGAGAAACAAAAAAAATAAAATTACAATCAATTGCCTGCATCCCTATGACTGCATTAAAGTAGATATTTAAAATAAAAAGAAATCCCAAAGATAATCCTTTACATGTGTCAGTTCAATATTGAGCAAGATAATGTATATTTAGCTCTTGAATAATAATGAACTTAATAATGAACGACCACATACACTCTACCGAGGCCACTGTCGGTGGTCTCGGCACTACACTTATGAGAGTATTACAACAGTTTATACACTATTTTTGTTATTTTCTCTGTCATGTGAATCAAACAACACACACACACACACACACACACACACACACACATGCACACACACAGAGACGTGTGGGTATATATATATATACACACACACATATAATAAAACATTGGTCAATATAAAAAAATGTACAAGTGAAAACTGCTATTTTAAAAATGCAAGCAATCGTTTTACGCTTATTTATTGACCCTCAAAATATATTGGAGGAATTTTTCTGGTAACCGGAATATCATATTAGTACGTAGTCACTAATACCACACCTTATTTTTATGTATATATACTAAGTCTAACCACAGTGTTGTAGTCTTGTTGTAGATCACACACACACACACACACACACACGTATATATGTGGCTTGGTTTCGTTTCTTTGTTTAGTGGCATACCAACTTTTGTAAGTTATTTAATGCCAAAGCCATCCATAGAGAAAAATAGCAGGAGTACTTGTTGAGGGAATTACGGGGTTCATACCTTTCCCAAGAGGGCATTAGTCCGAATATGAACGTGTAATTTCGCGTCTGGAGTTCAATCGCTTTTACTGCGATGTCTCAGTACAGTACTTTAGCTACTACACCGCTTGGACAACCCCAACATATATATCTATCTATATATATGTGTGTGTGTGTGTGTAGAGAGAGAGAGAGAGAGAGAGAGAGAGAGAAGATTGACTTTCATTGATCTTATAATTCAAAGTTATCCAACACAAGGCGAATTGGATACGAGAGGCAAATGTTTTATTTTTAAAAAGAAAATGTAACAGTAAAAAATGTGTAAATACTTTTGAAACTTGTGTTCAGATGACATGAATAAAAAGAAAACTTCTACAAATTAACACAATTTCTGATGAAGAATCAAGAGTTTATAAGCACATCTTTTGTTGAAGTTTCCTTAAATTCCTTACGAATGTTGATCAATCATTGTGTTGTTTGCAAGCAGGATGAAAGAATAATTAAAATATGAATAAGGAAATCTTTTAAAAGAAAGACTAAATATGATAAGGTAGCAAGTAGATGAAAATATTTTGAATAAAATCGCAGAAAGAAGGAAGGAAGGAAATGAGTTCATAAAAACAAGGTAAAAGTAATATTTTCATAAATAAAATGCAGCATGACATCACACACACACACACACACACACACACACACACACACACACACACACATATATATATATATATATATTTAAAAATGAATAGGTCTGAATTTGGTTTCAGGTTATTCATTTAATTATTTTTTGTTTCTACTTGTGTTTCTGACGTTTAAAGTCATTTTCAGAGATTGTTAATGACTCCTCCGGCCGCTTCCTTTGATTCTTATAGTGGCGACTGTTTTGATAGGGTTGTGGGGTTTTTTTAATTCCCGGATTTATATCTGTAAATCCCCAGTTAGAGTTAATTTTTTGTGACATTATTTGGTTTCAGCAGATGTATTTTGTTATAGATTTTTTAAAATTCAGACTCGTTAGCTTCTGAACTAACTAACTAACTATATATATATATATATACATATATATATATATATATATATATGTATATATATATATATTATCATCCACAGACTGACTGGTTCGTTGGATCACAACTCTTCAGTATGGCTAGACTCGAAACCCACCTAACTTTACGTCAGGCTGATGACATATTCCGAGACCAAGATTGCGATTCAACGTCTGCAGGGGAATTAATGCATATTAATCAAATTTCGTTTGTTTACATTTTGCGCAATCGGATGCCGGAGTGCTCATTTCGTTAGAAGCACTTTGCATTACGCGAGTGGCAACCGTTACATTCCTTCACCAGAGTGTTCACCCACTCCCAGGCGGGGGGCGTGTGTATACATTGCCATCCATAGACTGTTTCGTTGCATCACTACTCTTCAGTGTGGCTAGATACGTGAGTTAAGATTGCTAGACCGATATATATATATATATATATATATATATATATATATATATATATGTCGGTCGAGCAATCTGGACTCACCCCAGAGTAAAAGAAAATTTCTTTGTTATGGTAGCAGGAAGCATTCCTCAATATCATTATATTTCATTCACCATAACATAATTCTTCATTATTGATTAATTGGACTATGTTGCTAATGGATTGAAAAAAGTTTTGTCAACAGCAAAAAAATAGAAAGAATGTTGGCCAAAGAAAATATCAATAAAGCAAATAGTGAATACAGAAAAATCATATTTCAATATCGCGTTTTTCCATTTATAGTATCACTATTTATCTTTATTTCCCATTTAGATGACCCAATGAATTTATCATTTTTACCTTTAATAATCTTTGTTAATTCTTTAATTTTTAGCCTAAAAAAGCATTTAGGTATTGTCTAAGAAACTGCACAAGGAATACGATAACACAATCAAATATAGCAAGTTGCTAATACATTGCAAAAAGCTTAATACTCAGCCACATTACCGACAGAATGTAAACAGAAGATTAATATTAATAAAACAAATACAAAAAGCAATCGAATGTTATCTTGATATTTCCTAATTTTTGTTTTTCTTGTATTGTTATTGTGTGTTTTTCACACGATGGTTAGTTGATGGTCTTTCGCTGGTGTTTGAGTGACAGCAAGCCTACCCACGCCTCAAGGACTCTTTCAGGATTTTGTCCGATCTCAAAAATGCTGCTGTTTGGATGACCTTAGCTAGTCCGATTTCTAACTCTTCCAGCTTCCAGCTTCCGTATCAAGTTTTTGGGAATCATTCCAAGTGCACTTATTACAATTGGTATCACCGTCACCTTCATGTTTCACAGCTTTTTAGCTCTCTGGCAAGGTCTAAGAACTTTTTTTTCGTTTTCTTTGATTCTCACTCTGTGGTCAGCCAAGACGGCAAAGTCCACTATTCAGCAGGTTCTCTTTTCCCCCGCTTTTTTTGTTAACTATCGCTAGGTCTGGTCTTTTAACCGGGTTTAGAAAATCTGTTTGTATCTGATAATCCCAGAGAATTTTTTGCGTCCCATTTTTCAGGACGGATTCTAGTTTGTGCATAAACCAGTTGGTAGTATGGTCAAATCTCACTTTCTTGCACAATTCCCAGTTGATCACCTTCCCCATGCAGTCGTTTCTAGTTTTATATTCTTTTTGAGCTTTTTGCAGCATTTGCTCATAATGTCATTAATCATTTCATCTATGTCAGCACATAATCTACCCTTGCTATTTCGTTGTGTCTTATCTATTTTTGATGTAAGTCCTTATACATCGTCATTAGCTTTCTTGCCCTTTGATCCATTTGTTAAAGTTCTTCCCTAGTCTATTTCAAGAATGGTCTTGAGTATCTTACAAATGCGACAACTCAGGTGTTTATCTCTTTTCTGAGTTCCTTGCGAGTTTTTCACACCAGTGTTAGCTGATGGTTTTTGAGTGAAAGCAAGTCTCCTCAGGTCTTTAGGAATCTTCTCAGTATTCTAGCCGATCTCAACAATGTTGTAGTTTGGATGGTCTCGGTTCGTTCTCCAATTTCAAACTCTTCCAACCTCTTTCCCTGGTTTTGTGGAACACGCGCCAATTACAGTTGGTATCATCATTACGTTCATGTTCCATATATTCTTTGTTCTTAAGCAAGGTCCAAGTACTTGACTCTCTTTTCCCTTTCCTTGATTTTCACTCTGTGCTGAGCTGTGACGGCAAAATCATCGATTCGGCAGGCTCTCTATTTTGTTAATTATCACTAGGTCTGGTCGTCTGGCTGGGATTATGTGATCTGTTGGTATCTCGAAATATCAGAGAATTTTATGTCTCATTCTCTTGGACTGATTTTCATGCGTGCATATATCATTTGGTCGTATGGGCAAATTTCAATTTCTTGCGCAATACGCGGTGGATCACCTTCCCTATCCATTCATGTCTTGTCTTATACTCTTTTTGACGCTAGTTTGCTACATTCAATTATTATGCTTTCGTCTATATCACCACATAACCTACACTTGCTATTCTGTTGCCTATTATCGATTTTTGCTTTAATATAGTTGGTAATAATTTCTTTGTTTAGTACTTCTATTTGAAGAGATTCAGTTTCTCTCTTAAGGTTTCCCTTTCATAGCAATGTCTTGGCCGTTTCGTGTAAGATTTCGCCAGTTTGTCTCTTGAAATGTTCATGCGGTTGATTTTCTTTCCATTTCTGTTTATTAGTTCCGGTTGTTTTGTTTTTTTTTCTCTTTATCCTATTGTCAGTGCTGGATTACTGGATGCAATAGTTAGTCTTTCTTAATCCTCGTATTAATGCATCTATCTTTAATGCAACCAAGTTTTTTTCCTTCATATTTTCTTAACTCATATAGTCTGTCTATGTCATCTCTCGGATGTAGGGCCTTGTGCTTTGTCACTAATTTCCTTGTTCTTTGGTCCTTTGATTTAGTTCCGCTCTTGTCTCGAATGGTCTCGAGTATCATATAAGGGGGACTACCCAGGTGTTTATTCCTTTGATGACATTCCTGATTCAGTTTGGTTTTTTGAAGTTTTCTCGTTTGTCTGAATTACTCTTGTTATTTTTCTTTTATTTCCGTTTGTTTGTAGGTCTCTGCTTCTAATATTACAAAGCACTTGTAATTTTCTTTCTTTCAAAGTGTTCTGATCCTTTTTTGATTTGGAAGTTCTATTCCTTCCATTGTTTGTTTTTTTTCTATGTTTCATAATAAATATGGCTCATTTTCTAGGCTAAATTCCAAGTCTATCCTGGCTGTACATTCTTATTGTTTGCATCAGAGTCTCCAATTCTTTTTAGATTCGGCAAAAAGCTTAATGTCGTCTTTGTACACAAGGTGATTAATCTTTTCTTGCTATTTAGCAAATCTCTAGCTTCCAGTGCACTTGACATGTCTGTAATTGAGTGGCATAAATACAATTAGAAATAGTATTGGCGAAAGCGCATCTCCTTGGAAGATGCCTCTCTGGATTTTCACCTCGGTTAGAGTTTTTCCTCCCATTGTTAATCCCGCTTTGCAGTTTTCCATGGTTTCCGTGATGAATTTAATGACTTTGTATGATATCTTGTACATTCAGACAATCTACAATCCAGGACGATATCATCGGTATTTTTATCGTCAATCTGCGTCTTGGCAACATTTTTTCTACCTCGCTTTGCTCTCCTTGAGGAAGTCCTGATAAAATGTTTTTCTTGTTCCCCTGTGGCCTTTTTTTTCTTTCTCAGAAACAGTTATTATTATTATTATTATTCAACTTTCAGTTTTTCTTTAGGTTTCTTAAAATATCTCACCGAGTATTTACTCCAAACCTAGGAGAATGTAGTGAATACATATATTCTATGTATTAACGTTTTTCTTTGGGGTATTATTTTATTTCTAGTGAGTTTTTCACTCCAGCCTTTGCTGATGGGATTTCACTCTGCGTGGCAGCACGTGTCTTCAGGTCTCCAGGACTCTTCTGATTATTATTATTATTATACTTTCACTCCTTGCGAATTATTCGTACCAGCATTATTTCGGGGGTCTTTTACTTGAGTCGGAGTGACATAGATCTCCCAAATTCTAAGAATTCTCGGCCGTCTTAATAATGTTGTAGACAGGATGGTCTCGATTCTTCCTCTGATTTCCAGTTCCTCCCGTCTTTTTCCAAACCGTTAAGAACCGTTCCAAGTGCATCGATTACATACGGTATCACCGTCACCTTCATATTCCACAGATTTTTGTTCTTTAGTAAGTTACACGTATCATTTTCTTGTATTTTCACTCAGTGGTTCGCTGGCATGGTAAATTCCTCTAGACAACAAGATCTCTTTTCTTGTTAATTAAATGCTTGGTCACATATTTTGGGATTAGGTGATCCACTTGTATCTCAAAATCACAGAGAATTTCAGGACGGATTCTGGTTTGCGCATATACCATTTGGTAGTATGGTCAGATCTTGTTATCATTATCGTTATTATTGTTGTTGGTGGTGGTGGTAGTAGAGATGGTCAAAATTTTGTCATTTTTTTCCGTTATATGACTATATTGAAATAATTATAATTTTTATGAGTTCACTCTATCATATGGAAATCAGACCTGACCGATAAAATGAAACACAGTTTCTTCCAGGCAGCGGTCGTATCGATACTGCTATATGGATGCACTACTTGGACGCTAACTAAACGGCTAAAGAAGAAGCTAGATGGCAATTACACAAGAATGTTGAGAGCAATATTGAACAAGTCCTGGCGGCAACACCCCACAAGGCACCAACTATACGACCACCTGCCTCCCATCACGAAAACTATACAAGTTAGACGAACCAGACACGCAGGACACTGCTGGAGAAGCAAGGACAAGCTCATAAGTGATGTACTCCTATGGACCCCCGCATATGGCCAAGCCAAAGCAGGACGACCAGCTCGAACATACATACAGCAGCTATGTGAGGATACGGGATGTAGCCCTGAAGACTTACCAGAAGCGATGAATGATAGGGAGAAGTGGTGAGAGAGGGTCAAGGATATCCGTGGTAGCGGCACGACATGATGATGATGATGAATTCATTATTTTTTTTATATGACATTTTTAATTTTATAAGTTTTTTTTAATTTTATAATTAAAATTGTATATTCGTTCTGAGGAAGAAAACCGGGACATTGGCCCAGCGGTTAGAGTGTTCGCCAATGGCCCGGGAGACCTGGGTTCAATCCCAGGTCGAGTCATACCAAAGACTTTAAAAATGGAACTTGATACCACCTTGCTTAACACTCAGCATTATAAGGTACGGTTCAAGGGTAAAGTGGAGCAATCCTGGGAATGGAGTAGCGCCCTCCCCTACACCTTGGTGTAGTAGCTATCGAAAAGGGAGCCTTCGGGTCACCCTCGACTATGGTCGCTAACTTTTACTTTACTTCTGAGGAAGTGGCACAGGTACTACAATTAGATTGTAGCGTAATAGCGAAAGTGTTGAACAGCAGCTTCGAAGGAAGCAAGTTTTAACTTCATTCGGGAAACCAAACTTTATATGTAAAGAGAGTGTCTCAATTTTACGAGGATTCACCATGGCATAATGAGTCAAAATGATGGACTGCGAGATCGTAGTATTGAAACGATCGAAAGAGAACGCCTGCACGATTGCGATGGGATGTCATAAAAATAGTCCATAAAGTTAGCAAGATTGGCAGTAATCATAATGTAATGTCGATAATGTATGATCGTAAACTGAAAAAAGTTTTTTTTTTAAAACTTCTTAAAATTACATTTAAAAGAAAGAGACAGGGTTGAATTTAATTGTGAATTTTATTTAATATTCATTTAAGAAAATAATTTATACTAAAATAGTTTTTGTTGCTGCGTTAAAGTAAATAAACTAAACATCACCTTACATTTCATTAAATTTCAAAGACTGAAATTCGCTCATTATTTTAATTGTTTCAAATTTGAAAATTTTGAAAGAATTGTAAACAGCATTGTTTTCATTTGAATGGCTTCGTTTTTATTTCAATAATTATTTTATAAAGTTACAATATAATCAAGTAATTATTAAATGATTAGTACTGAAATGCAGAATTATAAATTCGAAAACAAACAATAATCAAATGAATTAACAGACCAAAACATTACAAGTAAATGAAGAATAAAAAAATAATTATGAATTACAAACAAATAAATTACATACAAACAATAAGTAGATTAAAAACCAAATATAGAAAAATATGTTACAGATAGGAAATTCGACTGAATGTTTTAAATGTTCTTTCTTTTTTTCTTTCTTTCTTTTGACTAACTTGTTATAAGTAACATTATCATTTTCCCAAGAACAAAAATTATTTTAGAGAGCATTTGCCGAAATCAAGACACACATTTTTTCGATTTTTTCTATACTGTGGTAATTTACTAAGCTTTTTGCTTAGATGTGGCACAAGGCCATATGAAAGGGGCACCCAATGAGACTCGAACTCACTCGTGTAGGTTTGCTAGTCGCGCTTGCTAACCATTACACACTGTGACCCTCATTGCAAGTGTCAACTTTAAAAAAAAGGAAACTCATAATCCATCTAAACATTCTATGTGATGTGCATGACTAATTTCCTTTGGTGTACTGAAAGAAGAAAAGAATGATATTTTATCAGTTTAATTATGACTACATAATTATATAGAACAAAATTTGTAATGGTATCGTTAGAATATAAGAGAGAACTTCTATCAATCCGCTGAAAATGACTGTTCTTTTTCAGGTAATTCTTCCGCATTATTTCTTCCATATGTCAAATTTTGCTCACTTTTGCATTTTATCAAAAACTGCCTAACAGCAATTATCAGCTTAATATTGTACAAAAGGAAGAACTTATTTGCATATTAAACTTTTCATGTTGACAGAAACTCTATTAGCAACTTTATAAAATGGAAGCACTAAGAGTAAACAACGAGAAAGACAAAAGTTGTTAATTGTAATTTTTCTTTTTACAATTAATATCTACATCGTTTAAAAATTTCAATATGAATAGTTTCATCGTCTTTTGATCTATTTCATAGCACTGATTAGGAATATAGAAATATACATACATACATATGATAAATTGTAAGTAAAGTTGGTGACCGTCGTCGAGGGCGACCCGAGGACTCTCTTTTCATTAGCTACTACACCGAGGTGTAGGAGAGGGCATTAATCATTTCCATGGATGCCTCCACTTTACCCCTGATTCGTACCTTAGAATGTTGAGTGTTAAGCAAGGACCTCATCAAGTATCCTTTTTTAAGTCTTTGGTATGGCTCACCTAGGATTGAATCCCGTCTCCCCTGCCATTGGCGATCACTCTTCCCAACAGACCCATCGGCAGGTCACTTGGCAGTATATTTACGGAATGATCTGGTAGACGGGCAGGATTAATTATGCATGAAATAAGAAAAATTTAATGATTAAAATAAAAAAGGTTTAAAAGAAGAAAAACATAAAAGAAAAAAAAAAGGAAATAAAGAGCAAACAAAAAATGAAAGAGAATAAGTAAAGAAAAAGGAAAAAATGAAAGAAGGAATAGAAAAGGATAGAATGAAAGAAAAGAAAGCAAAAGACAGAATGAAAGAAGCCAGGAAAGAAAAGGAGAGGATAAAAGAAGGAAGAAAAAAAAAAAGAAAAGAGAAAATAAGAGAGCTGAAGGAGAAAAATAAATGAGAATGAAAATTAAAAATCATTTCTGGAAAAAGTAAAAGTAAAACCAAAGAAAGACCGAAGAAAAAAAGTAGAAAAGAAAGAAAGAAAGAAATAATAAAGTAGGAAAAAAAGAAAAGGAAGGAGACAGAAAATCATAAAATAAAAAAAGAGCTTTTAAAAGTAAGAGAAAAGAAAGAATCTATGGGAGACCGAAAAAAGATAAACAAACAGAAAATGGGTAAAAATAGGAAGGAAAAGGATAAAAGGAAATAAAATTACTACATGTGTTTCTATTTGTTACACACACACACACACACACACACACACACACACACACACACACACACACACACAAATGGATCTACTTATTTGTAAATAATAAATAAATGTGTACAATATTCCTTAAAACAATTAAGTCTTCTAATAAAGTATTTTTTTAGTTTCCAGGGGTTTTTTTTTCCAAATAATTTCTTGATCTTGCGTTATATTATGCCCATAAGGTTGATCCTAACAAACAGAAGTGGAACATGAGATTTTTATTTGCCTCAGCCTCTCTTTGATCCAGTCGTTAATAGCTTCAAACATTTTCCTTGATTTTCATTTATTAATTTGTTTTTGATTTTACTTCACTTAGTAGTCAGTTTTATTCATTTGAGTCTTCTAAATTTCGTCCGTATTCACTTAAAAAAAAAAAATCTTTACCTTAATTGTTCTCGATTTAACTACTTCAGGGGTTCGTCATCCACAAAAATTTATTCAGAGAGTTACAACTTACGAACTCAATACAAAAAATGTATGAAACGATCATAATAAATCAATAAAACCTTATCAGAAATCAATATTTCCTGAGTGGATAAACAGCGGTAGCTAGATGCATATTGGATTTAGAGGCTACCCTTCCCTCTTTTCAAAAATAAAGAGAAATTTTCATTATTTTCCTTCCTCATTTACCTGATGAGATCGAGTATGAAATGAACACAGTTAAGAAAACAAGATTCTTATGATAAAAGCAGGTCAGTTCACCAGAAGAAAAATTAGCATCAATTAAAGAGAGTATGTGTGTGTAAACATACCTACATAGTGGGCTGCTCTCTCTCTCTCTCTCTCTCTCTCTCTCTTACACACACACACCGACACACACACACACACACACACATATATATCGTGGTGTAATGGCTGTAGGAAATGGATACAGTGACCTGAGTTCAAATCCTGGACGAGGCTGTTTGCTTTTCATATTGGGCTAATACTCTTGGGAGACGAATTCATCCAACTATTCTCCATCCATTTAAAATAAATAGGTAAGCAAATGAATCTGAATTTGGCATTTAGGTTTTTATTATTTCAAATACTCATCTTCGGGAAATGGCAAGAGTATTCGGTCGCTGCCTTTATAGTGAGGATTGTTTTGATAGGCATGGGATCTTTTTTATTTCAGGATTTTTGTCTGTGAATGTTCTATTGAAGTTAATTGCCTATGAAGACCTCAAGTCTCTGCAGATGGTTTTTTTTTGTATATATAAAAAGCATGAATAAGCATGTATTCTGTGTGAGTGTGTGTGTGTGTGTGTGTGTGTGAATGCGTACATTTGTATACATGCATGTACATCCATGTACACACATACACACGTTCATTTTAAACATTGCTGTTTTTTTCTTCTCTCTCTCCCTCTCTCCTCCTCTCCCACCCCGTGTATATACACATTTACATGAATGCATATCTATTTTTTAGATAGATTTTTTAAATGGGTGGATTGAGTGTAATATGCATGTCAACGCATGTGACTTCATGCATAGATATATCTTACGCTAGTCTGTGTGTGTGTGTGTGTGTGTATTTATCAACAATTCCGCCGAACAGGATGTGATACAATGTAAATGTTTAAGTGCAATTTAATATGTTTGAATTCGAAGTTTTCATTCTAGGCTGGTTGCCTTACCAAGGCTAAAAAACCCAGTCTGTCCTACAATTTGCCCATAGCTTAAAGGAGAATAATTGGAATCATACCTTTCCCAAGGCTATTAGTGAAATGTAATCAGCATCGTCCAGGATTTGAACTCGTGTCATTGTGTCCATTTCCTATGACGATAACCATTATACCACGTGTATCTATGCGCACGCGTGTGTGCGTATGAGCGCGCGGTCGTGTGTGTGTGTGTGTGTAAAGTTAGGCTCTGTTTAATGCTAGTTTAAATCTATCAATAAAGTTTTTTCCTTTATTTGAAGTAATGAGTGGACCTCAATTTGCTATTTTAAAGTTTCCTTTGTTGCATTCATAAAGGTGTTTTGATACATAAAGTTTTTATTTTTATTTTCAGGTATTATAATGTTGTCTTTATGTAAACAGACTCTATTGTTCAGTGCTTGAGTACCTCAACTTCTTATCTCTTTACAGTTGGAACATTTGATTATGTAGACAATGTTTTTTGAATTGCAGCTTAAATTTCTATTTATTATGAATGTTATTTTGGGGTTTCTCAAAGGCGTATAATTTTCCTTGGATAATTATATTACATAGTCCATTTCTTTTATTTTGCATTTTGAGACTCAATACGTTGTGTCTTCCCCAAATTTAAATTAGGTTTGTGCGTTTTTTGTTTTTTGGTTGTCGTTTACTTTAAATGATTTTTGTTGCATCTATTATGTTTTAATTCTATCATTGTTTTTGAGTTATTGTAACTGCTTTGATATTTCTGTGAATAGTTCTAGGTTATTTTAGTTGTTTGTTGAGACATATGCTCATGGATTTTCGTTGATATAATTCTATGGGTTAATAGTTCTTTAATGGTATTTTTTCTGCTAATTCGAATCCCTTATTTATTATTGTTGTGGGATATCCCCTTTAGTGGAGGGTTAAGCGTTATACTTTGATGGGAGTTGGTCCGAGGTTTTTAAAAGTGACCTTGGTATTCTACATGCGTGGGTATAAAGGATGAATTTTATACAGCTTTTGGGGTGATGACTTTTGAAATGGAGAAATTGTTGGTTGTCTGTGGGTTTGTGGTAAATGGCTGTGATAATTTGGCCATTTTGGTTTTTAACGAGAATGCCTAAAACTGGTAGTTTTTTTAATTTGTTTTCTATAGTGATTTATTTTAGGGTTTTGGGGTAAGTAATGTAAATCATAAATGTTTGCCCATGAGAATTTCTATTTTATAAAACAGTCATCCAGGTATCTGTCCTATGCTCTAATAAATTCTCTTTTTTTTTATTATTGTTGTGTTTTCCTAATGATTTCTTATAGATTTTCGTCATTGTATGCTAAGGTTAAATACGACAGTAAAAAGATGTAGAGATGAAAACCACAAGATTTACAGAGGATGATTTTATTTGTAGAAATATTTGCCTACGTTGAACGTTTCGGATTTTCGACCTTCATCGAGACATGGAATTACGGAATGAAGCAAAAAAGACGAGAAAGCAATTAAACAGCCAACTTCCACAAGTAGCACTTTGTTTCGAATCTGTGTGATGCAACTGGTGCTCCAAAATTCATCAAAAAATCCATATCACAACAGTCTATGTATGTATGTATGTATGTATGTAAAAACATACTCCTATATGTACAAACACTCATACACTTATATAAAATTTTGAACAGATTTATTCTGACTGAGTAAAAGTGACACCAATGAATTTAGCTTTTTCTTGAGATCAATACGTCTCTTCACGGAAATGACTTCAGAACACATTTCTATTTAGTGTAAGGATCGACACGCGTCCACGAGACTTGTTCAAATAATTGTCCTGTTGATATTTTCTTTTTATGGACCCCCAAGCATCAGAGACTGACCGGGATTTACTCAATTAAATGCAATGAGGAAGAACTGCCTTCGGTTGCCACAACCTTAAAATGGATTGTGAGGTACGATTCAACAATTACTAAATATTGAGCGCAGTTACACATATCTTAATTATTTTCTTATTAACAAATGTTTTAATATTCAAGCAAAAAACAATGCAGTATTCAAGTTTTGGTATTTATCTCAGCATTAGTTTTCTTTTTCCGAAGAAACACGTTCCTCTTATCTTTTCTTAGATTATACAGTTGAGGACTGAAGAATGGGTCGTTTGAAACGTTGTGTTAAACGCATCAAGGATACAAAGCTATTCAATTGTCCAATCTGTTTTAGGTGTGTTAACGATTCTTTCTAATTATGGAGAAGCAGGGACGAACTCGTAAGTGATTTACGCTTATGGACCCCCACACATGACCGAGCAAAAGCACGACGACCAGCACGAACATACATTCAGAAACTATGTGAGGATACGGGATGTAGTCCAGAATACCTGTCAGAGGCGATGAACGATAAGAAAAAGTGGCGGGAGAGGGTCAGGGATATCCATGCTACCAGCACATGATGATGATGATGTACATATATATATATATATATATATATATATATATATATATATATATATGTGTGTGTGTGTGTGTGTGTGTGTGTGTGTGTGTGTGTGTGTGTGTGTGTGTGTGAGTGTTTTGGAAATATATGGCGCCTTCCTAAATTCATTCCATCCAAAAGTTAAACGACTCACATGAAGACATGAACGGATCAAAGATAGAATCGGCAAACACAAAGTGCCTGTCCTATTTAATCAAACATGTTCAAAATAGAAAATTATGCACATACATACATACATACATACTTGCAGGTTGCGAGGGATATTATTGTAAATTATTAATTTTACGCATTGTTTTAGGTTTTGTTTATTATGCAGCAAACTAGACATTCTGTTTTGAACTGACAATGAAGAAAACAAGATGCAATTCACTCCTCCAAAACTTTGGAAACGGCATGGTGTAGTGCTTGATATTCAACCCGGGAAATCTAATACAGAGATTCTATAGTGTTTGGGTGTCAATCTGAAGACAGGACAAAGGATTAGAAAAGAGTTAAATGTGTTCAATGATGATTACAAAGGTACATCAAGTGCCTGGAGGAGGTAATGCAGACCTGGATCGAGTGAGGAGTTGCTGGAAGACCCTGCGTCTGGCTGCAGGACTATGTGCGATGCCATACAAGCGGGTGAAGCCAATCTTAGTTGTCAGAAAATTTTTACGACCTCTTCACCTCTAACATCTGGCCACAAAACTGCTCAGATTGTAATCATCTTGATTATTATGTGTGAGACGCTGTTGAGTAAGCGACTGTTAAAGTTATTTGAAATAGCAAAGATGAACTGAATGCAACATTTACCAATTTAAACAAGAAGATTATCGGAAAAGATTGCAGGAGTTTCCGAAGTCGTCAGGTGGCCGCAGTTAAAGTCAATAGCGTTTTATTTGAATGAATTTAATTCATTGAATGTCAAGATATATTCATATAATTTCCGTTAATATATCTAATAAAGTGATTTGTCATTGATATGTTCCTTTTTGCGTAATTTAGACATCACACTATATATATATATATATACTCTTGCTTCAAATTTATATGACCAGTATATTCGGTAAAGTAATGTTCATAAGGAGAGTTTTACTAATTATTTGTATCACCACAAAATCAGCCAGTATTGCCTTAGATGCCATGTACCTTCAAATATTTTCTGCTGAAGGATCCATTCATTAGTAAACTCTCCAAAACGTGACCGTGCCTCATTAATTAACTTTTCTAAACGTGAACCTACCTCATAGGTTTATTCATCCAAATGTGACACTACCTCATTAGTTAACTCTTCTAAATGTAAATCTAGCTCATTAGTTAACTCTCCTTAACATGAGACTACCTTATTAGTAAACTCATCTAAGAGTGACCCTACCTCATTGGTAAAATCTTCTAAACGTGACCCTACATCATTAGTAAACTCTTCTAAATATGACACAACCTCTTAGTTAACTCTCCTAAACGTGACCATACCTCATTACTTAACTCTTCTAAACGTGAAACTATCTAATTAGTTAACTCTCCTAAACATAACCCCACCTCATAAGTTCGCTCTCCTAAAAATGACCCTATCTCATTACTTAATCCTCCTAAACATGACCCTACCTCATAGTTAATTCTTCTAAACGTGACCCTACCTCATAAGTTAACTCTTCTAAACATGACCCTATCTCATTATTTAACTCACCTGAACATGACCCTAGTCATAAGTTAAATCTTCTAAACGTGACCCTACCTCATTACTTAAATATCCTAAACATGACCCTACCTCTTAGTTAACTCTCCAAAACATGACCCTATCTCACTAATTAACTCTCCTAAACATGACCCACCTCATTAGTTAACTCTCCTAAACATGACACTACTTCATTAGTTAAGTCTCCTAAAAAGGAACTTACATCATTGCTTAACTCTACTAAACATAACAATACCACATTAGTTAACTCTTCTGAACATGACCTTACTCATTACTTAACTCTCATAAACATTAGCCTACCTCATTAGCAAAATCTCCTTAACGTGACCCTACCTCATTTGTTAACTGTCCTAAATATGACCCTATCTCATTACTTACTTCTCCTAAACATGACCCTACCTCATAGTTAAGACTTCTACACGTGACACTACCTCATAGTTAACTCTTCTAAACGTGACCCTACCTCATTACTTAACTCTCCAAAACATGACCCTACCTCATTACTTAAGTCTCCTAAACATGACCTTACTTCATTTGTTAACTCTCCTAAACATGACCCTACCTCATTACTTAACTCTCCTAAACATGACCGTACCTCATTACTTAACACTCATAGACATGACCGTAACTCCCCTTTACTTAACTCTCCATTATTTACCTCTCGTAAAATTGACGCTAACTCTAACTTAACTCTCCTAAACCTGACCTTAACTCACGATTATCCTCCCAAACATGACCCCACCCTATTACTTAACACTCCTAAACATAGCACAACCTCATTACTTAACTCTCATAAACATGACCCAACCTCATTAGTTAGCTCTCCAAATTATGACCCTACCACATTAGTTAACTGTCCTAAACGTGACAGTTACTCATTACTTACCTCTCCTAAACATGACCCTACCACATAGTTAACTCTTCTAAACGTGAACCTACCACATTACTTAACTCTCCTAAACATGACCCTACATCATTACTTAACTCTCCTAAACATGACACTACCACTAAGTTTACTCTCATAAACGTGACACTAACTTATCACTAAACTCTTCTAAACATGACCGTATCGTATTACCTAAGTCTCCTAAACATGACCCAACCTGATTAGTTGAATCTCCTAAACATGACACTACTTTATATTTAAATCTGTGACGCTAACTTATTACTAAACTCTCCTAAACATGCCCCTAGATCATTAGTTATCTGTCCTAAACATGACCCTACCTCATTAGTTAACACTCCTAAAAATGAACTTACCTCATTACTTAACTGTACTGAACGTGACCCTTACTCAATACTTAACACTCCTAAAAATGTACATACCTCAAAAGTTAAGTCTCCTAAACATGACTCTACCTCATTAGTTACCTCTCCAAGCTTCGACCGTACCTCTTATATAACTCTTCTAAACATGACCCTACCTCTTATTTAATTCTCCTAAACTTGATCCTACCTCATTATTTACTCTCCTCAACATGACACTACCCCATATTTAATTCTCCTAAACAAGACCCTACCTCTAACTTAACTATCCTAAACGTGACCCTAACTTATTACTTAACTCTGCTAAACATTATCTACCTCTTATTTAACTCTCCTAAACATGACCCTACCGCGAACTTAACTCTCCTAAACGCGACTCTAACTCATGACTTAACACTCCTAAACATGACGGTAACACATTACTTAATTCTCCTAAACATGACCCTTCCACATAGTTAATTCTTTCAAAAGTGACAATACCTCATTAGTTAACTCTCCTAAAAAAATGAACTTAATTAACTGTACTAAACATGACCCTACCTCATTACTTAACTCCCCCCAAAATGACCCTACATCATTAGTTAAGTCTCCTAAACATGACGCTACATCATTACTTAACATGACACTAACTCTAAGTTTACTCTCATAAACGTGACCCTAACTTATATATAAACTCTTCTAAACGTGACCGTATCTCATTACCTAACTCTCCTAAACATGACCCAACTTCATTAGTTGAATCTCCTAAACATGACCATACCTCATTAGTTACCTCTCCTACACATGACACATGCTCATTACTTAACTCACCTAATATGACCATATCTCATTAGTTAACTCTCCTAAACATGCCCATAGCTCATTAGTTAACTGTCCTTAACATGACCCTACCTCATTAATTAACCTTCCTAAACATGATCCGACTTCATCAGTTAACTCTCCTAAAAATGAATTTACGTCAATACTTAACTGTACTAACACCCTTAAACATAACCCTACCTCAATACGTAACTGTCCTAAACATGACCTTACCTCATTGCTTAAAACCCTTATACATGACCCTACCTCATTACTTAATTCTCCTAAACTTGACCCTACCTCATTACTTAACTCTTCAATACATGACCCTACCTCATTATGTAACTGTCCAAAACATGACTCTACTTCATTACTTAAATGTCCTTAACATGGCCCTACCTCATTGCTTAAGACCCTTAAACACGACCCTACCCAACTATTTACTCTCTTAAACATGACCTTACCTCATTACTTAACCTCTCCTAAACATGATACTACCTCATTACTAAACTCTCCTAAACTTGACCCTACCTCATTATATAACTCTCCTACACATGACCCTACCTCATTAATTAACCCTCTTAAACTTGACCTTACCTCATAACTAAACTCTCCTAAACATGACCCTACTTCATTATATGAGTCTCTTACACATGACCTTACCTCATTACTTAACCCTTCTAAACATGACCCGACATCATTATATAACTTTCTTACACATAACCCTACCTCATTACTTAACCATCCTAAAAATGATCCTACCTCATTACTTAACTCTCCTTACACATGACCCTACCTCATTACTTAACTGTCCTTAACATTACCCGACCTCATTGCTTAACTCTACTAAAGATGACCTCTAACTCATTAATTAACTGTATTAAACTTGACCCTACCTATTCACATAACTTTCCTAAACATGAGCCTACCTCATTACTTAACTTTCCTAAACATGAGCCTACCTCATTATATAACTGTCCTAAACATGACTCTACTTCACTACTTCACTGTCCAAAACATTACCTTACCTTCTTGCTTAACTTTCTTACACATTACCCTATCTCATTACTTAACTCTCCTACACATGACCCTACCTCATGAGTTAACTCTCCTAAAAATGAATTTACCTCATTACTTAACTGTACTAAACATGACCCTTACATATTACCTAACTCTCCTAAAAATGTCTCTACCTCAAAAGTTAAGTCTTCTAAATATGACCCTACCTCTTTTGTCAACTCTCCTAAACATGACCTTACGTCTTTGCTTAACACCCTTAAACATTACCCTATCTTAATACTTAACTGTCCTAAACTTGACCCTACCTCATTATATAACTTTCCTACACGTGACCCTACCTCATTACTTAAGTCTCCTAAACATGACCCGATCTCATTATATAACTCTCACATGGCCTTACCTCATTACTTAACTCTCCTAAACATGAACCTACCTCATTACTTAACTGTCCTAAACATGACCCTACCTCATTTACTTAACTCTCCTAAACATGACCCTACCTCCTTATATAACACTCTTACACATGACCCTACCTCATTACATAATCCTCTTGAACATGACCTTATCTCATTACTAAACTCTCCTAAACATGACCCTACTTTATTATATAAGTCTCTTAGACATGACTTGACTTCATTACTTAACCATGCTAAAAATAACCCTACCTCATTACTTAACTCTCCTACTCATGACCCTACCTCATTACTTAACTGTCCTTAACATGACCCGACCTCATTGCTTAACACCCTTAAACATTCCCCCCCTCATTACTTAACTCTACTAAAGATTACCTCTACCTCATTAATTAACTGTCCTAAACATGACCCTACCTATTCACACAACTCTCCTAAACATGACACTACCTCATTACTTAAATGTCCTAGACCTGACCCTACCTCACAGTGCACTCCTTGTGTAACGGTTAAATCGCTCGACTTTTGAATTGTAATAAGCGAGTTTGAATCCAATCACTTTATTACTTTCACCTTTGGATGAACACACCTTTTGGCAGAGTTATGAATCCTTTATCTTCTCACCTATGAGTTAAATAGCATCACTGATGTGTTCTTCTGGCTTTGGCAGTAAATAACCCGCCAAGCTTTATATGCCTTTGAACAAATAAACCTAAGCATGATCATTCCTTCTCAATCAATTTAGAACTGAGAAACATAGAAAACTATTTATTTTCATGTAGCAATTTAATTTCATTATAAGATATTTTCCTGAAATTTTACGTTGGGAAAGAGTAAATAAGATAAAATTATTCAGCTGATCTTATAAACTATTCTTTTTCTCACATAATGTCCCTCTTTTTAATCCTAAAAAACATGTTGTCTTTTCAAATACTTAGGAGTATTATATATATATATGTGAAGCCATCAACAGACAGACTGTTTTGTTATATTTCAACTATTAAGTGTGGTTAGACACGCTAGATTCTCGTAGCTGGGATCGAAACCCGGCAGACTCCAACGCCAATCAAGATTTTACTTCGCAGCCACGAGGAAACTAACGTAAGCATAGGAATTTTAAACGCTTATGTATCATATTTGTTTTGTTCACATATATCTGCTTAACGGCTATCGAGAGCTCAATTCATTCGAAGAACCTTGCTTTACACTAGTGGCAACCCTTACTTCCTTCGCTAGAGAGATCAACCCCACAGGGGTAGGAGAGCATATATATTGTCATCCAAAGACAGACTGTTTCGTTATATCAAAACTCTTCAGTGTTGCTAGACACGCTAGATTCTCGAAGCTGGGATATATATATATATATATATATGTGTGTGTGTGTGTGTGTGTGTGTGTGTGTGTGTGTGTGCGCGCGCTTGGCATTGTTTATTTGTTTAATGGCATATCCACTCCTGATCAATATTTTAATGTCAAAATTTGATTTCTTTGTAAATGTTTTGTCATAATCTGCAATATTTTCAATGTTTCATTGAATCTCTTTAATTTGTCTGTAATCATGTTGTACACAGTCGTATGATATCAAGTATTCCTATGTAATACAAATAATTTTCACACTGTTGCATGATTTCAAGTATTCCTATCTAATACTAATACTTTAAGTACAATAATATGGATAAGTAATCATTCCTTTTCTAAAAATGATTTTTGGACATAGTTATATGGTTTTAAGCATTCCTAAGTATTTACTGGCTCATTGGCCTAGTGGGTAGAGTGTTTGCCAAGGGTCTGGGTTCAATCCCAGGTTGCGTCATACCAAAGACTTTAAAAATGGTACTTGATACCTCCTTGCTTAACACTCAGCAATGTAAAATAAGTATCAAGGATAAAGTGGAGCAATCCAGAGAAAGGAGAAGCGCCCTCCCCGACATATCGGTGTTGTAGCTATTGAAAATGGAGCCTTCTTACTTAAGTATTCCTATCTTGTATCGATAATTTGCAAGCAACTACACGCTGTCTAGTAACTAAAAGTAGTAATAATCCTTCTCCCCCAGTTTTTGCTTTGAGTAATAATTTCTTATACAAAAAATTCATACAGTTATATAGAATCAATTATTCGTATTGAATACAAATAATTTACAAATAGAACTATTTGAACCATAAATGAAACTCGAACAGGTACATACACTCCAGTCTAAGTGGACCTGAGAGTAATGTGAATCTCTAGAGCAGCATCATCACAATCAGATGCAGTTTATATCAAACCTAATGCAACCCTTTAGGGAGTCTTAATCTTTTACAAATGATCTAGTTGTCATAATCAAAGCATCGCCAACACAGGTATATATAAGGGTGGGCTGAAAAGTTAATAGGCTGAAAACTCCATAAGATGAAGTTTATCTACTATTGATTTTTATACCAATGGGATTCAAACATTGCAACACTGATGGAAGAAATGTGTGGACTGCCAGTGGGACAATGTTGAAAAATAAACTTCATTTGGGCATATTTCATTAAAAAGTTCTGTCAGGCAATGAATTCAGTGGACCCTCGTATATGAGTGAGTGTGTGTATAAGAGAGAGAGAGAGAGAGAGAGAGAGAGAGAGAGAGGGTACTTTTGGAGTACTCCATTTTGACCAAAGAGCCGTAGCAGTGGCATATTCAGTAACGAAGAAACTCACTTGAGATAGCGTGCGAGACCAACTCATAATGTATTACTCTCTGACATGTACATAAACGTGATCACTGTGAGATAGGTAGCAAGATATTGAACCAACGAGCTTATTTAAAAACGTGAAAGATACCGTGTTAAAACAAATGAAAACGTCAGGAAAAAGAAAATAGTATGATAAAAAATTGAGATCCAAAATATCCAGAAGAATAAATACGAAGAATTGAAAAAGCGGAAGAAATGTTGTAGCAAAAAGAAAACAAAATATTGAAATTTGATTCTGCTGTTCTTTGTTTAACTTCGAAAAGCATTTGACCTTGACCCCTTCTGGATGTTGGTCCCTAGGGAAGGAAATGAAAACAAAATGATGCCGAGAAACTATAAAACGATTTGACATATCGTGATATTTGACCCACGCCTCTGAGGAATTTTTTTGGTATACTGATTTCCATCGGTAATTCTTAAGGTTATTTCAATTACATTTTTTTCTTCTGGTTTTTATCGGTTGAAAAACGAACATTTTTTATTTGGCTTATTTTCAAACACTGATTACATTTTTTTTTTTTTTACAAGAATAAAAACGTTCTTATAAATATCATCCAGGAAGAAAAAGAATCAACGTATTCATGGAATTGTCGAAGGACTTCCCTCGTCTGCGTACGACCATGTGTGAATATCTACTTCAGATCTTTAGTGTTACATCTGATGGTTCATGTATATATCAGAAATAGACGGCTATAAATATGGAATAGGTTCAATCAGGGTCCACGAAAGAAATTTCGCAACGCTATTTTCAAGCTCTCAGAAGAAGGTGCAGCAAAGATTTGATGATTAATGGCCCAAATCCACCTTTAATCATCAGTCAATGGTTTGGTTTCTTTGTTTAATGGCATGTTAAGCTTTGTGGGTTATCTAATACTAGTAGAAGAATAGTAGTGTTACTATTTAACTCATAGCTTACACGGAGTCTCAGTTCCACACCTTAGTCTCTAAGCCAAATGTTTTCCCTCTATAATCGCCGGTTAAGTCTTTTCAATAAAAAAAGTGTTTGTAAAACATTCAATTTTAAAGTTGTAGTTTTTCTTTCTTTGTAGCCAAATATACTTATGATAAAACATAAACAAGATGCTTGTTGTTAGGCGTAAGGTTTTGAAAACTTGATTGAATACAATGGTGAATCTGAATATGAACTCTGGTAAATATTCATAAATGATTTATTACATTGTAACAGAATGACCGCATAACTAATAAATTATGTAAATAAAAACCAGCGAATGAAAACTTCTGTGTAACATTCAAGGTTCTCCAGGTTCCGGAACCTTCTACGGGCTGAATCCCATTTTCAAAAACCTTGAATTCAGTCTTATAAATGAAATTTGAGGCAAATTTAAAAGTACATTTTCCCAACTAATAAACATGTCATTATATCTGTAAATACAAAAATACTTAATGATACCAAAAATCTATGAGCGTCTAATTTAGTGATATCAAAAACACGGAAATTTACCCTATAATTTGATACTCCAAGAAAAAGTAAAAAATCATACTATCTTCTTTAAAAAAAAAAAAGATCATTTCTTTGAAACCTTTAGGAAATTGGTAGGGAAAAAATGAATCTACAGTAATCTCAGAAAAAATATATATCCCAATCTTCAGTTAGTCTTAATTTTTTGTATTTTGCACTATTTAAACGGTTTATTGCTATATATATATATATATATATATATATATATATATATATATATATATATATATATATATATATATACACACAAATTTTGACTTATGACATAGGAACTGCTCTCTCTCTCTCTCTTTCTCTCTCTCTCTCTCTATATATATATATATATATATACATATATATATATATATATATATATATATATATATATATATATGAGTAGTTTCAATGTCATAAGTCAAAACTTTAATCATTTTAAAAAACAGAATTTAAGTAAACGCGTAGGTACTTTAATAAACTGCAGATTTTTAAAAATTATTAACATGACTTTATTTTACCCATCTAATATTTATCTTGCAACATAATCTTCTTTATTGTCAATGCTGTAAATTCGTTGGTTAATCGGATAGATCAAACATTATACAGAGGAAATGTCAAAACAATATTTAGAGAATTAGTATGTTTTAGGCTACGCACTTATTGAACCAGACTCAAATTCTTATATAGCAATACGAATCTTTAATTTTCCACTCAAAATACTTTGCGTAAGAATTCTCTAGATACTTAGGTGCTAGTTTACTGGTGTATATTTACAGGGAGTCACTCTAAATATTTTTCAGGATAACTTTAATATTTAGATATATTTATCTGATTGACTAATGATATGTGTGTGTGCGTAAGTATGTGTGTTCGAGTGTGTGTGTGTGTGTGTGTGTGTGTGTGTGTGTGTGTGTGTGTGTGTGTGTGTGTGTGTAGGTCGGTAGAAATGCATATCTGATAGATAAATATCTACTTAAACATAAATATTATAAGTAGATAAATAGAGAACACACCCAGTCAAGACAAGTGCACAAAACACCGCCGAGGATTATAAGGGTAATATATGTAAAGATATAATATTTCATCTCGGTAGTCCGACATTGTTCTTGATTCAAAGCCTTTGTGAAACTATGAAAAAATAAAGGTTGATACTTATTCTTTATTCCGTAGCAAATTAATCAACTTTGAATGAAATAATACCGAAAAAAATATTATGTCTCATTTGTCTTATGGAGTCAGATTGTGAGATTAAATAAACAGACACAAATATACAAATTTATTTTTTCTGCTTTTGCCTCAACATGTATTCTGCTTATATGTCGGGATATATAATTGTAATAAATAACTCCACATGACTCATTTTCTTCAATTCGTACTTTAGCATGACAACGCCCAGTAGCCCCTACGCACACACACACATGTATATATATATATAAATATTGCACCAGCTTTAAACCCCACCAGAACATTATAATTCATTGATCAAAAAGAATCATTGATGCATTTGTCCTGATTTTAAGTTTTAGATATTTTTACGTGGCTAATTTATTTTAGATTTTAAAATTAACTTTTTTGATAAGAAATCAATCGTTTAATTAGTAACAAGTTTTTAGTTAATTTTATTAGATTTTTGTTAAGATATGCTGCGGTCCTTACATTATTGCCCCATTATTACTTTTAATTACTTGGAAACTCGAACTGATATTGCTTAAATGAAACGATAAAGCAAGTCTTCGAAAATTCATTTGATGTTGTTAAGATGCCGATTTCCGGTATTGTATCAAATGACATCTCATCTTCAAAACCTCATGACATCTCATCTTCTTTCTTTTAACCATCCAGACATGTTTGCGGCGATATTGAGCTCAGTGTTGTTTATACTATTTTCTTGAAGAAATTGTGTCACTTACAGGATAAATAGGAAATTAGTCTCCCGAACATGACATTCAGCAACTAAATTCGAATTTCTTTTGCTTATCTCTGAATCCTGTCGCGTTTCGCCTCTTAAACGGGTGGATTGATGATTTTCCAACATATCCTTCAATAACACAAATTATCATCCCATCACTTTCACTATCATTCTTTGAAAAGTTCTATCTTTTCACGGCTGATCTGAATTACTACGTTCAGGTATTGCACGTTATAATAGGCCCTTGTTGATGAATTTAATGTTAAAATGGCAAAGAAAAATTTCAATGACTAAAATTACGACAAAATTGCTCATCTCATCAACACTGTTCAACTCGTTTCTTAAAACAATACGTCGACGAGCATTTTCGTACATTTCAATCTCCCTGTTCTATAATCTCTTCTTCAACTGCAATATTTACACATATATGTATAAAGATAGATAGATAAATAGATAGATAGAGAGAGAGAGAGAGAGAGAGAGAGAGAAATAGAGAGAAAGAGAAAGAGACAGAGAGAAATGAAAAGTGTGGGAGTTTGTCTTGTTCGACGTAGTGTATGTTAGTGTGGAAAAAGGCAGAACTATGTTACTCTTCTGAATTGTATATTTTCAGATTACAGAGGTTAATGACTTCCCCACATTAGATTCATAGCGTTTCCTACATTGAACAATTCATATTTTATGATAGACGACACTTGAGGACTGAGTGAATCACAAAACAATCCCCCCTCAAAAAAAGAAGACAAAAAGTAATAAAAAAAGAACCGAAAGAAAATATAAGTAAATTAAAATAGATTTGTAGATCATATGCGTAATTTTTTTTCTTCTTTTGTTCTCTGTTATTTTCTCTTTGCAAGACGCTGTAGACGACAGCTTTTCTTGTTGTCGCTCTTTGAAATTCTCATATATATATATATATATATATATATATATATATATATATATATATATATATATATATATATAGTGGGGAGGATGGGAACTGGGTGTAGCAACATAATGGGATTAAAATATGGAAAAGAGTATAATGGATTTGAGATGAAACAGTGTGTAAAAGAGAAAGGGTGTGTGTAGAGATTAAATATTGTGCCGAAAGAAATGAAACGAAAGAAAGGGAAATAGAAGAATGAAAGAAGAGACAGAAGAAAAACGAGAAAAATGGTGAAAATATAAAATAATGAGAGTGAAAAAAATTATAAATCTTTAAGAAAAAAAAAAGAAAGAAGAAGCGATAAACAAAGAAGAGTAGACATCTAAACGACATGAGAAAAGTCAAAAGAAGCTTAAAAGCAAAATAACAGAAAAGATTTAAAAAGTAATAAAAACAAAATTTATAGCAAGTTGTTAAGATGCATGAATTTTCGAAGAAGATAAAAATGATATAAGAATAAATTGAAGATAAATACAAATAGTGATGAATTGGAGGAGAAAAGGAAAATTATAAAATAAAATAAAAAAACAAAACAAGAAAGAATATATATATACACACACAGAGAAGAAACGTAGGAACTATTTTTCTATTTTATTGCTAATATTTTTAAAAGTAAAACATCTAATTTGGCTATCCAGTAACAAAACCACTTCTACACAAAACAAAAAAAGTTTGATTTCGTAAATTGGACAAAACTTGGTGAAACTATAAAAGCGGATATCTACTCGTTTTCTAATGAATAAAAAGTTGAAGGACGACCTCTGCTTTTTAAGTGGCTAATGTGCTCGACTGCAACATTCTAGTAAGCGATTTCGAATTTGTGTCACAGTTTTACGTCTACTTTCGGACTAATACCCTTGGAAAAGGCATTAACTCACTAATCCTCCCGACCTATCGATTAAATAGAACCACTACCATTCTTCTATAAGAATGTGTTTGGTTTTGAATAACCCACGAAGACTGATATACCATAAAACAAAGAAACCAAACCAAATTGAATTTTAAACACGCTGGATATAATATATCTATTACATCGACTGGTTAAACCAGCTTAATCAACAACATAGCATCAATATTTTTGTAGTATAATCTCAGTGTAATGGTCCCTAGCACACGTGTATCAATTACCATATCTAAAAATAGAAAAAGACCCTTGTGTATTATGGTTTCCAGAAATAACTTTTCCCTATTTTGCCATCAAGAGCAGGTGAAGCTAAACACTAGCTAATCCCCACTAGAAGTCAGTAACAGTCCAGCAGTCAAAAAAGACCAAAGTTAGATTCTCTATGGTGAACCAAAAGAATCACTTCCAAAATTTCATGATGGTAACCAAGTCTTTTTTCTTTCTCGAAATAATTCTGCACTGACATGTAAGTAACCTATTAAAAAGAATAGTAAAGCTTTTATGCAATTGTTAGAAAGTAATGTTGGCGACTGTTGTCGAGGGCGAGCAGAAGGCTCCCTTTTCAATAGCTACTACATTGAAGTGTAGGGGAGGGCGCTACTCCTTTCCCTGGATTGCTCCGCTTTACCCTTGATACGTTCCTTAGATTGCTGAGTGTTAAGCAAGACGGTATCAAATACCATTTTTTAAAGTATGATGCGACAAGGGATTGAACCCAGGTCTCCATGACCATTGGCGAGCACTAGGCCAATGAGCCGGTACTCATACAAAAATACTTATACAATCTAAACTTTGTATACAATTGTTTATTGTCAAAATGAATATATATATAAAAAAAGACAAGGTCTGTTTTAACTCTACTTATTTGTTTTTCTGTTTGCTTGTTTTATTTAGAATTTCAGCATTAACCCTTTCATCACAATTCCCGGAAAAAAACTACAATTCGTTGCAAACTCATTATGCATAATTTGCTACACCATTCATGCTATCCTCGTAACCAACCCAACGAACGATTTGACAGTCCCCTTTCCATATAATTAAGAATAATAATTACCAGAAAGAAGTTCTCTTATATCTAAAAAAAAACAAAACAAAAAAAAAACATCTTTCGCGGAAAGATAAGAGCCACGTGTAAAAAATACTCATAAAAACTTAAAGTTGCTTCAGAAGAAGAATATAGGAAGCCATATACAGTTATATACGAAATTTGTGAAGAAAGAATTCTATTGTATTTTAAATGAAAACAAAATCCCACATTCATCCGAAAGAACATGACAATAATTTTGAATCATTTTAATTTTGAGTTGGGACGAGTGTAATAGTAGTCAGCATCAAAAATGTTTTATTAAGCCAAGTTCAAGTTCTGGCTGATAATGTTTGCATTCACTTTACACTTATACTTTTAGGAAAGGCATGAATACAACTGTTCTGATCTCAACTATGGGTAATATTAGCAGGGAAGAATGGGATCAACACCTGAAAATATTCCCTACTTGGAAGTGTGTATTTACAAACCCCTCCGCATGGACAGGAGGTGACACTTGGTAAACTTTTTGCGGAGTTTAACAGGTCTGAATTCAGAGTTCTTCTTCTTTTAAATTGGTTGCCATACCAAGATTAAAGAGCAGAGTCTACTCTACGCTTTACCCATAGTTGGAAGGAGAGTTTAGATTCACACCTTTCCCTAAGATATTTGCACAATAAGAAATGTAATTTCGACTAGGATTCGATCTCAGATCCCTGTTTCCATTTTCTACGATGATAACCATTAGGCCACAAGCACTTCCGGCCTAACCCCTCCTCACGAGTAGAAATTAACACAACGTCAATTTTTAGTGGAAGTCAATTTCACTGCTCGGAATTATAAGAAATCATTTTTTGTCAGAGAAGACAGATGGTTATTTTTCTCTGTGAGGTGTGTTAAAAAAATCTATTTTTAATGTATTCTACTTCCTCAAATCTTGAGATAAATTTTCCGCTTAGGAAACAAGAAAATGTCGCACAAGGAGCCAAGCTTAGGGTATATGAAGTTTGCTGCACTGGCACAATCCTGTGTCTCAACATAAACTGCATAAAATTATCAAGAAGGCTGATAAAAAAAAGTATAAAGAATTGGGACTGATTTCAAAATCAGACGTCAGTTTAGACATTAGTCTATACACCGTTAATCTACAATCTGCTGTACTATTTACCCATAACTGGAAGGGGAAAAATTGGATGCATCCCTTCCTTCCGGTATTTACACAATATGAAATGCAAACAGCCTTGTTTAGGATTTGAACACTTTCTAATGATGATAACCATTACGCTACAGGCGCTTTCCAATATTATGTAAGTTGCTCAGAGGTTTATAAATTCTTGATTTAAACGTTAAATGTAAAGATAAAATAAAAGATTTAGAATCGAATTCTTTTTTATCATACATAGTAAAAGATAAAGTTCGGTTTTAAGGGAAAAGAAATTTAATGCGCTCTTATGACAGAAACTCTGTTTTCAAAGCCCAACCGAATCTTTCAAAGGTTTTAGAATTTGAAACAATCTATGAACTTTTTATCACCGAGAATATTTGGAATCTTGTCTTCGTCTTTATGGAGTACTTGCAATTCTTGGTCATGTTGAATCCTGTCCGGGGATTGACTTGAAAGACATATTTCCGAAGACTCATGCCACTTTTGAATATTGTCCTAATATCATATGTGTGGAAACGACCATTTCGGGATAGCGTCTGACATATACAAACAAGAAGGACTAGCTATGGGATCTCCGTTGTCATCACTATTGGCCAATGTATACATGGAATACGTTGAAGAAATGTCATTAGGATCTATATCACAAAGGCAATTATTGTGGCTTAGATACTTAGATGATAAATCTATTTTCTGGCTTAATCAGGAAGATGTTCGAACACTGCTGGATCATGTGAACTCAGTCAGACCATTTATACTGTTCACAATGGAGAAGGAACAAGACAACAGATTATCTTTCCTCGAAGTATAAATGACTCGCATATAGCAAGGATTTAGGTCATCGGTGTATCAAAAGACACAGCCTTCACCTCAACTTCTACTCTCACCATCCATATATTGTAAAGAAAGGAGTCGTTTGTTGCCTACAACATCGAACAAAAGCCATTAGTAGTGACAGCGATACATGTCAAAAAGAAAAGAATAGTTTAAGAGACAACCTCCATCGCAACAAGTACCCAGAGAGCATAACATCGGCTCCGAGAAATCTGGATCGAACGACTGTGAACCATACCTGAAAACTCATCACAGTCCGTCAGCCTTATTCCAAAGGTTTAGCCGAAAAGATTAAAAATATATGTAGCCTATATGATTTCAGGACAATATTTAGGTGTGGTACCACTCTTGAAAAATATCTTCCGAGTCAAATCTTCAACTAGATTCAACATGACCAAAAATTACACGTACTCCATCCAATACAATGGTGTTAAAGTATATAAAGGCAAGACATGCTGCCCACTAAAAATAAAACTAGAGGAACATTTAAAAGCGGTAGTTCGAGGTGAAATTGAAAAGCCGAATATGACTGACCATATATTAAAAGAAAAGAAACCTTATGGGATGAAGTTAAAATGATACATAGGGAAGAACAATAGAGAATAAGACACCTTAAAAAAGCAGCGTATATGTTGCGATACGGTGACTTGTTGAGCAGACTAAGTGCAGAGATGAATACGATATGGCGACTAATAATAAAAAAAAACTAGAAGAAAAAATTGCAATATGTGCTAAGGTAAAAAAAATCGTACATGATAGTAGTGATTAGTATCTCATGGGTTGATGGAGACATGATGTTTATAAGTCCTAAAAATCCGCTCTGAATTGTCCAGCAAGACCTAAGTCGGAACGGATATAGGCGTTTGGTTGAAAAGTACTTCTACGAAAAATCATCGAGAGGTTGCAGGTTCAATCCCAACAATCGGCAAGTAATGAGGAATACTCACTCTAGCAAAACACTTGTACGTGATCATGGTTAACAGAATTAAAACAATCTCCCCATCGTGGATTAAATAAAGAGTCCGGCTCGATGTTTTATGTGGGCTCCCGCGTTCGACATGAAATACCTGAAGAAGGCTGAATGATGCCTTGGCTGAAACGTTCTGAATATAACAACGAAGACGATTTTTCAGATACACTCGGTGATAAAAATCAGCAAACTTGACTCCAGAAATTTTGAAAAATATTTATAAATTGATGCTTTAGAATTGCAAGTATCTCAGAGGATAATGAATCGATTCGATTGTTTATCGTCTTTAACTGTGACTTTGTATTAAATATGACGTTACAAGTAAATAAAAAGCATAAATAAAGGAAACATAAAACGATGTTTTTTCCTTCAACATTATCTTCTTTATGTTAAATATATTCCTTCTTTTGTCACGCCACTGATTGAATAAACAGAACTTCTCTAACTACTAATGAGAACCCACACTGTGGTTTTTGGGGAAACTGGAAAACAAGCGGTGAGAATAGACAAGACGAGACGAGTTTTGTCAGGACGTGTGATTCTTCAAAGGCAGTTTGTCTATCTTTATCGTTTTTATGATTTTTATTGTTAAAAAAAGATCATTGAGTGGTTTCTTACTTAGAGAGATGTTGTAAGCAACAAACTTCTAAGATACGGCCGGTTGGTAAATAACATAATTACATTAATATGAACTTTCATAAGACAAGAAACAATAAGATAATCGCTTACAACGTTGTGGTAAGAAAAGAAAATGTTATTATGAAAAGAAATAGAAAAATAAACATGTCTACTTAAAGAATCAAATAACGTCTTCTTTTCGATTTTAAAATTCAAACGATGAGAAAATTCCATTCCATTCACGAATCATAATTATGTTTCTGTAAGAATACATGTATGAATACATTTATATATCTATGGATGCACACACACACAGACACACACACATATATATATATATATATATATATATATATATATATATATATATATATATATATCTGTGTGTATGTACATGGGAAGATAGATGTTGCAAAAAACACTCATATTATATGATACATTAGAATATAAAATAATAATCATATGGAGCAATCATTAATATAAATATATTGTTTTTCTCATTTTACCGGTAAATCAATGTAGCTATATTTACTCAACCAGTATATTATCTCAAGCACTAACCGTATGCGGTAAAAAACATGTTTACGAAACATGCCCAGCTTCTGATATGATCTCTTCCATGTCAAAACAAATAAAACAAAATGCTTTTAAGAGAAACAAAAAAAAGACACCCATTTGTAAAATTAAAATAAAAAAATTAGAAAGCAATAATTTCTATGAAACGAAGATTTTTTTACCATCAATCTTTTGAAATTAAAAAAATGAATCGTTTCTATGCAGTCAAATCAGTATATGAAGATAAGTATAAAATCTAATAGAGGAAAAAAAGATTTAGCGAAAATTCAGGTCATGTTTCCGCTATAACAAAATCATGGTGCCACTAGCTTTAAGGAAAATCATGCAAAAGTTGAAGCAACCATTGGTCGAATTACGGGTGCGGAAAATGGAAGAAAACAATGAGAGCTCTGAATCAAATTCATGACCAGTACATAATGAATTCTTAAAAATCTTTTCCTGCAGGGTACACTGTAAATGACACACAGACCAAATCTTTAAAATGGCTTTTCCAATTTCTTTCTCGGAAAACACGTTTTAATAATCAAGAACTCTTTCAAAATGTATTATTAGTGAAAAAAAAAAAAAAAAAAAAAGAATCAGATACTACATAGCTAAGCGCTGTAAGCCCTTTTAAAGAAACTTTGCTGTATCCTACTTCAACATTTTTCTTCCTTTTTCATTTAAATGTTAAATATTTATATTGTTATATTATTGATAGCGATATTGTAATTTTCGTTGTTTATTCGTCTATAAGCCTAGTTTTAATACTACTGACCCGCATTTTATAACTGGCAACCATAGATGATGCAAAAAGCACCTGATAACTGATAATGACATCATACTAAAGCACTGCATTAATCAAACCTTTCTTGAGATCATGACGATTGATTCAGTTTTACTAATTTGTTCCTTCTTCGTTAAAATCAACTCCTATGTAAAATCTATCACATCTCCATTAATATTATGTGGAAACTTTTTGATATTTGTCATCAAACTAAATATTAAATCCAAAAACAAAATAAATAATACAAACACATATAAACATCTATTATATCCTTATCTCTACTTTCTATTTGGAGAGGGTCAGTTACCCGGGCATTTTTACAGATGCTGCTTTTGAGATATAAGAGGTGGGTCGAAAAAGAAAAAAAGATACATCTAAAAAAATTCATGCTAGCAGTCCTGGTTAAAAATCATCTGATCAGTTTTATATTTCAACATACGAGAATCAGTTAATAAGTGTCCTGACTTTTTTCCTCTGGGCACTTTTATTAATAGTACACACATGAAACTCTGGTCCCCTTCGAAATAATCTTCCCTGGCTGCAATGTACCGTTCCAAAAACTTCTGGAAGACCCCATGGAACTCCTCTTGTGTGACCGTGTCAATGTCCTTCGTCCCAGCCTCTTTCATCTCCTCAATTGTCTCATAACGACGGCCTCTGAGCTTAGAGAATAACCAAAAGTCACAGGGAGCAAGGTCTCGACAATAGGAACGGTGAGGAACTGTGTTGATGCCCATCTTGGTCAAATAGTCTGTGACTAGGATGGAGATGTGGACTGGTGCATTGTCCTGGTGGAAATGCCACTGACCCGATTTGAAGAGTGCTGTCCTCTTCCGACGGAATCTCTTCCTGAACTCCCTTAAAACCTCAATATAGTAACCCTAACTCTAACCCTAACCCTTTGGCCAATCAACTCTAGTCTATTGACTTCCTTACTCCTTCCACACCTCTCTTATGCCACTCAAAAACTGATGCTTGATTCATGCAAGATGGTCGAAAAGCAGTCTGAAGTATTCCATACGTTTCTGTGGCATTTTTTCTAAGTTCAAAACAGAATTTTATTGCATATCGTTCTTCTAAAGTGTCCTCACGTCCAGATTGCATTTTTACGATTCACCAGCTGTGACAATCAGACTTTAGTAGGGTGTATTCCATTTCCTGCTGTAGCAGTTCATTTGAACTTGAAATCATGAAAATTGGTTAGTCATTTCATAAGATGTATAGCAATAACCTACTGAATTTTCAAGAGTCTACGGCAATTTTAAATGCCTGTACAAAAAAGTCTGGAAACTTATTGAAGGCACCACGTCAAAAAATTCAGGCTAGCAGTCCTGGTTAAAAATCATCTGATCTGTTTTATCTTTAGCTCATGTTTTCCACTCAGGATTCATGTTCAGTTTAATTATCTAGTATTCTTACAAGAGTATTTGGACAAAAACTGTTTTGAAAAAGTCGAATTTCTGGATAATGTGTCAAGTTAAAATCGGGTTATAGAGATCAAGTTTTATTAGGAGAATAGTTTTTTAGGTTGATTATGAGATTTTTTTTTTTTTTTTGATTGGCAAGAGACTAAAAGGTGAATCAAGTTCTGGTCGACAGGTCATTCCATAAAATTAAGAAAATGTGATAAAATTGAGTAGTCTCATTATATATAATCAGTGTTTGACGGTGAGAATCATTGTTGATAAATTAACGTTGGTCAGCATATTTTTAATTAGTTGCCAAGATTATTGTTTTTTTATAAAATCAGTTTCGAAACATGTTCCTTGTGAAAAAGGATATTTTAGCCCAGAAGAAAATCCCAATTATACCACAACCAAATTTACACCGCTGATAAGAATTCTTTTGACTATTTCCTGTTCCAAAAACACTAAGCCCAAATTTGTGGTCGCCATTTATGAACGGATGGGAACATGCAAAAGGCTGTGATAAACGAACTGAGACCAGTGACAGTTGAATACTTTTAACATTATTTCTTGGAATGAGAACATTATCTTTTATGTTGTGTGATTTTCATTCTTTTTGACTTGATAATTCTTTTCACATAATCACTCGCATTAATAGCGTTTCGTAATTTTCTCTGAAAACATTCATATAAATAAATCATTTATATCCGAATCCATAACTGAAGACATAATATGAAATACAGACCGGGCAATGCCTGGTATCCAATAATAACCGTATACACCAACAACATAGAATGGACTTTCTAACTAAATACAGTGACTCAGCCCACACAACGATGTATATACAATCAAATATACAATCGCTTGACTGTTACGCGCCTTCTTTAGATGAGATATGAAACTATCAGATTTTCTTTCGATATAAGATTATAAGAATTCCTTTATCGTTCCAGAAAATTTCTTTACCAAATTTTGGCCTTCTAATATTACTCTTTTGACCATTTCTTTTCATTTGAAGTTTTTTTGGGGGGAGAGCAAAGACATCAAATACGGACAACTAATTTCGGCATTTCGGGTTTTAAAATAAGGTCATGATTCAAAGCTAAATTTGGAAAGACCCATAAAAATTCTGGGTTATATATATATATATATATATATATATATATATATATATATATATATATATATATATATATATATATAATCAAAAATTAACACCCTGATAAGTTTTCACGAAAAAGATTTTTTGGCGAACAATTACAAAGGGTGATAAATAATTTTTAGATTGAATGTAAAAACAGGTAAATAGTACCAGTTTGAAGATCATACAAATAATCCCGTGAAACTCAGAGTTGGGAAATGAAAATCTTGCGAAAATTTTAAAATGTTAAGATTTAGACCTTTTTTGTTTCTTTAGAGAAACATTGACCACTAAAAAAACATCTCTTCACTGAATACTAGAGTATCAATATATATATATATATATATATATATATATATATATATATATATATATGCGGGCGTGCATGCGGGTGAGGTAAAATTTGATGTTATATCTTTATTGAAAAGGGCATAGAAGAAGTCATAAAATATTGTTTTAAGTGTTGATGCTGACAACAATGAATGAGCAAGTTGATCATTTTATTTGATCCCGTGTGTCTGCTCAAACCAGCTGAATGTATATTTACATATAAATATTTCAGGCTTGTTTAATGAAGACTTATAAGCTGATATGTTTACCTAGATATTTTAAGAGTAAACTTAAAATATCTATATAAATCATTCAGTGCAGGAAAACATTCATTACTTATGGTCGTCATTACTTGTACTTTCCTCTCTTAAAGCAAAAGGGATATTTCAATCCAGACAGAGTATACAATAAGCTCTAAACCTAACCCACCAGATTCTACTCCTTATTATTTGGTATTATTTGTTACCAAACTCTACAACATTGGTATTCGGTATCTTAGAATACTGGTATCTTTGGTTCATAAGAAAATCAATTAAAAAAAATGTTGCTGTAATTTGTACATTTTTATTTGTAAACGTGGTTTTTATAATCCTGTCAAGTGGATATCGCATCAAATACATATTAGGAATTTTTTGGGTTGTATGATTTACACGAAATATTTGTGGTCTCCCAATGGTAAATATAAATTCTAAAGAACTCTCTAAACACTCATTTAAATCTACTTAAGAAGTACAATCTCGAGGAAAGATCTTGTCTAACTCAGTTTCTAGTTGATATTTCCGGAAAAAAAATTAATTAAAAAATATACATATAATTAAAGGACTTTTTAATATGGCCAACAAGAATATTTGATAATACCCACATGCGTACACAGACAGACAGACAGACAGACACACACACACACACACACACACACACACACACACACATATATATATATATATATATATATAGAGAGAGAGAGAGATTCTTGATTATATATATATATATACATTTTTTCGTTGTTAAAGTTTGATTTGAGAGTTCACTGTGGGTTTTTTTTAGTAGTGATTGTCTTGATTGGGTAGTCGTTCTTTTAATTCCCGGATCGACGCAGACTCTAAATAACAGTGTATCCTTACATAGATATAATAATAAATTAATAAAACACAGAAGCTACATGTTTCAAAACACCTTTACGAATGCAATAATGGATGTTTAAAATAATACCAATATACCAAACTGTCGACTACACTTTACACCAAATTAAAGAAAAAAACTTCATATATAAATTTCACCTACATTAAACAGAACCTACCTGTACACACACATAAACTCACACATACATACAAAAACAAAATCACTCAAGGAGGAAGGTTATTAGTTGGTTGGATTTTATGGCATATAAAAAATCGGAGATTATTTTCGGGGTGAAGAGTAATAAAGGAAAAAAAACCGAAAGTATATACATATGTGGAAAAGAACATCTACGCATACACGTAAGCACATAGAATACATTGTAAAAACATTTAAAAAGAACACATCTGCAGAGGAAAAAAGTTGTCAAGAACAACTAACTCCAACTGGACTTTTACAGGCACAACTCTTGGAATTAAAATGACCAATAACCGTATTAAAACAGTCGCCATTATAAAAACCAAAGAAAATGCTCGAATCAATCATTAACTTCCTGAAGAGAGCTGTAAACACGAATAGAATTAAAAAAGAAAAATAAATAACCTAAAACCAAAAACCAAATTCACATGCGGATCAAATTATATATATATATATATATATATATATATATATAAAACCAAGAATTTTAAAATATTCTGAAACCCGTAAATTCTCGGTTTTTACATCTGGTCTGTTTCAGTTTTGATATAGAACTATTTTAAAAATTGGACTGTAATAATTATCCTCAATAGTTGTTCTCCTCACACACACACACACACACACACACACACACATATATATATATATATATATAAAGACAGCAATAATTGAGGACTGAATAACAATATATATATATATATATATATATATATATATATATATATATATATAAATTATAGGAACTTTTAGAAGTGTTATTTAATGCGAAGGAAATTTTACTATGAATACAAAATCATTTAAAGATTTATCACTTTTTGAGAAAAATGCTATTCTAAAAAAAATCTTATAAATGTCTACTCCGACTGGCTAAAATAACTCATCCTCCGGTAACGTGTGAAATAGTATTACTGTTCACCTACAAGGGTGGTTTTGGCATTAGATATCCCACAAAGGTGGACATGCCATTAAACAAAGAAACCAGTTTGACCAAACTAGTTCATTTCTGCTTTTGTCTCCAGTAACCATAATCTAATTAACACTCGTCTATATTGACATTTTCTGAAAATGCAACACCTTCATCTCAATGAATTCATCACAATAATCTGCGAATTTTCTCGCAAATATCTTAGTGCATTTAAAAAGAAATAGGCAACGTTAATAAATGAGGAGCACACAGTGTGAATCGCACATACTATTCCTAGTTAACATTGCATCATTGTACGGTAAATAAAGTTTTCTGACAAAAAATACCTATTGATTAATTTCTGAGTTCAAATAATACATAGCAAAAATAAATTTACAGAATATACAAGAAGAAACAAATAAGCCGTATATATATTCATCTGCTCAGTATTGCAAATAAGTTCTTATAAAATAACCACTTTACAATATATATATATATATATATATATATATATATATATATATATATATATATATATATGGACGTATTAATTTGTATCTTTAATGATTTACTTGAATTTACCTATATTACCAGTACGTTTAAATAAATATATATGCAAATCGTTGCAAATTTATTTTTAACTAGTGCATATATATATATATGAGTGTGTGTGTGGGGAGGGAATTTAAAGTCAAATTATTTTTGTAGAGGTTTTTCTTCTAAATTCTTACAGTAATACGAACACATTCTTCTGGTGTTTATCTTTCTTACTAGGCTCATTTTCTTTAATATAATAATTCTAAGAACGAAATCTTTAAAATCAAATCTTTAAAAACAATATTTGTTTACTTTACTTTTCTTTTTTTTAGCTTAAGTTTTTTAAAACTGAAATTTTTGTAGATTATTAAATAACTTAATTAAATTCCTTTTTAGCAAACATAGATTGTCGAATTTTTATTAAATTCTATTATTTAAAAAAATTATGTAAATGTTCTTATGAAAAAAAACAAAAATAAACCACGACAAAACAAAACAAAGACAAAATTCTAACTAAAAGAATGATTAAAAAAAATTACTAAGCAATTTTCATAATGTAAAAAGTCAGAATAGATTTCTCTTCAAGCTGACATAGATGTGATCAAAAATAGTTGTGTTTTAAAAGTGATTACAAAATTAAAATCGTTACTTTGTGATATAAAAAAAGAAAAAAAATTCTGACTCAATAGTAACAAATTCACCCGAACAAGGTTTATATGGTTTCTTTGTTTAATGGCATATCAATCTTCATGGGTTTTTCATTGCCAAACCCATCTCGGTAGACCAAATGGGGGTGGGGGATAGGAGGGTCATAGTCCGAAAGTGAACTATATAACGTCATTGGAGTTTATAGTTGTTTACTTCGAGGCAGCAAATCCGCTCGTAAGCCATTACGCGACAGGGACCCCCCTCGAAGAAGACCGGAGAGTACAACGACCAAAATGTTTTGACTACTAAAAAAAGTGAAGATACTCGTCCTAGTATATCAATGGATAATAAACGTGTTCATATCAATGCATTTGATAATTAATCTATACATGTATATATTAATGAAAACATAAATATTAACATGGACGCTTAAAATGGATACCTTTATAACCCTACATTCCCTTATAAAATGTCTCGGTAATTAACACAAATTGATAAGTAATTATCCTCCATTTTATTTCTTTACATCTGGTATGTTGCTTACTGCTTTACTAATTTGTCTACAATATTACCGTACAATATTCCCATCCCTCCTTTTTGTTAATTACTCTGAAAAAAAAAAAAGCTGTTCCGCTCGATAAGCGCTTGTTAACGAGCAGAAGACGAAATAACCGACAATGAAGTTCCGACAACATGACCGTTAACAAAAACATTTAAGCAATTAGAGAGTTGTCCCCCTTTAATAATGTCCCTCTTCTGTCGCTGTTGCAACCGACGGCTACGAAGAGTTTAATCTTCTGGAACAGGAAACATTACTTTGCGGCGTTAGGTTTTATATATTCTGGCGATTCAGAACCGCTCTCGTGACAAACGATACTTCTCCTTATGCAGAGGTTGTTTTTATTGATGAAATCGGAGAAGAAGCGACAGATTTTGTATTACGACGATTAATTATTACAAATCCACACAGCATAATTCAAAGTGGTTTCTATTCATTATATATATATATATATATATATATATATATATATATATATCGACCATAGTAAAATGCAAGAGTAAATCAATAGGACCGTAACTAACCCCAAATAGTTATTAGCTGAATTGGGATTAGAAATTGTCTAACTTTTGTGACTGATGAAAAAAAAATGGTTTAAGTATATTGAAAGGGAAAGTGACCATCTTGAAAACAATTACTTGAGTAAAATAAATGCTTGCCTAAATATAGATTATGATACGGTAGACTAATCCACACACACACACACACACACACACACACACACACACACACACACGTGCCATTTCTATATACTTATCAACGTCTTTGTATGTAAGTCCGTGTTATACATTGGTATTTTGATATATATATATATGATAAATCTTTTAAAAATATATTGAAATATGTATGAGTGAATGCACGTGTAGGTAAGTGTCTGTGTGTTTGTGTATGTCCAGAATGAGATCTATAGTCCATGTCATTCTCTCTTTTACTCTCCCTCTCTCTATGTATATATACATTTTCTCTTTCTGTGTGTGTATATATATCTTTCTCTTTTTCTTCTCACTCTCTCTCTCAATCTCAGTATATATATATATATATATATATATATATATATATATATATATATATTAATATGGTAGATTGTGGTGAATCTGACAAGATGGATAAATCAGACACTTACAAAGGGTTTACTACTAAACTCCTTGTAAGTGTCTGATTTGCCTATCTTTCCACTTATGTCTATATATATATATATATATATATATATATATATATATATACATATATATATATATATATTACCCTGTTTTTACATTCTCATGGGTACACATTGATGCTATCGTAATTTACTTACTTTAGCTTAGTTTGGAACCTGGTCGCACATATGGCGTACCCAATGAGTATCGAGCCCACTATATGGTCAAAATTGGTCGTTGGTTGTAACCTTTTTCATACTTACATACACATCTAACCGTAAATATAACACACACACACACACACACACACACACACACACACACACACACACACACACACACACACACATATCTATATATATATATATATATATATATATATAATGCAAAATTTCCTGCGTATTTTTGTTCAATTCTACGATCGTCTTTGAGTGTCTTTGATGTTTAATCAGCTCTTTATCGTTTGTGCAATTAATCAACTGCTGTACATTGTTTGAAAACATATGAAAAATGAAAATAGAAATAAGAAGAAAAATTGTATCTTATCTTGTGAAAATTAATATAGACCAAAATTTAAATACATGACTTTCTCTTCTTTTTCAACAGAGAAAATGATTGGACCGTCTTTGACATTTAAACAAAATCTTATGGGAAAATCTTCTTCCGAAAAGTTGATTGTAATCAAAGGAAATATTTTTATTAAAAACTGGTGAAACGCAGACAATCTGTTATTACTAAACGCAAAAAAAAAAGATCAACTGGTTTGTTTGAATAATACACTGGAAGAGAAAATAAATTTTTCTGGCAAAGGATTTGGACGAATTATTTTGCTGTATGATTTGTGCGTAAGTTGTAACACAATAAACAATTATGAATTGAACATCGGATGTTATGAATTTATATCAACAAAATTTTCATTTATAATAATTAATAAAATGATGTCATAAATTTATATTAATAAAATACTAATTAATATATATTAATAGAAAGGTGCTACTATCTTCCGTTAATAAAAATAACTTCAGTTAATTTAGAAATTATGCTACCAATTCATATTAATTTGTACTAATTTATATAGATTATTAAAATGAATGTAAAAATTAATTCGATGTTCGTATTTGTGAATATACGTTATTACTCTTGTATCTATAAGATGATCTGTCCGAGCTGTATACAAAATAAAGATCTCTTTTGTTTCATATTATGAAACAAAAGAGATCTTTATATCTCTCTCTTTTCTGAATCTGATTGTGGTTATATCTTGTTCGTCTACATCGGCTGAATGATATGCCAGACTAATTTACTTAGCTGTGTAAAGTCATTCGATCGCAGTTCTGTAGTGTTTGTTACCCTTTTTGATTCATTCCTCTTTTAAATAAACTTGCTTCTCAATGACAAAATCATTTGCGCATATGAAATCGATGCCAGTCTTCTTTTACAGTAATCTGTTTATATTTACTCGTTCTTTAATTTGTGACTTTACGCTTATTTATTTTTAGTGAATTAATAAGGTCACCAAAAGATTAATCTGACATTTTAATCTTACAGACATATTTAGAATATGGAGAAACGATTATCGTCGTAGAAAATGGATATGGTGATTCAAGTTCAAATCCTGCTCTCTTTGAGAGTACGGAGCCATATAGCTGCAGGACATTCAGAACTTGAATTTCCAAGCGTCAGAAGAAAAAGAAAATTGTCTTACTATTCAATTTATGTATATTTAATAAACAGTGCCAACTAAGGGTCCATCTAATTATTCAAGCTTGAAATATAAAATGATTACAGTATTCCGTCTTAATTAGGAATAATAGTCAGGACAAAATAAGTTAAGATTGATAAATCTCTTAAGTGTCATTCATTTTTACACACACACACACACATATATATATATATATATATATATATATATATATATATATATATATTTGATATTTTTTAACTGACAATATTTTTGTTAACAGACAATTTATTTTTATATCATACATCTTCATTGATATATATATATATATATATATATATATATATATATATATATATATATATATATATATATATATATATGTATATTTCTCATATTTGATATTTTTTAACTGACAATATTTTTGTTAACTGAAAATTTATTTTAATATCATACATCTTCATTGATGCATCGGGATGGGTCATCAGTGATGTTTCCTTTGGGTTCATGGAGGTTTTCGGGTCTTGCAACATCAGACTCCCTCACCCAAATGACCCAGTTGGCATTGATCTTACTCCAATTCCTATACTGGCAGCTAACCTGCGCATCCACACAAGAAAAAATGACCACAGAAATGGCAATAAATTTTATAAAGTAATTAACTGATACTGGCATTTTGCTTGGCATAAACAGTTATTTCAGCTAGTTTCCTATAATATTGTTGATCGGGCTTTACAGCATATCAACCCCTGTAGGTTATTCAATGCCAAATACTCTTTATATATATATATATATATTTTTTTTTTCTTTAAGAAAAAACAACGAAACCAATCACAAAGGATTATAAATTTATTTCCATCCTGTTAATTTTTTTCGTGTTTTGGAAATTTCAAAAATGCGTAACAGGATGGAAATAAATTTATAATCCTTTGTGATTGGTTTCGTTGTTTTTTCTTAAAAGAAATTATTGCTCTGTATTATTGGTACATTGAGCTCTCTACCAGGAAAATTTAAATATTCATTCATGAATAATTTCTTGTCCTGATGGAATTACTCCCAACTCCGGTTTAACTGGACTAAGTATACTATATATATATATATATATATATATATATATATATATATATATATATATATATATATATATATATATGATTTGTAAACGAATAGTTTTTAGGTAACATTTTAAACGAACCAGAAGTAATTTGTTTGCACTTAATCTAATGGTTTCAATTATTTCTATCTAATCCTAATTTTATTTATTCATTGTTAACTGGTTTCACGTATTTTGCTCTGTAACACTCATGCATCAACTTGTTTGCATTTGTTTGCACCCAGTTAAATAGTTAAATACTTCTCTTTGACCCCTAGATGGAACCCTAACAGGTACTACAACCCTGGGTTAGAATGGACCAGAGAATAATGCTAATAAATGAGTATTCCCCATTCTCCAAAGCTCCAGGACTGAAACCTCACCGTTAAATCGTGTAGGGTCTAAGACACTCGTTGGGGTGGGGTCTTACCCACTTTGCAGAGATGCAGTCGTTGTATTCTACATTTCTCCCGCCAGCTTTCTGGTCTATCTATAATTTTATTCCGAATATAACTTGGATATCATGCTTTTATTGAAATATTTTGTTTTACTATTTTTATCAAACGATATAATTCAAACTCTTCAACGAAGAATAAGATATCATTGTATTTATTTGAATATTAATACTTAGCATGCAGGTTTTGCAAATCATTGAATATAATCTTAGTTGTTGCTGATAAATAAGAAATGTTGGCTTTGATTTTATCTTTATTATTGATTATGATTCTTACTTTGCATTTTTTCAACATGGATTAATTAAATAAATCTGCTTATATAATAATTATTCATCGAAATTAATGTTACTGTCAGCATAAGTGAAGATGATTAAAACTAAGAGCAACATTTCAAAGGTAATTTATTTGATCGAATCAAATGAATGAACAACACGTTTCTTTCAGTTTATATCCGCTCATTTAGACTTGATAACTTTTACTAAAATCACGTAGAAGAGACAAAAACATATTGAAAAAAAAAACAAACTATAATCTTACGTACATTAATAATCAGAGTCGGCATGTACTACATCCGAACTCCTCAACCGGAAGGGTATGTTTGGTTTAGTTTGATTTAGTTGGATTTGATGTCATATCAACTATTGCTGGTTATTTAATAACATATCCTCTTCATACATTTATGTTAAATATATATGATTTGTCAACACATTTTGAAGATAACATTTTTGAATGAGTCCGCGCTCATTTTTTTTTGCACACAGTTAAATGGTTTCAAGTATTGAGACATAACATTCACAACTTAGCTTCAGTCATTTGTTTGTACACAATTTGTCGGTAATTTCATTCTTAAATGAGTGAGAAACAATTTGTTTGCACACTACGATTGCTATTATTTCTGCACAGTTAAATGGTTTCAATTATTGCCATCTCACACTGATAATTCTATTAAATATTAATCGTTTGCAGACAGCGAAGTGCTTACAAGTATTGCGATTTAACACCACATATCATGGGGGGGTCCTCGTGGTGTAATGGTTAAAGCGATGGACTGCAGAATCGTAGTAAGCGAGTTCTTACTCTAGTCGGGCTATTACGTTCACTTTCGGGCAAATACCCTTGGTAAAGGTATGAACCCTTTTATCCTTCCAGCTATGGGTTAAATAGTACTACTACTGTTCTTCTAGGAGAATGGCTTTGGCATTAAATAACATACAAAGAAACAAAACAAAACAAAAAAACAACCAAATATTCTATTCAATACTATTTATTCATTTGGTCACTGTTCAATGTATTGCTATGTTATATCAATAATTTAAGGTTTCTCTCAGTTAAAGAGTTCCAAGTATTGTTATTTAATGCTAATCAATATATTCAAAATTTATCATTCGTTTGCACACAGTTAAATGGTTCCAATTATTGCTATGTATCACAAACAATTCAATTAAACATCAGTCCTTTGTTTACACACAGTTAAATGATCAAACAGTTTTATTTCCAATAATTTACTATTGCATTAGTCATTTGTTTGCTCACAGTTTGAATGTCAAACAGTTCTATTTGATCCACTGATAGACCCTATCAGCAGCTACCGCTCCGGGTCAGAGCCAACCTCGGAATTATGGCAATGAAGGGCTATTCCAAAGTTCCAGGACTGAAGCCCCACCATCTGATGGTTTTGTGTCATATCCAGAAATTTTTGGGAAGGGGTCTTACCTCTCTGCAGAGATGCAGTCGGTGTATTCTTAGAGTATCATATATTGGTCGAGAGTGGTGGGGGGGGGGGGCGTATCATAGATTCGGAGTAGGCATGAGTACCAACCACTGAACCTGTTCACAAGTGTAACATCATTTCTGGTGGTGTTTCTCTACTATAAGTAAAATTGTTCAACATTTCATACATCGTTTACGTTTATGTTTTTTAATTCAATATTTTATTAAAAATCCAATCATATTGATGAGCTTCATTTAGTTGGTGATTTACGATGAAAGCAGCTTCTTTTTTTAATCTGCGCAGAACATTTGTTTTTTTAGTGAAAAGGCTGCTGCTGCTGCTGCTGATGATGATGATGATGAGAGTAGGAAAAAGAGAAAGAGAAGGAGAAAGAAAATGAATTGGTATGATCTTGTATTAAAATTGGACGTCTGCTTCCACTTTTATTCGATTGTACATGCACACACGCACACATAGATATACACACACATGAATACACATAAACACACAGGCACAAACACACACACACACACACACACACACATTAACACATATATGCGTGTGCACGCACATAGACTTACTTACGTATATGAATAAACGAAGGTAGATACATGGACAGATTCAATCAATGATGGTGGATAGCAAAAACAAATTTGTAAAATTGGACTCTCATCAAACATTGTGATTAATTTCATAACGGTCTTTCTCTAACACTGAAGAATATAATCAATCCGAGAATTGCATTCGATTATACAACAATCTACTTTTTTTTTTTTTTTTTGTTAACACACTTTTTTGCCATTTTTTTCAGCGGGGAGTCCCCTTTGAGTAGTGGCTAACGTGCTGGACTATGACATCGAAGTAAGCGAGTTCAAATCTCAGTCACGCTATTAGATTCACTGGCGGACAAATACCTTTGAGAAAAGTATGAACCCCCTCCCCTTGTCACCCCAGCTATAAGTAAAACTTTATTAGCATTGTTCTTCTGTAAAGATTCCTTCGGCATTAAATAACCCACAAAGGGTGATATGCCTTTGAAGAAAGAAACCTAACCAACCTTTCATTCGTTCAACCACTACTTTTACATATGGCAGCTTTGCAATGCAATCATACAATAACTCCATCTTAACAAATCCAAAAGACGAATTAGATATTAATTTTTTTTTTCATCATACAACGTGTGAAAGCACGTGCGATATTCTGTCCTCATCAGCCGCCAACCAGGATGATAACACAGTTTCGGTAGCTCAAAGCGGTACTGTCACTCCTAGCGCTACCAAGCAGCTTTTGCCACCGGACAGGGTATTTAAAAGAAATATATATCTATATATCCACCAGATCAACTAAAAGCAGACATTACATGTAAGAATTAGATATTATAGTATTATCATCATCATCATCATGTCGCGCCGCCTGCGCGGATATCCCTGACCGTCTCTCGCCATCTCTCCCTATCATTCATCGCCTCCGGCAGGTCTTCAGGGTTACATCCCGTGTCCTCACATAGCTGCTGTATGTAAGTTCGTGCTGGTCGTCCCACTCTTGCACATCCATGTGTGGGGGTCCACAGGAGTACATCGCTTATGAGCTCGTCCTTGCTTCTCCAGCAGTGTCCTGCGTGTCTGGTTCGTCGAACTTGTATAGTTTTTGTGATGGGGGGCAAGTGTCCGTATAGTTGGAGTCTCGTGGGGTGTTGTCGCCAGGACTTGTTTAATACTGCTCTCAACATTCTTGTATAATTTCCGTCCAGCCTCCTCTCCAGCCGCTTCGTAAGCGTCCATGTGGTGCATCCATATAGCAGTATCGACACAACCGCTGCCTGGAAGAAACTGCGTTTCATTTTATCAGTTAGGTCTGACTTCCATATGATCGAGAGCCTATCGATAGCTGTCCATGCCTTCGTCAGTCGTGTGTCGATGTCTTTCTCGGTTGATGAGACGCTGCTTCCTAGGTAGGTGAATTTGTCGACTAGTTTCAGAGAGGCTCCGTCTAGTGTGGCAATGTTGCCCGTTTGGTTGTAACACATATATTCGGTTTTGTTTGCATTGACATGGAGGCCAATGCCAGCTGCGGCTCGTTCCAGACTATGCAGTAGTGTCTCTGCTTGATTAGGCGTATTCGCTAGTAACGCCAAGTCATCAGCGTAGTCGGCGTCCGTGATTGTTTTTGCGGGGTACCTTTTGCTTCTTCTCTTAGTCAGCTGGAAGCCATTTTCTCTGATTTTGTCGATCGAAGTCCTAAGCACATAGTCTAGACAGATGATAAAGAGGTACGGGGCTAGTGTGTCTCCTTGTAGTACTCCATAATGGTTCTCAATAACACAGCAACTCTTCAATTAAAAATTGAATTCTCTCGAGAAAGGCAAGCTATTGCATTTATCATATTTACCAAGCCCTCCGCTCGGGCTGGATATGACACAAGGTCAATTTTTAAGAGGGGTTTAACAGGTTTCAATTCAGAGTTTTCCTTCTCCTAGACTAGTTGCCTCACCAAGGCTGAAGAATCAGCCTGTTCTACTATTTACCCATAACTGGAGGGAGAATAATTGGATTCATACCTTTCCCAAGAGTATTAGTGCTATGTGAAATGCAATCAGTCTCGTCCAGGATTTGAATTTGAAATGCAATTACATTTATAGTATCCCATAAAAATATGGAAAAGAATTTGACATATTCAACTGCCTTTTAAAAATAGTTCATGAAAAACATTAGAAAAAGGTATATTTCGATATAAAGTTGAAGAAATTTGTTGGGAGAATGGCTCATATTATTCTCTGAAGTTTTGAGTACAACTAAAACGTTGAAAGGATCGTAAGAAAACAAGAAAATCAAAGAATGTTGCGTAAATGAATTGCTAGTTTTTAATGAGGTGTTTTTTTTTCTTTTGTTGCGCGAAGACGTTACATTAATACGTATTAAAATAATGAAATCGTCTGTATTGCACATTTATTTTTTATTTGTGTATTTGCCATTAATTCTTTTCCGTTTACAATGATATTATCCGTTCGAATTGCTCTCCTAAAAAAGACTGTCTAAACGTTTTTATGAGAATGAAACCAACATGTTTAGACGTCGGGAGAAATTTGGGAAATAAAATGCAATGTTTTACAATATGAAATTATTCTTTTATAGGGGGTATATTTTTGGGGATTACTTATGAAGGAATTTCTGTATAATTTTTTTTCCTTTGAGAATATTATTTTATGTTTACAGAGGCAGAGATGGGTTGATAATAAATATAAATTTAAAGAGATTTTATTTTTTGTTTTTGTGCTGACAAATTATAAAAAAAGATCTTTGGTCCTCAAGAAAAAAAATCCATAAATATGGCATCCTTATAAAGTCTGTGTATAAAGTGAAAACCAGTCCAAAAATAAACTAGGTTATTGATTAGAATTCTCAATAATTTTCCCAATAAACGAACCCACTCTGAACCTATTCCTGAATCTGGATGCAAGTCAGGTTTCTGTAACTCAGGTTTCTGTAACTCATTCAGCAAATTTCTTCTCTCTACTATATATTTTTCCAGTAGAAAGGGAAGGGTTGAAACACTTCCACACCTGTATTGTCAAAAGAATTGACATAACGAGGTTGAGCACAATGCCGGACTGTCTCGGAAATACTAGCTCCTGGTTTTGAATTCAATTGTCCTTCTCATTGACTGGTTGCACATCATGGCTAAAGAGCCTAATATGCTTTTTACTATTTCCCTCATAGATAATAGATAAAAAAGATGGATTTATGTCTTTCCTAAGGAAATTAATGAAGAGTGAACACAATCAGTCGGAATTGGAAATTAAATTCCAATTTCAACGTTGAAAAATATCACACTTCATACCAAGTTATGCTATCATTAGCATATCTTAATTTTTAAAATGACATAATTCAATACACGAAGCAATCAATATGAGTTCTCCATAAAAAAAGAAAATCAGCGTATTCTTTTCTGTCATAAGAATTAGAAAATTATCTCCCAGATTTCTGTCTAATGTTCTGACATCGAAAAAATACAATAATTGAAGGTAATAAAGAATTAAAGGAAACATAGTCATACACATAGGACCATGCAAATACCTACATTTAAAAAGCACCTGTATATAAACTGCATGACAACGATCTATTTATTCATATCCTTTAATTATATTGCAAGTTTTCATCAGAGGACCATAAAAAGTTGTTTCATTGAATAAGAATGTGCCATTAAATGTAGCCATGCCACATTGTATAGACATCAGCATTACTTTTACCGCTCATATGTTCCGGCGGCTGGCGGGAATATAACGAGCAAAAGTGCTGCAATCGAAAAGTTGTCACGTGGGTCGGTCGGCGTTGTGAAGGTGGGAAAGAAGGAGCGATTAAAATCTTTTTGCTTAGTTCTCCTCAATCAGTCAGGCGCGTTCGCACTATTTTGAATCGAGCAATTAATTAGGCCTTTGATTGCTTTTTAGTCTACACATACATACGTACAAAATACACCACACACACACACACACACACACACACACACACACACACACACACACACACACACACACAGGCACGCGCGCACACACACACATACGCACGCGCACATACATTTATATATATATATATATATATATATATATATATATATATATATATATATATATATATATATATATAAGTAGATACTCATTCACACTCACGCCCGATTTTTGTATCACCACACAAATATATGCAGAATATATCAATGCTTATGTGTCCACTTCTCAAACATCTTCTAAATCATTCACACACGCATATGACTGTCTCTTCCCCTCTTTTATTCTCTCTTTTCTCTTTATATAAATATATATATTTAGAGAGAGAGAGAGAGAGTGAGAGAGAGAGAGAGAGAGATTCTTAATATGTTTTTCAAAATATGTATTTAAAATTATTCATGCTTAAATTTACTAGATGGACAGCAATAAATGGCTACATACCAATCATAAGAAACACAGATTCTAAAATAAGTGAATGTGTAAACTGTACTCAGATTTTATGGATGCGCTTGGATAAAAGTTTTTTCTTCTTTCAACCCCCTCTGTTCTTTTGGATTAGACTGGGTAATCCATTTGAATTTTGAAAATTTCGGAGAGGATTTCATATTATTTATTCTCCTCTTCTCTTTATATAGGTTTTGATTTGTATAGAAACGCTTTATTTTAAGGGTGAAATCGAAATTATTCCTCTGTTTCCACTGGATGACCTTTGCTGTCATGTAATGTCTAATGTTTTACTCATAGACTGTATGATTTTATTACATGATTGATGCTTTTATTTCTGTCTCCGTATAAGTGACATTTACTGCTGTGTCTTATTCAAGTTTTAATATACTTTATAATCATAAAAATGTTCTGTGCAGTCATTGATAGGGCTTTAGTTTCTTCAAATATCTATTTCATACAATTTTATACTTTTTTCTTGTCAGCAAGTTCCGTTTCTTCTCGGTAAAAAAATCCTTAGATTTCTTTTTCTTCTTGTTTTTGGGTCTTCATTTCAGAGATTCTTATCAGTTCTAGTGCAAATTCTTTGCTGCTATTAGAATATTCTTATGAAATTATCTGGTTCCTCAAAAGTAGAATCAACACAATTCGCAAACAATGGAATATTCATCAGCTTTTTTTCAATTTACATGTTTGTCAACATTATGCTCATGTAGCAAGTTTTTTTTCTTAATGAACATCAATTTCGTTGTTTTTGCAGAAACCTCTCTTGTTTTTTGGAAGGAATATGATTTTACGTAAAAGGATTTCAAATGAAACTGAAAACTACCCCATCACGACTGAGACAATTAGGCAATCCCTTTTTGGCAATTCGCGATCAATAAGTTCGTATATTTGTTAAATCTGCTATAACCACGCATAACTGTTATTTTTCTAAGCCTTTCTTCTTTCTTTCTTTTCTTTCTTTCTTTAATCTTTATATATATATATATATAGATATATATATATATATATATATATATATATATATATATATATATAATAAAATAATGATACATAATAATATAATCAACTTAAGTCTAAAAGAATGTTACTTCTTCGGCCTCTGATGATTGCAGAAAAAGCTGAGGTGACGTTAAGAGAATCCGGTCACACAACGTAATATTAAATAAATTGAAATTTCCTTGCGTTGAAACGTGCCATCTTCGCAGTCAAGTGTTGTTACCAAAGCAACAGGGTTTCTCATCATTCCGAAATAAAAACTGATTGTCAATTCCTTGAAAACTGTTTTTTTTAGCTTCACAATTTTCATATTTTGAACTAAAATTTAAGATAGATATAACAAATTTTAAAAAAATACATAAATCTTGGATCTATATCTATTTGAGTTCTGTATTTGCTGTACCTGTATTTGCTCAATTTAAATCTGTACAAGTAGGTAAAATTAAATAAATATAATTCTTTAAATCTATTATTTTAAAAAAAAGTTAAAAAAAAATTAATGTTTAAAATGTTTTGTTTTTTTTCTATCGCAAGTGAATATTTATACAGGAATAATTTCATATTTTTGATTGGACTATGCCAGTATCACGCGTGGACGGACACACACACACACACACACACACACACACACACACACACACACACACACACACACACACACACATACACACACACACACACACACAAACACGCATATGGATAGGGTAGACACAGTGAATGGTGCTTGGTGACAATCATCAGTTCCTCATCTATGTGATCATCAGACTAACAGTATATATATATATATATATATATATATATATAGAGAGAGAGAGAGAGAGAGAGAAAGAGAGACTGCAAGACAAGAATAGAGAGTGAGGGAGAGAATGAGATTCGAATGGAAACTAATTAAAATCGCTTTTTAAAATTTACTTTTAATGATGTGTAAAATCGATATGTCGACACAAACTGTTTGCGTTACTGACTTTTCCCGATTGTACATCGGTTTTACACACACACACACACACACACACACACACACACACACACACACACACACACACACACACATATATATATATATATATATATATGTATATATATATATATATATATATTGTTTGTGAAGGTAACTCACCAGTTATGATAATACTACCGTATATTATTATACATAAAATCCTTGAATATTGTTTTTGATTTTGCTATTGTGTTATAATCTAAATAATCCATCTGTTTAATCAACGAGGAGTCTGTTAGCTTGAGAAAGGACACTTGGATTTATGCGCAACTTTAATTATTTAGAGATTCAATTAGAGAGAAGTATTCTTGGATAACTGAGAAAGGTGATTTGAATACGGACGAACTTTTTTTTCCTTTTGTTTATATTCTATTTTTATTTTTTATTTTATGAGTGATAGGTCTGCATTTGCGCTCGGACGATTTTGATGGCCGGTCTTGTCAGGATCAATGGGAAAAATTATGCCCTGTTGAAATATTCAACTCTCTCGCATCAAAGACGCAATTATTGATGTTCTGAATAATGATGGAAGGCGACATAATCACAACACACACACACACACACACACACACACACACACACACACACACACACACACACACACACACACACACACACACACACACACACTCACACTCACACACACACACTCACAAAGTAGAACCATGCATACATATATACATGCAAGCTCTCTCTCTCTCTCTCTCTCTCTCTCTCCCTCTCTCTCTCACACACACACACATACATATTCATACATCAGAATTATACTTGTTACCAGATATTCACTGAGTAATCAAAACTGTGGAACAAAACCACATTGTTGGAGATTTCCGAAGAGGTTTTTGATTTTTAACAAAAAAAATGTGTCTATAATTACTAGCACAATACCATTAAAAATAAAATACGGCCTTGGATCAGAGTATAGTATCTGTGCTCGTGGTCTATGATCAAGTGGTCGCTTCCCACTATTTCTTTATCCAGGAGGCCCTTGTGGTGTAATATCTATCGTCGAAGGAAATGTATACTGTAATACAAGATTCAATCTGGGAGGAGGCTGTTTTCATTTCACATGGTGCTAATTACCCTTGGGAAAGGAATGCATCTAACTATTGTTCCCTACAGTTATGCATATGTATTTAGTAAACCCCCCACTCTGCACAGTTAGGATGCAACACGAAGTCAATTTTAATAAGATTTTAACAGGTTTGAATTCTGAGTTTTCATTCTCCTAAACAGGTTGTCTACTGAGGGCTGAAGAATCCAGTTTAGCTTACTATTTATCCATAGTTGGAGGGAGAATAATTGGATTCATAAAATTATGGAACGACTGTTAAGCGTAAATGGTCTCTTTAACGTCGGTATGGCAACCGGTCTAGGAGAAGCAAAACTCTGAATTCAAGCCTACAACACGAACTTGGCTTGGGATTAATTTAGGACATCAATCTCCGAGAAACTCCAAACATGAATGCAAACACATAGCTAGCTTAAAGCAAATTAGGTGAATGAGGTCACACACACACACACACACACACAATTCTTCATCCAATGAGTGTGCCGTATCTGTGAACCCTGATTACTATCAAACTGTCGCTCGCTGACACTTCTTCCTATGATCAACCTAGAGCTCTACGACCTTCGGAAATTGATCCACGTTTAGAGTCTTTTCCACCTCCTCGTCAACGCCATGTCGTGGGAGGGGGGCTTATCATACACTGACTGCATTTCACACAGAGGGTTGTTCTGTTTATGACACTAAACTGCATCTGTTGGTGAGGCTCCAGTTCTAGGGGGACAGACCCCGTGGTATAGTGGTTAACATATTGGATTACGACATCCTAGTTAGCGAATTCGAACTCCAGTCATTCTATTACGTTCACTTTTAGACTAATGCTCCTTGGGAAAGGCATGAACCCACTAATCTCCTAGCTATGGTTTAAATCACTCTACTATTGTTCTTTTACTGGGATAGTTTTAGCATAGAATATCCCACGAGGTCTGATTGGCAATTAAGCAAAATAACTAACCAAAGCGTTCTTGAGAACTAGAGAGTTAGGAATACCATTTATTGCCGTAATTTCAGGTCTTCTTTGATCGATAGTGATAGTATCTGTTGGGTCCCATCTATGGGTAAAACAGATATGCTTAAAAGATTTTCTCATTCGACTGAACAGTGAAAAATAAAACTAAAAAAAAAAAACTAAAAAAGCAAAAACAACTATACAAACAAAGTAAATATAAACGAATAATGAACTGAATTCTCTAACTTCGAGGCATAAAATTACATAAAACAGGTTGATATGCCGTATCAATCAATCAATCAATCATCTTCATCAACAGTATTTATAAAAAACAGACTTTTTATTCAATTAAAAATTCTTTTAAATTTTATGCTTTAACTTTTACATTTGATTTGAATAAATCTCTCTGTGTTATTTGTGTGGCTTTCATTGAAGTTCAAGTGCCATTAAGTCTCTTCAGAGTCTAAATTGAATTGTCATTATGATGAATAGTTGATTATTTCTCGCTTTTTTAATATTGCAAAACGTTTTGAAAGTTTTCAGGGAAAAGTCCTAAAAATACCAATCACGTTAGGCAAAATTATCAGCTTTATGTTGCAATTTTTTTTGTTATTAGAAAAAGGCCAGAATCCAGAATATCATTTTTGATTAAGAAAGGTCCAGAATTTTTTTTTTTTTTTTCTGTTTGGAAAGACCCAGAATATCTTTTTCCTTTTGTTAGAAAAGGTCCGGAATATCATTTTTTTTTCGTTAGGAAAGGCCCAAAATATCTTATAATAAATGCTTCTCTTAAACATTTATGCATTTCTTCCTGTTTCTTTGTATTATTATTTTACACTATTCGATTTTTGACAAAGGTTTTAACCAAGAGAGCTTCACTGAAGTTTTAATGTGGAAATTCACTGAAGTCTCCTCAGTTCTCCAGGAAACTTCTGAATATTCTTCCCAATCTCAACAATGCATTAGTCTGAATGGTCTCGATTCTTTCTCTGATTTTCTAGTTTCTCCTGGCTTTTTTCCAAGCCTTTCAGGAGAGTTCCAAGCGTCCGAACCACAAATGGCATCCCCGTCATTCTCATAGTGAACAGTTTCTTTAGTTATTTGACAAAGTCCGATTATTTATCTATCTTTTCGTTTCCGGCAAATTTTTTTTTTTTTTTACATTAATCATCATGTGGTCAGGTGTTCGGGTCTGGATAAGGTGACCCGTTTGTTCTCAAAAAACAGAGAATTTTATGAGTCTCATTTTATAAAACGGATACTTGTTTGTGCATATAGTATTTAGAAGTATGGTCAAAATTGCATCTTTTGCACAATTCCCAGTGAAGATCCTTTCTCGTCCGTTTCTGTTTAGTCTTGTGCTAGTTTGATGCATTCATATAATTATTATTTTATCTATTTATTTATTTATTTTTACTTTTTGAGAGATTTCGCATCAGTGTTAGCTGATGGTCTTTCACTGAAGTTTGTATGACAGCAAGCCTCCTCAAGTCTCCAAGACTCTTCTCAGTATTCGGGCCGATCTCAATAAAACTATAGTTTAGATGATCTCCACTCGTCCCGTCATTTCCAAGTCCTCCAGTCGTTGTATCAATCCTTTAATAACTGCACCAAAATTATTACTTCACTTTTTACAAATCTTCACACCAGCGTCAGTTTATCAGTTAGTCTCCTCAAGTCTCCAGGACTTCTGATTATTCTAGCTGATCTTACCAATACTATGGTCTGGATGATCTCATGATTTCCTCTGATTTCCAATTTTTTCAGAATTGTCCCAAGCCTTTGGGGGCTGTTCCAAGGTATCTGGTAAGGTCCAGATATTTATGTCTCTTTTCTTCTTCTTCTTCTTCTTCTTCTTCTTCTTCTTCTTCTTCTTCTTATTATTATTATTATTATTATTATTATTATTATTATTATTATTATTTACTCATTAGAGTTTTTCACATCAGCGTTATATAATGGACTTTCACTGGAGTTTGAGTGACAGCAAGTCTCCTCAAGTCTCCAGGACTCTTCTCAGTATTGTGGCCGTTCTCAAAAATGCTGCAGTTTGGATGGTCTCCACTCGTCCTCCAACTTCCAAGTCCTCCGGTGCCTTTAATAATCCTTTCGTGACTGTACCAAAAGCACCAATCACGATTGGTATAATTGTCACCTCCTTGTTCCATAGATTTTTCAATTCACTGGCAAAGTCGAGGTACCTTTCCCTCTTTTCACTTTCATTCAGTTTTATTCTGTGGTCAGCCGGGACAGCAAAGTCCACAATTTTGCAAGTTCTCTTTTTTTGTTGATTATTATAAGGTCTAGTCTTCCGGCCAAGATCAGGTGATCCATTTGTATGTTAAAGACCCATCAGAGTTTATGTGTGTCATTCTCCAGGAGAAATGTTGGGTTTTTGCCTATACCATTTGTTCGTATGGTCAAATTTCAATTTCTTGCACATCTCCCGGTGGGTCACCTTTCCCACCCGGTCGTTTCTAGTCGTATACTCATTTAGTGCTAATTTGCTGCATTCGCTTATTACATTATTGATGATTTCGTCTCTATCACCACATAACCAACATTTTCTGTTTTGTTCCGTCTTATATATTCTCGCTTTGATATGATTGGTTCTTTTTCGGTTTGTTTTGCGTTGCCATTAGGAGAGATTCTATTTCTAAGCCACATCCAGGTTTTTTGGTGTGAGATGTTGTTTATTAGTCATTTAAAACGCCCATAGAGTTGTTTTTCTTCGCACTTTTGTTTTCTGGTTATTGTCATTCTGGTTATTGTCAATCGTTTCTGATTGCTGTAATTAGTCTTCCTTCTTGTCTTCTATGTAGTCCTCGAGTCGTTGAATCGATGCGTCAAATGTGTCTTTAATGGTGGCATGTCCTCTTCTTCCCAGCTTTCTTGATACATATAGTCTGTCAACGTCATCTCTAGGATGTAAAGCCTTTTGCATGGTCATTAGTTTTTTGGTCCATTTGCTTAAGTTCTTTTCTAGTCCACTTCAAAATGGGTCCCGAATATCTTACGAGGATTATAGCCCAGGTATTTCTTTCTTTCATAAGGTTTCTGCTACACAGTTTTGATTTACGTAGCTTTCTAGTCCTGCTGATATATTCTTTCCTTTTCTCGGAGCATTCTAATCTTGTCTTGATTTGGTAGTTCCCTTCCGTCTGTCAGATGTCGTTTGCCGCTTTTCACGACTAGCATGGCACATTTTTCTATGCCAAATTCAATTCCTATGTCCTGACTGTATATTCTAACTGTGTGGATTAGGGTTTCCTGTTCTTTTTCATTTTTTGCAAATAGTTTGATGTCATCCATGTACATTAGGTGATTAATCTTTTCTTGTGATCTACTAAGTTTGTATCTGGCTGTGCATTTTCTGAGTATGTCGTTAAGTGGCATCATGGAAATTATGAATAGTAACGGTGATAGTGCATCTCCTTGAAATATACCTCTTTGTACCTTTGCTTCGACTAAGCTACTTCCTCTTGCCGTCAATTCCGCTCTCCTGGTTTTTATGGTTTTCTCGATAAAGTTTATGACGTCATCTGATATTTTGTACATTTTGCAGCAGTTTTTTTTTGTAGAACCATATAATATGCATTTTTGTAGTCAATTCAGGCCATAGCACGATTTTTCCGTCTGGTATTACTCTCGTTTAGTATATGCTATCATTATTCTTGTTATTTTCCCGTTGGAAGTTTGTCACATCAGCGTTATCTGATGGTTTTCTACTGGAGTTTGAGTGACAACCTGTCTCCTCAAGTCTCTCAGCTTCTTCTCAGTATTCTGGCCGATTTCAACAATGCTGTATTTTGGACAGACTCCCTCCGTCCGGTTATTTCCAAGTAATCCAGTTCTGGTACTACATCTTTGGTGACTTTATCAACAGCATTAATTACAATTAGTATAATAGTCACTTTCACGTTCCAATGTTTTTTCAATTCCCTTGCATCTCTGAGATGTAATGCTTCATGCATGGTCATTAGTTTTCTTGTTATCTGGTCCATTTGCTTAAGTTCTTCTCTGGTTCACTTCAAGAATGGTCCTGAGTATCTTACGAGGGGTACAGCCCAGCCTTTTCGAGTTTTTCACACCAATGTTTTCTCGCTAGAGTTTGAGCAACAACACGTTTCCTCTAGTATCCAGTATTCTCAGTATTCATGCCGATCTTAATAATGCTGTAGTTTGGATGGTCTCCACTCGTGCTTATATTCCTAGTTCATCCAGTCCCTTTAGCAATCCCTTGGTGTCTGTACCCGGTGCACCAGTCATAATTGGCATCATCATCACCTTTATTCTGCATATTTTTTTAGTTCCCTGGCAAGATCTAAGTATTTATCTCTCTTTTCGTTTTCTTTGTTTTTCACTCTGTTGTCCGCTGGAACGACAAAACCCATTATTCGGCAGGTTCTCTCTTTTTTTTTAAAAGTATCACCAGGTATGGTTTTCTAGCTAGGATTAGAATATGTTTGTATCTCAAAATCCATGAGAATTTTATGCATCTCCTTCTCCGGGACAGAATATGGCTTTTACATATACCATCTGGCAGTATGGTCAAATTTAAATTTCTTGAACAATTCCCAGTGGATCAGCCTTCCTACCTAGTCTTGTACACTTTTTGTGCTAGCTTGCTGCATTCGTTTAATATGTGATTAATCGTTTCGTCTCTCTCACTACAAAACCAACACTTGCTATTCTTTTGTGCCTTATTTATTTTCTCTTTAATATAGTTGGTTGATGTGACGAGGTTTTGTGCTGCTATTCGAATAAATTCAGTTTTTCTCTTAACGATTCCTTTCCGTTGCCAAGTCCAATTCTTTTTGTGTGAGTTTTCGTTTGTTTGTCGTTTGAAATATCCATACAGTTGTTTTTCTTTCCATTTCTATTATTTTAATTGTTTTTCCGTTGATCATTATGATGTCTGTGTTGCTTCTAAACGCCATAATAAGTCTTTCTTCGCTCTTTCCTATGTTGTCTTCGAGTCTTTGAATTGATGCATTAACGCTGTCTTCAATGCTGTGGCGTCTTCTATCTCCTTCTTTCCTTGACACGTAGAGTCTATCAATGACATTTCTCGTATATAAAGCCTTATGCATCGTCATTAGTTTTTCTTATCCTCTGGTCCATTTGTCTGAGGTCTTTCCGCGTTCATTTTAACAATGGTCTGGAGTATGTTTCAAGGAGGGCTGCCCACGTGTCAATCCCTTTAGTGAGATTTCTGCTGCGGAGAATAGTTTCAAAAAATTTTCTCCTTCTTCTGATATATTCTTTTAAAATTTTTTTTCATCTCCACTTGTTTGATGGTGTCCGTTTCCAATATTCCCAAGTACTTGTAAGTAAAAAAGTAAAGTTGATGAGCGTAGTCGAGGGTGGCTCGAGCATTATTATTATTATTATTATTATTATTATTATTATTATTATTATTTTACTCCTTTGAAAGTTTTCCTCATCAGTGTTAGCTGATAGTCTTCAACTGGAGTTTGAGAGACCGTAATTCTCCTCAAGTGTCCAGGACGCTTCTCTGCATTCTGGCCGATCTTAGTAAAACTTTAGTTTGAATGGTCACCACTCGTCCTCTTATTATTAAGCCCTGCAGTCGTTATACCTATCATTTGGTGACTGTACCGAGTGCACCAGTAAAAATTGGTATCACCATCACTTTCAAGTTCCATAGATTTTCTGTTCTCTAGCAAGTTCTAGGTACTTATCTCTCTTTTCATTTTCTTACAGTTTTACTCTGTAGTCTGCCAGGACGGCAAAGTTCACGATTCGTCAGTTTCTCTCCCTCTCACTGTCTCTGTCTTTGTCTCTCTGTCTCTGTCTCTGTCTGTCTGTCTCTCTCTCTCTTTGTTGTTGACTATCATTAAGTTTGGTCGTCTGGCTGAGTTTAGGTGAACTATTTATTATCATTATTATTATTATTATTATTATTATTATTATTATTATTTACCCATTAGAGTTTTTCACATCAGCGTTAGCTGATGGTTTTTCACTGGAGTCTGAGTGACAGCAAGTCTCTTCAAGTCTCCAGGAATCGTCTCAGGATTCTAGCTGTTGTCAGCAATGCTGTCGTTTGTATAGTCTCAACCCGTCCGCCAACTCCCAAGTCCTCCAGGCCTTTTAATAACCCTTTAGTTAAATTGCCAAACGCACCAATCACAACTGGCACAATCGTTACTTTCATGTTCAACAGCTTTTTCAATTCTCTAGCAAGGTTGAGGTATTTATCCTTCTTTTCATATTCCTTCAGGTTTATTCTGTGGTCTGCCGGGACAGCAAAGTCGACAATTTTGCAAATTCTCTTTTTTTTTGTTGTTGATTGTTATAAGGTCTTGTCTTTATTGTCAGTTGGTTGTATCACAAGGAATTATGAGTAACACAAGTGTCTTCAAGTCTCCCAGACACTCAGCGTATCGAGGATAATTTAAAAAAATCCACCATACGGAATGTTTTCTATCTTTTTTTAAAATTCACAGTAGGTCTGGTCATATGGTCGGGATTAGGTGATCTGTTTGTATCTCAAAATCCCCAAAAATTTTATGCATCTCATTTTCTACGACAGATTCTGGTTTGTGAATCTACCATTTGTTAGTATGTGCATATTTTAGTTTACTCTACAATTCCTAATGGATAAACTTTACCACTCGGTAGAGCTTTGTCTTGTAATTTTTTGTGCCAATTTGCTACTTTTGCTTATTATTTGATTAATTGTTTTATCTCCGTCTTCATATAACCCACACTTGCTATTCTGTCACGAATTATCGATTTCTTGTTTAATATAAAGTAAAGTTGTCGACCACAGTCGAGGGTGACCCGAAGGCTCCCTTTTCAATAGCTACTACAACGAGGTGTAGGAGAAGGGTTTAATATAATTGCTTCTTATGGGGTTGTTTTGTGCTACTATTTGGGGATATCAAGTTTTTCTCTTGAGTTTTCTCTTTCTTAGCCATATCCACGCCTTTTCTTGTGCAATCTTACCCGCTGCTTGAAATATCAATACAATTGTTTTTCTTCTTATTTCTATTTTCTAGTTTTTGTTGTTTTTTTGTCTGTACTTATAATGTCAGTGGTGTTTTGACTGCTGTAATTAATCTTTGATCTTTTGAATAATGTCCTCGTGTTTTTGTGTTGATGCCTCCACGCAATTCCCAATGATTTCAAATCTTCTTACTCTTTTCTTTCTTAACACAGTCTATTTATGTCATCTTTTAGATGTTTCGCCAGCTCCATATTCATCAATTTTCTTTTCCTTTTGTCCATTTACCTGAGTTCCTCTCTTGTTCATTTTAAAAATGGTCCCGAATACCTTACAAAGGAGAATGTCCAGATGCATTATTATTATTATTATTATTATTATTATTATTATTATTATTTTCAAATGCAGAGAACGGAAGTATTTTCTGTTAGTATTATAACTAATTGTGATCTCAATTACGTCTTGTACTGCTACAATATTACAAAACTACGCCCATAAAACAATCAAAATCCTCTGCTTCAGTCCCTTCCAGAGAGAGAGAGAGAGAGAGAGAGAGAGAGAGAGAGAGAGAGAGAGAGAGAAAAAAAATCAGGACTATTATTGATTTCATTATATTATTATATGATCGGATTCATAGCGGCACATGGCGATGTCTGTCGGTTAACCATGAATGATTAACAGACTAATTAACAAACACCTCGTCGATTCATGGGACACTGCTCTCGTCATAAAAATTTACTTGATAAAACATTCAACAAGCAAGATTTGTTCACTATCGCTGAAGAGAGGTTGCATTTATTTATTCATTTATTTACTTATTTATTTTTCTTTTTACTTATTTATTCATTTATTTATTTTTACAATCAATATTTTCTCATTTATCTGATTATTGTTCAATCTCTATCTGGTATCACTCTAAATATTGTTAGAATATCTCAATATCTCTCAAATTTCTTTTTTCTTGACTTATCTCTCTTCATTCATTGGCAAACACACACAGGGAAATAGACAGATAGAGACACACATACAGGTACATGCAGGTGCGTGCAAGCGACATATATACATTTGTAAACATATACACAAACGTTTATAAGAATGTAAATATGCAGTTATTGATTGTTCAATCATAATTCTCCGATCTTGATTTCTTTGCGCCATGCACTTGTTTAAATAATGCAGGTTTATCTATAAAAAGAAAAAATAAAAGAAAAAATAAAAGAAAACAAAACAAAACAAACAACAACAAAACAAAACAAAACAATTGAGAATAAAGTCACGACGTGCCATGTTTTAGAACTATTTTCTCATAATTCAAGACAATTTGGTACTTGGATTGGGTACATATAGTGTTAAAGAACTCTGTGACACACACAAACACCGACACACACACACACACACACACACACACACACACACACACACACACACACACACACACACACATATATATATATATATATATATATATATACGAGGATCATTAAATTAGTTTCCAGACTTTTTTCATATGGGCACTTTTATTGATAGTACACACATGAAACTCTAGTCCCCTTCGAAGTAATCTCCTCCGGCTGCAATGTACTTGTTGTACCGTTCCAACAACTTCTGGAAGGCCCCATCGAAGTCCCTTTGGGTGAGCGTGTCAATGACCTTTGTCACAGCCTCATTCATCTCTTCAATTGTCTCATAACGCCAGCCTCTGAGCTTAGGGAATAACCAAAAGTCACAGGGAGCAAGGTCTGGACTATAGGGAGGGTGACGAACTGTCTTGATGCCCATCTTGGTCAAATAGTCTGTGACAAGGATGGAATTGTGGACGGTAGTATTATCGTGGTGGAAATACCACTGACCCAATTTGAGGAGTGCTGGCCTCTTCCGATGGAATCTCTTCCTGAACTCCCTAAAAACCTCAACATAGTAACCCTAATCCTAACCCTTTGGCCAATCAACTCTGGTGTATTGACTCCTCCCATACCTCTCATCATCCCTCACAGACTCCGTGCCTTCCTTGAATCTCTTATGCCACTCAAAAACTATATATATATATATATATATATATAAAACAAGTATGCAGTTATTATACAGGATACACTGAGTCATAAGTATTATCTAACTTGTGAAAATTTTACTATGAATAATAAGCATCAAGAAATTAAAAACATTCTTTTACATTTTAAGCAATTATCCAAAATATTTATTCTTATATATATATATATATATATATATATATATATATATATATATATATATATATATATATATATGTCCTGGTAGTCAGTCCTAATTCCTCCTTCAGGAACCCCCCCATAAAAAAAAAATCAGCTTCCCAACTCCCAAAAGATGCTGCCTGCTTGAACCTCTTCGTGAAATTGAAAACCAGTGTTACACTGTTTCCAGGGAATTTTTGATTCAGGTTGGAAGAGGTGAATCCAGATTTTATTTTGAGTAACTAACTTGCGGAAAATCTTAGGGGTTGTCTGGAAGCGAATCAGAAGTGTCTGGGAAATGTCAAGCCTTTTTAGTTTGTGCTCTGATGTCAGCATTCTTGAGACCCATTATGGGCTCATCCCCAAGATCTCTATTAAAACAATTAGGACCGAATCAGAAGTAATGTCCTTTAACGTAGCTATCGGCTGAACAGTAAAACGATTGTATCCAAAACCATCCGGTGAATGACATCAATTTTTTTTTATCAATAGTTGAGGTATTTTGACGATCAAATCTCGAGTCACTCTCTGTGCTCTGTCTCTGCCCTGCTTGTATTTCGAAAATAACGATTACAATTGCATTGGAAGGAGAGTCCTCAACAAATATTAATACCATGTTGTCATGGATTTCCTGGGGTGTCTAACTTTATTTTACAAATACTTTATGACTGTTCAGACTTCAATTTTGTCAATTTTTAGATTTTTCATACAACCTTTCACTTTTGTATGACGTCACCTGAAAAGAAATTAAGACGGAAATCTAAATAAGATTTTCTTGTTTTATAAAATGTGGCAGTGTTTTACTACAACAAAATTGTTCAGCTTTGGCTCTTTGTAGGTGAAGCTTGGAATATTTTCAATGACCCTCGTGTATATATATATATATATATATATATATATATATATATATATATATATATATATATATATTGTTATGACCGGTTATTAAAGTATCTGAGGAGGGTTTCCTTGGTTCAACGTACATGAAAACAGGCAAGGTGCTTACTAAAGCTCCTGCCGCTGCTCTTTGCTCTACCAGCTTTGTTCTTGGTTAATATTCTCTTTGGGTAAGTCCATTATTCTGGTCATAGGTGAGTCACCTACAACATATATATATATATATATATCTTGTATTTCATTCATTTTGTTATTCTTTTTGCTTTATATAAATTCAACGCTCACCAAAATCGTTTACTTGATTTTTACGATAAACTTTTTCTCTTAATATTTTTGCTTTTTTTAATCTTTGTTTATTATTTATTTATTTATGACTTTTCGACCAAATTACCTTAACAACAAACAAGAATAACAAAACTCATTTAACAAAAAACTGACAGGAAACATTCTTATATTTTTCATGATAACAATGTCTTCTTTTTATACCATTTTCTTTTGTCACTTTTCTCTTTCATATCATTTCAAATTACTTTTTTGTTTTCCTTCTTTTTGTCATCATCCTTTTCTTTTATCTCCTCTCTATTATTCTTCTATTACTTTCTTTCGTCATCTTTCTTACACTTACCTTTTTTTTCTCTTCCTTCTCTTTCTCTTACCAATTTTCTATTGCATTTTCCTTTACTTTTTTTCTTCATTTCTAAAGAAATTTTTTCTACAATTCTTTTGAATTTTATTTTCATTCTCAATTCTTTAGTTCATTCTTTTTCCGACTGTGTATTTTTCTTTTATTATTTATTTTCCAATCTTTTCTTTTTCTCCCTTTCTCATCTTCGATTTTCAGCTTTTCAACTTTTTTCATTTAATTTGTACTTTTTCGTTTTGATTTTCATTATTCATCTGATGTGAGGTAGCCCCAAGACATGGATAGCAAAATGAGAAATGTTTACACCCGTGATTCAAATAAAGGTTAAGTTTGGAATTTTTTGTGTGTTACCGAGTACGACAAAAGGCACTAAAAAAATGTCAATTAAGTACAACGGCCAAAATGCTGTGAGAATAGAAATCAAGATGAGTAGAGCATTCTGCAAAATGAAGAGAATAACAATCACCACGCCCCCATTTTTAAGAAATATCTACAGATATTCATCTCTTTATTTTATTTCTATTTTCTCCATTTTAGTCTCTCTTTAATTCTACTTTTTACACATACCTATTTTCTATCTTTTCTTTTTTTTTTTTTTTTGTTCTTCATTTTTGCAATTTCTCTGTTATTGATTCATTTACACACTTTCTATTCTATCTTTCCCATCGTATTCTACCCTCTTTGTGTTGGTCTTCTTTTTTGCTTTCTTTTTCATTTTATTCTCTTTCCATACTTTATCATTTTTATCTCCCTTCAGATAACGCCTGATTTCTCTTGGCCATCCAACTGATCTCTTTTAGCATCTAGGCCGTTTTGTATGCTATTCTTCTTCGTTCGTTTCCCGATCACAATATATTCTCACTCCATTAAGCATTATTCACAATAAACTAATCTACAACTCTACAACTATTTTCTATTTTCCGTCTCGCTTCAGTGCATTTCGGAAATCTAAATCTATTGATCCTCGTTAATAATCGAGTCAAGCGAACAGTAAAACGTGTCTCGCTATTAGCGGAAATCAACAGACGTTAAATAGAACCTTCAAATATTTTATCAAACAATAAATACTTTAATAAAAAAAAGTTATATTTTATTTGCAATTTTATTATGTTTTTTTTTCTTTCAATATTTATGCATTTTTTTTTTCAAGTTTTATTTTTGTGTTTTTGCGTAATTTTCTCATTTATCATTACTTTTTTTTCTTTTCCCTCGTTTTGATTGACAAATTCTTTTAATTTTTCAATTCTGTTTTCTATTTTTCTTCTTTTTCTTTTTCTTTGTTCTTCCTCAGATTCTTCTTCTTTTTCCACTATTTTTCATTTTCTGAATTTACTTTTCGCCTGTTTTATTTTGCCCTGTCTGCATAACGTAAAATAGGCGGATTGTATTCTTTTGCAAAAGGACACAACCGCTCTGCCACAAAAGATAGTGTACTGAGTATGACATAAGACTCTTTATGATGGACAGTATCCAGTTTTAGGAATGTGGAGTACTATTAATCCCCGATTCAATGTCACTCGGAGTATTCGGGTCAAATAAACACGTGCAATTATAAAATTGTACAGGAACACTGAAAATATAACTATAATTATAATGAAACATTTAGAAATTAATCAAATTTTGGCATTAAAATAACCATAAGGAGTTAATATGCCATTAAAACATGAACCAACCCAAACCATTTTATTATTATTATTATTATTATTATTATTATTATTATTATTAACCAACCCAAACCATTTTATTGTTATTATTATTATCATTATTATTATTATTATTATTATTATTAACCAACCCAAACCATTTTATTGTTATTATTATTATTATTATTATTATTATTATTATTATTATTATTATTATTAACCAACCCAAACCATTTTATTATTATTATTATTATTATTTGCCTTCTTTGTCAGATAATATTCTTTTCTTTCTATCTTCCATGAGTCTTTCGTTACTTTGTCAGGTAATTTTCGTCCTTTACTTTTTATCTTCTATGACTTTTTCTTTGTTTACATTATCAATTCTTTTTCATATTTCTTCTGTCGTTTGAATATTTTAAATGTATTTTCTTCTTTTCTTTTCTATTTTCGTGAACGTTTGATAAAGTTATCATGATATACACAACAATCAATCCCTCAATTGTAACGTCCACAATTTTGCATGTTCTCTTTTTTATTGATTACTATAAGGTCTGGTCTTCTGGCAGTAAGGAAGTGATCCATTTGTATGTCAAAGTCCCATAGTTTATGTGTGTTATTCACCTGGAGAGATGTTGGGATTTTCACATTCCATTTGTTCGTATGATCAAATTTAAATTTCCTGTCACTTTTCCAGTGGATCACTTTGCCCACCCAGTCGTGCCAAGTCTACTACTCTTTCCATGCTAATTTGCTGCATTCACTTATTATGTGATTGATCGTTTCGTCCCCATGACAACATAACCCACATTTGCTATTTTCTTGCGGCTTATCTATTCTCGCTTTGATATGATTGGTTCTTATGGCGCTGTTTTGTGCTACTATAAGGAGAGATTCAGTTTCTCTCATAAGGTTTCTTTTTCTTAGCCACGTCCAGGTTTTCTCGTGTGAGATGTTGCTTATTAGCCGTTTAAAACGCCCATAGAGGTGTTTTTCTTCCCATTTTTGTTTTCTAGTTATTGTCTTTTTGTTGGTTTTCGTGTTGTCAGAATCGTTTCTAATCAGTCTTTCTCCGTGTTTTTCTATGTAGTCTCCGAGTCGTTGTATCGAAGCGTCAACGGTGTCTTCAATGCTGGCAAGTCCTCTTCCTACTTCCTTTCTTGATACATATCGTCTGTCATAGACGTCTCTGGGATGGTCTGCCTTATGCATGGTTATTAGTTTTCTTGTTCTTTGGTCAATTTGTTTAAGTTCTTCTCTAGTCGATTTCAAAAAGGGTTCGAATATCTAAGGAGGGGTACAGCCCAGGTATTTATTCCTTTGATAAGGTTTCTACGACATAGTTTTGTCTTGAGTAGCTTTCGAGTTCTCCTGAGATATTCTTTCTAAATTGTTTCGTTTATCTCCACTTGTTTGATGGTGTCAGCTTCAAAGATTCCCAAGTATTTGTACGTTTCCTTTTCTCTGAGTGTTCTAATCTTGTCTTGATTTGGCTGTTTCATTCCAACCGTCGGGTGTCGTTTGCCCCTTTTCATTAGGAGCATGGCATATTTTTCTATGCCAAATTTCATTCCAATGTCCTGACTGTATATTCTTACGGGATGTATTAGAGTTTTCAGTTCTTTTTCATTTTTTGCAAACAGTTTGATTTGGTCCATGTATATTAGGTGATTGATCTTTTCTTGTGATCTACTACGTTTGTATCCGGCTGAGTTTTCTGATTATGTGGTTAAGTGGCATCATGACAGTTATAGATAGTAACGGTAATAGTGCATCTCCTTGAAATATACAACTTTGGACATTTGCAATAACTAAGCTTCTTCTTGATGTTGTCAATTCCACTTTCCAGGTTTTCATGTTTTTTTCGATAAAGTTTATGACTTCATGTGATATTTTCTACATTTTGAAGCAGTTTATTATCCAGCTTTGAGGAACCATATCATATGCCTTAATGCAGGCAATCCAGGCCATATCTCGATTTTTCCGTCTGGTCTTGCTCTCGTTGAGGATGTGCTGATCTATGCAGAATAACTCTCCTTTGCCTCTGGATCTTTTGTGGCATCTTTTCTCTTCCTCAAGGAATAATCTGATGCTTGTTAGCGAGTGGTAGATTTCTTCCCTTATTTTTGCTGGTAATATTTTCCACATCATCGGTAGGCAGGTTATGGGTCTAAAGTTGCTTGGGATGGTTCCCTTGAAGGGGTATCATTATTATTATTGACATTATTATTTACTCCTTTAGAGTTTTTCACGTCAGTGTTAGCTGATGGTTTTTCACTGGAGTTTGTATTATTATTATTATTATTATTATTATTATTATTATTATTATTATTATCTGTGTAAGGTTAATACCTGTTCAATCGAAATCTTTGTTTCTGTCAAAAAATTAAGAATAGAGGGGGAAAAAGCAAAAAACAAGTGAGAAGGGCTATAGCTTCTTAGCACATTTGTGCGAGGATTTAAGTCAAAAAGTAAGAGTCTTTAACAGTGGTCTACTATCATGCATTAATCCTTAACAGACGGCCCCTGAAGGTAACTAAATTATTTCTCAAATGTTGCTATTAATAAGCATGTTTTCAACCGTTGGTTTTAATGTTATTACTGTTATTTTTTTGTCGGTCTAAGGAAAAAATAGATAGAAATAATCCTTTCAGGACTTAATCTTACAATAACTGGTATTATTAACTAGTCAATTACTCGGGACCGACAATACCTAAAAAATAGCAGAAATGTTAAAACTTAAGGAATGTAGGGGTGTGTAGGACAAGAATTAAAAGGAGAAAAAGGAGGCAGAAGGGAAAAAGGAGAAAGAAAAAATCTTTTCTCTCACTCTCTCTTTTTGTGACTCGCTTCAGAGTTCACTTTGAGAAAACCGGGTCACGTCTGCGTCAGGTGCACAGATTTTAAACAATCCCTGGGTCTGGTATAGCTACAATATACTACACATGATAAAAATGATGAATCAAAATATGACACAACGTGGGACCCAGGCAACAGGCCTGTGTGTCATGATTGGCAGGTGCTCTTCTGTTAGCCAACATGGGAGACCCAAGTGTCTTCCTGCGAATGTTGGCTATCCTTTTTTCAGATACACGAATGACGATTTCTGGAACCATTCAAATTAGCGACGCAAACAAAAAACATGGACAAGGAAAGACAAACAACTTGCACTAAACTGCTTTTTTAGGAGCAACACCTACTAAGAGAATATAGAAAAAGAATAATAGCGAGCTGGCAAGAATGCGCTAGTTTTCAGACAACTTGCTGATCAATAATAAAAAGGGTGGTTTTCTGACCTTGAAATACTAAAAATGTATTATTATTATTATTATTATTATTTTAATCCTTGTGAGTTTTTCACACCATTGTCAGTTGGTTGTCTCACAAGGAATTATGAGTAACACAAGTGTCTTCAAGTCTCCCAGACACTCAGCGTATCGAGGATAATTTAAACAAAATCCACCATACGGAATGTTTTCTATCTTTTTTTTAAATTCACAGTAGGTCTGGTCATCTGGTCGGGATTAGGTGATCTGTTTGTATCTCAAAATCCCCAAGAATTTTATGCATCTCATTTTCTACGACAGATTCTGGTTTGTGAATCTACCATTTGTTAGTATGTTCATATTTTAGTTTACTCTACAATTCCTAATGGATAAACTTTACCACTCGGTAGAGCTTTGTCATGTAATTTTTTGTGCCAATTTGCTACTTTTGCTTATTATTTGATTAATTGTTTTATCTCCGTCTTCACATAACCCACACTTGCTATTCTGTCACGAATTATCGATTTCTTGTTTAATATAATTGCTTCTTATGTCAATGGTATTTTGGTTGCTAAAATTTATCAGTGCTGTTTTTAATAATGTGCTCGTATCCTTGAATTGATGTATCAACGCAACTCTCGATGTTTGCTAAAATCTTCTTTCTCATTTTTTGACACAATTTTTTTGGATTTCTCGGATATAAGGCTTTGTGAACATTTATCAGTTTTCTTGCTCTTTGATCTATTTACATGTCTTCTTCCAGAAGGATCCAGAATGTCTTACAAAGGAGTCTGCCCATTTATTGATTACTTTGATGAGATTTATTCTGCAGAACTTGAATTCGAGAAGTTTTCTTGTTCACCTGAGATACTCCTTACTTTTTCCTTCATTTCCGCTTGTTTGATGGTGTCTGCTTCCATTCCTCTTGAGTACTTGTAATTTTCCTTCTTTTCGAACGTTCTTATGAGCTCCTGATTTGGCAGTTCTATTTCTTCAGTTGTTTCTCTTTTCTAACTTTTTATTAAGAGAATGGCATATTTTTCAATGCCAAATTTTATTCTTATATCCTTGCTGTCTATTCTTATTATTTGCATCAAGGTCACCAGTTCTTCTTCATTTTTCTTGTAAATAGCTTGACATCGTAATTGTATGTAAGTGGATTAATCTTGTGATTTGGTAAATTTTTAGCCTTTAGTAAACTTCTTAAGTATGTAAGTGAACGGCATCATTCATTATTATTATTATTATTATCATTATTAGCAGCATCAGTAGTAGCATCAGTAGCAGCAGAAGTAGAAGCTGAGAACTTACTTTATAAACAACATTTCAAGCTAGTAAGGCCGAACTATATAATGTGAAGACTTATAAGTTCATGAGCGTTGACAAAGAGTTAACGTTTTTGATTTTTTAGTGGATGTTGCTCGTAAATGTAAGCATGACAACATAAGTTTTATGTGTACATTTTCTGATGACCGGAAAAAGTTCATTATTTTGGTTTTTGGTGAGGATATTTCACCTGATATCTTGTTCATACAGTTTGACCTAAAGATAAACTGTTAGTTTAGCAACCCGGACAGACACAAAGTGATAACCTTGCTAGATATCATAATTTCATTGTAAATGGAACTTCTGATTAAACAAAAAACATTTAGAAATATTCAAAAACTAATGAGTTAGAACATGCTTCAGGGTGCCATAATAACTGCAAGCGTTTTTGTAGTCATCAGTAAAGCCATCTTATTCAACTATAAACGGACAAAAAAGACATTTGCTGAATCATACAGTGCTGTGCAAATCACTCGAATTCGGCACCACCCTACATTTTCTTAAAAATCTTTACCAGTGCGTTATACTTTGTTCTCGAGTTCTAAGGTAAGATTATATTTTGAAGTTGTTTCCTTTGTGACTAGCCTTTTACATCTTGTTGAGTCAGATCCCAATAATTGTCCTGGGGCGCTACAGGGAAGAAGTCATCTGATTCACTGTATTTTCATTAGTATGAAGACTGCTCCGAATAGAGTGATCTGGACAGCGTAGGAGTTGATGATTAACTTTTCCGTTCCTTTTTGTATGAGCCCACAAAGTTACAATAACCATTGGTGTTGAGTCTTCATAACCTACAATCCTATTGATCTCGGTCTCCAGCTCTTTGTACTTGGACGACTTCTCTAACTTTACGGAGTTTTTTCTTTAAAATGTTATTGCTGTTGTTATGTTGTTACATAGGAAAGTAGGGGATTAGATAAAGAGAGAAAGGAAGAGAGGGCTGTTCTTATGAGGCCAACGTTGTATCACTCACTGTTTGTGGTGTAGCAATAAAGAAAATAAGCACAAGGAAACCGGGATTAACAAACAAGGGAAGATGTATTAAAAAATCTATTGACTAAGCACTTAAATAGCCGAAAAGTCTGTTTTGCAAAAGTTTCAATTTGGTTAATGGCTAAATTCGCACCGTAACAGAAAGAAAAGGAAGTTTGTCTCTCAGGGCATCAGTTTACTTGGTTGATATTGTTATGGTAAGAAAATCAACTTTGGAGTATGGATCGAAGCAGTTTTTTGGGGGTTGCTGTATTTTTTGGAGCGTTCTTCTTGGTAGCACGAGTCGAATGGACAAGTATTTTTTGGTAGCACGAGTAAAGTGGTCGGGAATTCTTCTTCTTCTGGGGTCGGTGGCAGATAGAGGATTCGATATGCAGGCATGGATTTGTTACACCCTTATGTGATCAGAACTGTAACGCTCACTTGTGAGGGTAAGGAAGGCCGTTTGTGCTAAGTGGTAATGCTGCGAGGAAGTTTCCATAAATAGTTTAGTTGAATGTTCGTCATTTGTATTCGTGGTTTGTTAGTGGTTTTAATTGACGCTGATATAAGAAGACATTATGTATGTGGCTAAGCACCAGACCTACCGAAAAAATTTAAAAGCACAAAAACAAAAGCGAGCGAGAGAGGAAATTCTGGTGTACTTGTGTGCTTCAGGAGCCCTGATTGCGGTGTATTCTAATTGTTCAAAAGGGGTCATGTGACCTGTCCCCACACCCCACATTTGTTAAGAAAGCATCAGCTGGCATTTTATGTGGTCACCAACCGTTCTATTTTTTTTACCAATATAAAAACAACATTGAATGGAATATTGAGTTAATAAACATGAATTTCCTTTCAGTTTTGTCCTTTAATAAGATATCAGGTTTATTATCATTATTAATTTGCTTGTTATCATTACAATTTTGTTTATTGATAGTTTTTGGCTAAAGATTTAACTGGTGGTTTTTCTCTGAAGTCTAAAAAACAACAGATCTCCGCGGCTCTTCATTTTCCTAGCCGATTTAAACTGTGCTGCAGTTCGTATAGTCTCGCTTATTCCCTCTTATTTCCCTAGTCTCTTTTCTTGACCTTTAAGGGCTGTTTTGAGAACTGCTACTGTGATTGGTATCAACGTCACTTTCATGTTCCACAGCGTTTTCATCTCACTAACAACATCCAGGTATTTATTCCGCTTTTCCCTTTTTTTTCCATTTTCAATCTGTGTTCAGCTGGAATGGTATAATCCATAAGATGACAACTTCTTTTCTTTTTCTTAATTAACTCTTCGTCAAGTCTTTTGGCCAGGATTCGGAGATCCGTTTGCATCTCAAAGTCCTAGAGAATTTTTGTAATTCTCACTTTTGGACGGATTATGTTTTGTGCATAAATCGTTCGTCCGTAAGTTGAAAGTTTTTTTTGTAGTTTATCCAACGCCATAGCTTCATGTTTTTTCCTGGTCTTTGCCTCTTTTCAAACGAATCGGTCAATAAATAGTTCTTCGTTTCTTTCTCTAGTTCCTTCATGACATCCTTTTTGTTCCTTGGTAAATACTCCTCTGCTTTCTAGCGAGTGGTAGTTTTACTGTTATAGATACAATAAGGATCTTCCTCATTATTGGCAATTATTTTATTGGCCTGTAATTGCTTGTGATAGTTCCTTTTTTGGAGAGGAGCTGCATAAGTAAATAAGTTTTTTCTTTAATCATCTATTCGAGATTTCTTACCCCGTGTAAACCTCTATGTAGTTGTTTGGCGAATTTGTCGTGAATAGACGTGGACTTTTCGAAAAAAAAGTATCTCTATATATACCATATTGTCCGGGTTCCTTTCAATTTGCTTCTTCTTATTTTTTTGCGAATCGACTTGTGTTTCAGCCTTCGGGTCTTCCTTCATTCCTTGGAATTTACCGTTTTACACTTCGCGAGTATTTTACACCAACGTTATCTGGTGGATCTACTGGAGTCTGAGTGATAACAAGTCTTCTAAAGTCTCCAGGACTCTTATATAAGCCGATTTTAGTAATGCTGTAATCTGGATGGTCTTGATCCTTCCTCAGGTTTCCAAATCTCCAAGTTTTTTGCGAACCTTTTGGGCTAAGCCAGCCTGTATAAGACGAGTAGTGATACGATTTAATACATAACTACGAGTTGATTAGCGGGTTCGGAGCTTTTCGAAGGATTTTAGGCCGAAATTGAATGTAATAGAGCTTCTGCAGCTTGAACTTATTATTATTATTATTATTATTATTATTATTATTATTATCTTAACCATTTGAAAGTTTTCTCGCCAGTGTTAGCTGATGATTTTTCACGGGAGTCTTGTTTGACAGCAAGTGTCCTTAAGTCTCCAGGAGACTTTTTTGTATTCTCGCCGATTTTAATAATGCTGTATTCTGGATGGTCTCTATTCGTCCTCTTATTTCCAAGCCCTCCACTCCCCGTATTAATTCCTTGTTGACTTTAGCGAACGCACCAATTACAACTGGTATGACCGTCACTTTCATGTGTCATATTTTTTTCTGTTTTCTAGCAAGGTCTGGGTACTTTTCTTCAGTTTTACCATGTGACCAGCCCGAACAGCAAAGTCTACTGTTTGTTTTTGTTGATTGTCACTAGGTATGGTCGTCTGGTCGGGAGCAGGTGATCCGTTTGTATCTCAAAAGCCCAAAGAATTTTGTGCGTCTCATTTTCTTGGACGGATTCTGAGTTATGCGTATACCATTCGGTAGTATGGTCAAATCTAAACTTCTTGTAAAATTCCTAGTAGATCACTTTGTCCACCCTGTCAGTTCGATTCTGCAGTTTTTCATGGTATTTTCGATAAACTTTATGATTTCTCCAGATATCTTGTACATTTTGAGACGGTATGTTATCCAGCTTTGTCAAACCATATTATATGCCTTCTTGAAGTCAATTCACGCCATACCAAAGATTTTTCGTCTCGTTTGCTGTTCTTGATGATGTGTTGATCTGTGTATAGTAGTCTCTTGTTCTTCTGGTTCACTTGCGGGATTCTTTTCTGTTCTGCAGCTTATAAGCGAATCGTAAATCTCCTCCCTAATTTGTGCCGTTAATGTTTTCCACATCATCGGTTGGCACGTTATGGGTCTGTAGTTTCTTTTTGGAGGTCTTTTTTGATTTGGGTGGTCTTTCTATTGGTCATCCATTTAGGTACGTCTGTTTCTTGTAAGCATCTATTCATTTCGATAGCCAGTCTTCCATGGATGGAAGGGAATTTTTTAAACCAGTATCCATTCAAGCCATCATGTCCTGGTCTTTTCCAATTTGAACTTTCTTGAGTGATACTCTAAGTGAGTAAGGGTGCATTTTCGCCTTCGGTCCTTCTTCAAGTCCTTCTAACTCTTTTCCTATGTTGCTTATCCATTTGTCTTTTCTGTTGTGTTCTTTTGCTTGCTATATTTTGCTCCCAAATTGTTTTCTTTCTGTGCCATCAGGTTGTTGGTATCTCTTTGTGCATTCTCGCCCTGCTTTATGGGAAAATTTATTTTAGTTGTTTTGTCTATATTGTTTTACCCAGTCTCAATATCTTTTTAGTCTTCCTTCTTTCGACTGTACGTTCTATTTTATTTCCTTGAGTCTGTTTTACTTATTATTATTTCTTGTTCAGTTTGCATGTAGCAAAATATTGTGAATTTCACAGGAGAACAATTCGTTTCTTTTTAGACTGGCACCGAACTGAAAGGTAACTCGGTATAATGACACGACAATTCAGCTTATTACCTGACTCAAATGCCACTCAGAAATTACTATTCTCAACAAATTCTAACACAAATGATTTCATTTTATGCACGAAATCTTCTCTCTCTCTCTCTCTCTCTCTTACATTAAGTGAAAAAAATTCACACTACACTCAAATCCATACTGGCAAGATTTATAAAGCTGTTGGTCAGAGTGATATATACTACTTCCTTCAATTTTCACACACTCGAATGATGTTCTTTATATATTATTTTGATATCATCCCAAATACCGTAATGTAAACCTTTCTATCTTCAGACGTGGTATGCCATACCAGCTGTTTCTACACCACTTTTCCGTATACTTTCTTATGATTTTTTTTGCTTGAATTTCAACGAATGCGTGGTTTCTGCAATATTCTTTTATTTGGTGGCGGGGAATGTCATAAATGCTATTATTTACAATTCATTTTTCTCGTCAAATAGACGATTTGTATGTTGGATACATTCATCGCTTCTTTTACTGTATTCAATATAGTTGATATATCTAGGGTCCATTTTTCTATTCCACGTCTCAGAAATAGTATTGGACCGATAGTTATTATTTTGGAGGAATTTGAACCGATATTGATGACAACTTAGTAAAAAAGAGTTCGTTGGTTATAAAGTTCCCTAACCACTGTCTGTATGATATATTAAGGTGTCTAGAAAGCATTTTCCCATCATTAACCGAAGATTGCCATAAGTGCGATCACCTTAACGATCAAGTCTTTTACATTTTCGTAGTGGAGGCAAGATAAGATCTATAAAAACATTCATGCTGTCAGAAATAGCAACGGTAAAAAGCTAGAACTTCTTTCTGTCGATATACATTGGAACTATACACCGAAAATATGTTGTCACACAAAAAGTGAACATCTCCAAAATATGATTTACGAAGATGCTAGAATGGTTCATATTACAAAGGTAATTGTCCATTTTGTTTAGTAGGATCAGCAAGTCTCTTTTTTACGTTCTTCTTAAAAGTGGTTGAACGTGTGAAAGTTTATCCTTAGCTACAGGGATATATGTGCTCATTTAGTCAGTGATACAAAATAGGCTGAGTTCCCCCACATTAATTAGATATTTGCTCAAAAAAATGTATATATATATGTGTGTGTGTGTGTGTGTGTGTGTGGTTAGAAAGCAGTCTTTCATTTAAGTATGTTTGATTGAATGATAAAGACACATTTTGTCTATATAATTTAATTAAGATCCTTTCAAGTTTCCTGATAAGTGTCTTGATTTCAGGTTGGAATTGGTGGATGAATTTACCAAAATTCTCCCGAGCGCTTTCGGATCTTCCATAGGCCATCATCAGGGGTTGCTTGCATTTGTAAAGAGTGTTTTTAAAGAGTTCTGAAAGATTTTTGGGTTTTATAACATAACAAAACTACGCAAACGCAAAGTTGGATAAAACCGAGCTGTTGAGGAATTTAAGAATCACAACGCTACCAACAGAAATAGAATATTATCGATAAATATGGAATATTTAAAAAAAGAAAATCTAAAGCTATTTCAAAACATTGTCGCGATTTTCAAAATTAATTCTATTGATTTTAGGTCTTTTTATTTTTATATGTAGGGCTTCTAGGATTTGTAGTCGTAGCTTATCAATTTCGTGTGCTATTATAGTGGTGTTTCAAACTAGAATTTTTCAAAACTTGGATTTGGGAATAGAATGGGTTTTAAGATGTAAGGCTATGGAGCTAGAATCATTAAGGTGCATTGTAAGCCGTCTAGAAAGAGTTGTTATGTTAAGACCAACAGACGCATTATTTTCTTTGGTGGCAGTCTCCCAAGGGACATTTGAACATATATACCAAGTTTGTCTTATCAAGAAGTTCGGTGGAGGGGGAAGTGTTATCAGAAATAATTAGGTTGGAGGTTTTAAATTTGTTGTAGTAAATGATAAGTCTTACACTTTGGGTTGGATCGGTTGGGAGAACTTTTTTTTGATAAGGTTTTTTTAACACCGTACATTGGCATAATGTTTAGAGTGTTCACCAATGGCCCAGGGGACCGGGGTTCATTCCCCGGTCAAGTCATACCAAAGACTCAAAAAATGGTACTTGATGTTACCTTGCTTAACACTCAGCATTATAAGGTAAGGATCAAGGGTACAGTGGAGGAATCCAGGGAAAGGAGTAGCACCCTTCCCTACACCTTGGTGTAGTAGCTATCGAAAAGGGAGCCTTGGGGTTACCCTCTACTACAGTCGTCAACAACAACAACAACAACTATATTAGGTTGTTCAGGTTTATTAATGAATTGTTTAATTTCGGTATCAACAATGTAGTTGGGAAACCCATTATTGATAAGGGTTTGTTTTATATTTTTAAGTTCGTTAAGGAAGATAGTTCGCGGGGAGGATAGTAGCTTAGCTCTGGAAATAAGCGTTGCTATAATTGTTCTTTTATAGCGGTAGAGCGGAAGGGGGCGTTCACTCTGTAAATTGGGGGTGCAGGGATTAGTGTTAGCAGGTTTTTTTATTTTTGGGGGTGATAAATCGGTCAATATTGCTTGTGTCTATTAATACACCAAGAAATGGATTTTATGGTTGATATTGATTTCTTGTGTGAAATTGAGAACAGAATTATTTTGAAAGGTCTCTTGTATTGTTTTAATTTCATCAGTGCTATTAGTGAGAAGGAGTATGTCGTCAGGATACTTTAAATAAATATTAGGTTTATTGATGGTATTAAAAACCTTATTTTCAAGGGCTGTCATGTAAAAATGACTGAAAATGGGTCCTAAAACTGACCCCATCGCTCTTCCATCCCTTTGGATGAATATATTTCCATGGGGATCGTAAAATGATACCTCAGTAGTGCAGATTAAAAGTATTTTCCTTCAGGTATTGGAATTGATTTTAAGTAAGGGGAGGGTTGGATGGTGGTAAATATTATTTATAATTATATTGATTATTTTTAGAACTGGAACATTATAAATGAATTTTACACGTCTAGAGAGGATATGATTACTTTGTTTGGTTTGTGGGTTTTAAAGATTTTGATAAGTTCTTTTGTAGATTTAATTCTTTAATTATGGGAAAAGCATGAGGTGATTAGATCATTAATAGTTTTTGTACGTTGGGACGTAGATGATGTTATCTGTAAAATTATTGGACGAAGTGGATAGCCAGATTTATGTATCTAAACAATTCCATAGATGTATCCAAGTTTGTAATTACCAATTATTTTTGGTAATTTTATATTGTGAAAGTCAGCGTTATTAGCAATAATGAGTTTGTTCATTTTAGACCTAAGTTGATTAGTTGGATTATATTTCGTTTTTGTAAATTTATTTTTATCGTTGAGGATGGTCTGTAGTTTACAATGGTAATCAGATTTGTTAAGTACGGCATAGATATTTGATTTATTTTCTTTTTTTTTTATAGTGATGACCGGATGTTTATGTAATTGTTTGGCAGCATTTTTTAGTTGTTGGATTAGAATGGTGGAATACTTGTGTTTATAGTTGGATCTATTTTTAGTAGCTTCAGCTTTTAGAAAGTTGTGTAATTGGGCTTAAGTTTTGATCTGGTTTTGTTCTTGGAGTTTTAGTATGTTTTAATATAAGATTTCAATTTCAGTTTGTTTTTGTACATGATTGAATCCATTAAAAAGATGACAAGTTGGACCCAAGTTGAGAAAATCCTTCTGTATATATATATATATATATATATATATATATATATATATATGTGTGTGTGTGTGTGTGTGTGTGTGTGTGTGTGTGTGTATGTGTATGTGGGTGTGAGAGAGAGAGAGAGAGAAAGAAAGAGAGAGAGAGGGGGGGGAATAAAATAAACGTAAGAAAAGTCAATAAAAATCCTCAATATTTTTATTAGTAGAGCAGGTTAAAAAGATAAAATTCTTGAATTATTTCCCGCTGAGCCCAGTTCTTTACGTGGAGTTTCATATGTATATGCATGTATCTGTCCAAAACATACATATCAATATCTACCAGATGTCACATCCATATATACTAGATGTCACGTGAACACATTATAATATCGGACCATTATGGTATTAATGTTTGTATTTAAAAAGAAAAGGATTCTAATTTTTATATTATTGTTATCATCGTTATATCAAGCATTTGCACAATTTAAAAAAATGATTTTCAACAAGAACGCAGAACCAGCAAAATTATCATAATTCAGTTATAAATTGAACTGGAAATGGAATTAAGTGTTTTACTTCAACAAAGGTCTTTCCCTAATGTTGTGTTTTTGGTCCTATGCTAGGTACTTGATTGTTGCCTTAATTCCTTGACTACTTCATGCGTTTCCGGCCAGTTGGTTTATCAACTCCCTCTGTGACCACGTTGTGTTTAAAAGAACCACAGATGGGGAATGACACTATCTATCCTAAACTTTTGACGGTTGGGGTGGTTCGTTGGAAAATTTTGCCTATATGTTGGCAACCCAAAGACAGGGGAAACTCTTCGTTAACAAGTAACAACTATTTATTGAACACAATGGTGAAACAATAATATATATATATATATATATATATATATATATATATATATATATATATGAAAATTGTGTGGCTTTTAGTTGTATTTGAGAGACAGACAAATGAGGTATTTGGCAGGTGTATTCTTTCTATGTTACTCAATTTTTCGGAGAGTTAGGCTTTTGCTGAGAGGCTTTCGCTCTTGGAGAGATTTCTTTCCTTATTCTTTTGTCTTCGGTATTGATATCGGATATATTCTCCCATCTAAGCATAAAACATTTATTTTTATAGAGGACTCATCTGGGATAAAAAAAATTCCTGATTGACTAATCAATCACAGATCCTTTCGTATTCTTCAACTTTTTGATTGGTCAGCCAATCAAATATACTGATCTAGGTCTGTGTGAAGAGTATCCTTTCCTCGTATCAGATTTAATTGGTCATCCAATCAAACTACCATACAGAGGCTTAGTTAATTAAGTGTCCCAGCCCATGCCTTGTGGGGAAGAATTTATTTTCTCACAAATCAAAACAAAAATCAAAGATATGATTAATCTACCCAAAGATTTGACCTTTTAACCCCAACAAGAGGGCAAAAATGTCATGATTTAAAACGAATAAATGTGCCGGTAAAACCCCATGACTGCTTAGTTTTTTTTGGGGGGGGTGACAATATCGAAATTCGGTTAGTACTAGTCCCTCACTGACCTTTTAAATTGACTTTTTAATTTCTTTCTCAGTTAATAAGTCTGTTCCAAATTTTAATCGGACGCGATCTTTCTCGAAAAATAGAAATGACAGCATTTATTTGGATGTCAATGAAGCGATTATGCTTTTCTTTCTTGTAGATGCTGCAGATTTCGCAGTGTACTATCTGCGACGGAAGCAGAAAAATTATCGCAATCTTTGGAACCTTGATGATCTGTTTGTCTTAAAACAGTACACCTGGCCTTCGCTTAACGACTACCTCTTTTATTGACCAATTATATTTACGACCGGCATCGAACGTCTGCCTAGAATTAACGGACAATGAGAGAGAGAGAGAGAGAGAGAGAGAGAGAGAGAGAGAGAGAGAGAGAGAACAAGGTACTACTACATCAATATACATAGAAGTTTTAACAAGGCTACACAAAAATTGTTTTACTCAATGTGTTGACACACACTCAGTCGAGCTGTCAACTTTTCGTTATTAAAATACACCTGTACTGATACCCTCATAGAACAAGATGTTGAACAAGAATATGATAAATGGCGCAAAAATGACAGAATAAACAATATAAGTAGTATAAACAATGTTCTCCAAAAGAGTAAACACATAACCCTTACGTCTGGATGCTAAATATTCCCGGATGTAAAAGTTTTTTTTTAAGCAACCAGTTTGCCTTACGTCATTAGAAAAGAGTCGTAAAGTAGAAATCAAGAGTTTACAAAACCCGAGACTTTACGCGTGATTTGGTTGCAATTGCAACCACCCGAAGAAAATGCACAATTTATTTAACTACGAAAAAGGCTCTATATATATATATATATATATATATATATATATATATATATATATATATGTGTGTGTGTGTGTGTGTGTGTGTGTGTGTGTGTGTGTGTGTGTGTGTGTGTGTGTGTGTGTTCGTAGAAATGTTGAGACTGAAGCTGTATTTACCAAAAGAGCAATGGACAATGAATTAAACGATAATTTTCTTCAAAATACATCTACTTGCATTAAATACACTTATTCCAACGAGTTTTCTATTGGTTGAATCACTTCAGAAATTATACGTAGTGAAACTGGTCTGTCATTTCAATGGACTCCTCAAATTGTATCCTGGATAAAAAACGAAATCTAGTCGAATAAGTGATGGAAGTCTCAACGTTTAGACACCGTCATTTTATTATATAAGTTTTTCTATTCTGCATTAGGCTTTATTTAGATTTTAGATTTTTAGAATTATAAAAATTTCTAGACTCAGTGTCATTAATGCTTTTGTCATACCCTGTACACACACACACACACACACACACACACACACACACACACACACACACACACACACACACACACACACACACACACACACATACTTGTGTGTATGTGAGGGGGTATGGGTAGTGCGTGTGTGTGTGGTCAGAGTAGATTTTAATACATATAAATGTAAACTTACATCTGTAAACAAAATGATCGTAGTGTTATTTACAGATTGATGTTCAATGTAAATGTAAAGAAAGTAGTCAGAGAAGGATATTCATGTGTGAGAAATTCTGAAGACATCGTTGTTTATTTTTCTTCATTTCTTAAAAAATTTTCATATGAAAAACTAATACCTCTTTTCCCATAATTCACTATATGTTTATGTATACGGGGCATGGTGTGTGTGCGGATGGATGCAAAAAAGATTTGCGTTTCTTAAAAAGAATGAAAGAGAATGTATAAATACGCAGAACCTACTTTCAATTGCTATTTTATAAACATTTTTCTAATTTAGTTTTTTTTTTCTCGTACGAAATTCCAAACCCCGAAAAATGTAATTTATTAACACACACACACACACACACACACACACACACACACACACACACACACACACACACACACACACACATGAATAAATACAAATAATCATATATATATATATATATATATATATATATATATATATATATATACCAACCATCACGTATATATATATATATATATATATATATATATATATATATATATATATATAGGACCTATCATATAAACGCATGTACTTATTCATTAAGATAAACAAGCATCACACCTACGTCCACCCCTATTCACAACGCACTCAAACATGAATCTGTTTAATCTCCTATAAAATTTCGTTTTTGTTCTCTTTATGAATTGTTTGAAATATTTTTTTCTTTTTGTTCTTGTCTGTGGGTTACAACAAAATATTTATTGCGTCATGTCTTCAGCTTCCGTACAACAAAAGAAAGAATGAAAAATAAGCACAAAAACCAAATTGCATACCCGTGGGAAAGTTAAATATAGAACTCTATAAATTTCTCCATCCCAACAAAATCCCGAAATCTATAAGACTATTTTTATGTTTTTCTTCACCTATTTTTCATTTATTTGGTTTATACTTTGTTCTTCGTTTTTTTGGGGTGTGTGTGTGTGTGTGTGTGTGTGTGTGTGTGTGTGTGTGTGTGTGTTTTCCTTTCTCAGTTTTTCCTTCTTTCTTTCTTTCTTTAACGATTGTTCGGCTCTTCGTTCCAAACCCCCTTTCTTGATTTCTTTTTCCTATCTTTCACACTCTTTTGATTCGATTCTCCTTTTCAAACGTTGTTTATTTGTTTGTTTCCTTCTTTCTCTTTTCTTCAACGATTGTTCGACTTTTCTTTCCAAACCATCTTCCTCTCTCTTTTTTTTTCTTTTTTAGACCATGAACCGTTTTCAAACGATCTTTCTTTCTTTCTTTCTTTCTTTCTTTCTTAATTAGAGGACATTCACTTTATTCCTTATCTTTATTTTCCCTTAGTTTGCCTTCCTCTTTCATTATTCATTCTTCTCTTCCTTTTTTTTCTTCTTTTTTTAACTTTTATTATTCTTTTTTTTACTTATCGTTTGTTCTGATTTTATCGAGTTTCTTAGCAATTTCATCCGCTTTAATATTTCCCGCACATTTAAAAATGTATCCTCTTATCGTCCTTTTTTTCTTCTATTTCAACCGTTTTGTATCTCATTATCATCATTCTTTACCCTTTCTGTTCTTTTTCTTTTCATTATTATAATCTTCACTTTTCTCCCCACATTAAATTTTACCTTGCATCTTTTTGTTTAATTTTCATCGCTCAGTTTTTCTTTTAAATAATTTCATTTTATTTAAATATATCTTGAACTTTTCCGATTTATTTCTTCTTCCATTTTTAAAAATCTTTCTACTTTTCTCATTATTCATCTTCTGTCACGTTCCTTTTATTTTTATTTTTGTGACTAATTTTACTTCTGCTACTCTTTTCACCACCTTTTAAAATTCCTTTTCTAAAATCTTTCCATTTCTCATTTACTTTTTCTATTTTTCTTTTCCTTTTTTATTTATCTATTTATTTTTTTAAATTTTTTTCCTTTTTTTTTTTCATCAAGTTTACTGTATTTTCAATCCTGAAGGTCATTTTCCTTTTTCCCCACTCTCAGCATTCTTCTTCTTTGCGCTTTTGTTTTTTTCTCTTTGTCTAAATCTTTTTCCTTTCTCTTTCTCATCATTCCTCACCTAAATCGTTTCTTCTTCTTCTTCTTCTTCTTCTTCTTCTTCTTCTTCTTCTTCTTCTTCTTCTTCTTCTTCTTCTTCTTCTTCTTCTTCTTCTTCTTCTTGACCTACTTCCTCGTTTTTTTCTTGATTTTGACCTTAATTTCTTTCACACTTTTTTCTTCAGTTTCTTTTGTTTGTTTCTTTTTCTCCTTCTCTTTCCTCTTTATCTCGTCTTTCCCTTTCTTCTGCGATTTTTTAACAGTTCTTCACTTTACCAACTTTTTTCATCACTCTTCTTCGCTTACAATAATTTTTCACACATGTTTTCACCGGTATCTTCTTCTTCTTCTTCTTCTTCTTCTTCTTCTTCTTCTTCTTCTTCTTCTTCTTCTTCTTCTTCTTTCATATTAACTTTATTCATCCCCTTCTTCTCATTTACCCATCATCTTCTTCAATATTTTTAGTTACCCTCCCTTATTATTATATATTTCCCTGTTTTCTTATAATTTCTTCTTTGCTCTCTTTTAAGAATTGTCCCACCCTAACTGGAAATTTGAGATTTTCTCGTAACTTAAGACTTGAAGTTTTTCATGACGTTTTCTTCTCTCTTCACCCACCAAACGACCATAATAATCTGCTCACTTTGCATTGAATAATAGCAAGGATAAAAAATAAGAATAAAGAATAATGATCTCAAGATTATTATTATCATTATTATTATCATTATTATTATTATTATTATTATTATTATTATTTACTGCACTCACTTCTTGAATATCATAATGTTTTTTTTTTCTTCTCCCGATGAATTTAATGTGTACTGCTGTAGCCGACATTAGACTTCATCTTTGCAACTTTTTTCTCATCTCGATTATATTCAGTAGATAGACTTTTTACTGCAATCATCTTTTTCTTTTAGTTCTTTTCTATGAAGGAACTTTGTCTCTTTGTCGCTGCTCAAATGATTGTCAGCTCAATATTGCACAATGCCTTTAAACGAGTGATTCCGCTCAGTCCTTTTTTTTCACATTTTCTTCCAATGTCCTAATTTTATTTACCGTATCCATACTTTACTGTCAGTCTCCAACTAAACTCCAGTTAAAATATATACTGCTGGTTCATTGGTTTTTGCACAGTATCATGTTAAACAATTTTTGGTTTATACCTGATTTTTTATTGTTATACTTAACTCACCTGGAGACATCACATTTACTCTTGAATGTTTTCATTCACATCTGCTTTTGAATATTTTGACGAATACGATCTAAGCGCAGCAACACGGATGGAAAAAGTGTATGGACTCTCAGCGGAACCGTTGAAAAATAAACTTTATTTGCTCAGATTCCATTTGCGCACCTTGATCAGCCAATGAAACTTTTTAGCCGACACTCGTATTTGCTACTTTTTAAAATATTTCTTAACCATTTTATACAACTAATTCTATTGTAATAAGTTTGAAGAGTTTGTTTTACTGTTTTTCATGGACAACCATACGTTTTGATATTGATCAACCAAATTAGATATTGTTACTTATAGCACCTTGGAGAAGGTGTCAACGTAAACCGCTCTCATCGCGAAGGAGCTGCTAAAAATAAATAATAATCATCAGGAAACCATGTTTCTGTCAGACTTAGCTAATCGTATGAATTTAAATTTTTAAAAAAAGATAGAATCAAAATGCTATGTTTATTCTAGATAATTATTTGTGTTTTTATATTGTTCTTCAAGCAGGAAAAGGAAAACAGTTTCATAGAATTATTGCAAAGTTAGGATATTTTCTGTTATGGGGATTTATATTTCAGACAATAATTATTTGTAACCGATTAATGCAAATTTCTAATTGATAATAAAAGTTTTAAAATAGATATATTTTTAAAAAATGAAATATATCAAGGAGATATATAATATTTGTGTATTAGTCTCGCTGTCTTTGATCTAAATACTGATCTCTTACCTGGCGTAGATGTTTACGTCAACAAGTTTTTACTGCTTTTATCATTATTCTTAGCTGTAATGGTAGTCCAGAAGACACAAAATATATTCACAATCTCTTAAAAAGGATTCATTAGTACTTTTTTGATTTCATATATTTTCCCTTTCTGCTATATTTAACGCAACGAAGTTAATATCTTTTTATTTTTATATTTTTAATATTGTATTTCAGTTTTACTAGTTTCTTTTAAATCATAATTATCTCTTAACTCATAATTATTTTGAGACAATAAAAGAAACAGAGGTGATATTGGGTATATTATGATAAAGGATGGAAGTTATGGCTCAAACGACTTGAATTTTAAACTGTGTTGAAGATTATAGAAAAATTACATTTTTAGGAGATTAAAACAGATCAGCGAATCTTAGTGAAAAGATATAAATTTCATGAAAGAAGAAGAAGAAGAAGAAGAAGAAGAAGAAGAAGAAGAAGAAGAAGAAGAAGAAGAAGAAGAAGATTGATAATGGAAATAACCATTTTTGTATAATGCAAATGGCAAATAGAAGAGAATATAAAGCTGAATGTCAAAACATTTCAAGAGAAACTTATACATTTGAGGAAAATTAATCTAATGATTTACTTAATTTACAGGATAACTTGAAACACTCCTGACTTCTGTTGTTGAATAAACGAATAAGTCACAGGAAGAAGAACTGAAATAATTTCAACAATATTGCTGTTGAAATGAGTAAGAATATCAGAGATTGTTGAACGAAAATAAAACTTATTACTATTAGGTTTCTAAGAAAAATTCTAAGATCTCTCTCGAGTAAAAAAACATGAAACAATCATAATTATTTTATTTCTTGCAAGTGTTTCCTCCAGTTTTATCAGGCAGACCTGAGACTTACTGTCACTGAAGACAGAGTGACAGTAAGTCTCAGGTCTCTTTTGGTCTCTTCTGAATATTCTAGCCGATGTTAAAATGATTTGATTTGTATGGTGTCGATTTTTCCTCTGATTTCCAATTCTGGCAATCTTTTTTCCAAGCTCTTGGGAACGGTTCTAAGCACACCATCAACAATTGTTATCACCGTCACTTCGTGCTCTCGGGTAAAATCCAAGTTATTGTCAATCTTTTTACTTTCTTTCATTTTCCCCTCTATGGTCTGCTGGAACAGCCAAATACACTTGCTGACAAGTTATTTTTTCTTTTTAATTAACACAAAATCTGGTGTTCTGGCTGGGATTAGGTGATCCGTTTATATGTCAAAGATCCAGATATTTTCATGAGTCTCATTTTCAAGAACGGATTAGGGTTTGTGCATATATCATTTGATAATATGATCAAATTTTAATCTCTAGCAAAATTCTCACTGGATCACCTTTCCTACAGATTCATGCTTATTCTTTTTTCCCCCTTTGTGCTAGTTTGCTGCATTCACCTATTGTGTAATTAACCGTTTCCTCTGTCAATTTTCTCCTTGATATAATGGTTCCTTATGGAATTATTGTGTTCTGCTATTAGAAGAGATTCAGTTTCTTTTCAATGTCCAGAATTTCTCGTATGAAATATCGTCAGTTTGACCCTCGAAATATCCATACAGTTGTTTTTCTTCCCATTTTTGTTTTCTAGATTTTATTGTTTTACTATGTATCCTGAAATTTATGTACTTGTTTTTTGGCTGCTGCATATTGTCTTTCTTTAATCTTTTTGGCGAATTCCTCGAGTGATTGAATTGTTGCATCTACGCACTCCTCAATTCTGACGAGTCTTTTTCTTTCTTCTTTTCTTGAAACATAGAGTCTGGATCTGTCATCTTTTGGGAGTAGGACGTTGTTCATTGTCATCAATTCACTTTGTTCTTTGATCTAGGTGTCTGAGTTCCTCCCTTGTCCATTGCAAGAAGGGTTCATAATATCTTACAAGAGGGTCAACACAGGTGTTTATTCCTTTGATAAGATTTCAGTTGTAAAGTTCGCTTTCTGAGTAACTCGTTTCTTATTTTTTTCATTTCGTCTCTGTTTGATGTCATCGGCTTTTAGTATTCCCAACTACGTGAAATTCTCTTTTTTTCCGTTTTGATGTTTTCCTGATTTGGTTGTTTAATTCCGTCCTTTGTTTCTCTTTTCCAATTTCTCTTTGGCAGCATTGTATATTTGTCAATTCAAATTATTATTATTATGTCTAGAATCAGCACATATGCTAGCACACAAAAATCTCCTGAGCCGACCAAGCATAGAAATTAATAAAATATGTGAACCAGTAATAAGGAGTGTCAGAGAAAAGCAATAACAACAAAGTTGCAATATGAGCTCTGGTAAAAAAAATGCAATGATAACAGCAAAATTGCAATATGAGCACCGGTAAAAAATAGTTTCTGAAGACATTAGGTTTATAATACCCAGAAATTCAGATAATAATGTCCTCAAAAGCACATGGAACAGTGGATACATGCGATGGTTAAAGCCGGCTACATGCCCAAAGAGTGTAAGTTCAATACCCGGTGAAGGCAGTGGAGAACTTTCAAAGTGGAAATTAACTGCTGATAACTGACATCCATGTAACTAGACCAGTCTACGTCGGGAGGCGAAATAAATAGCTGAAGAGCTTTCACTGCTATTTGAGTGACAGCAAGTCTCTAGGACTTTTTTCAGTATTTTGGCCGTTCTCAATAATGTAGTAGTTTGGATGGTCTCCACTCGTCCTCCAGTTCTTTTATTAATCCTTTGGTAACTATACAAAGAGCACCAATTGCGATTGGTATAAACATCACTGTCATGTTCCATAGTTTTCCAATTCTCTAGAAAGGTCGAGGCATTTATCCTTCGTTTCACTTTCTTTCAGTTTTACTCTGTGGTCAGCTGGGACAGCAAAGTCCACAATTTCGCCAGTTCTCTTTTTTTCGCTCTGGTCTTCTGGCAGTGATCAAGTGATACGTTTGTATGTGAAAATCTCATAGCAGTTCATGTGTGTCATGTTGGGTTGTACATATACTATTTATTTGTATGGTCAAATTTCAGTTTCTTGCACAGTTCCCAGGGGATCACTCTGCCAACGTAGTCGTTTCTAATCTTATACTCTTTTCGTGATAATTTGCTGCATTCGCTTATTATGTGATTGATGGCTTCGTCTCTGTCAGCACATAGCCTACATTTGCTATTTTGTTAAGTCATCTATTCTCGCTTTGATATGATTGGTTCTTATAACATTGTTTTGTGCTACTATCAGGAGAGATTCAGTTTTTCTCTTAAGGTTACCTTTTCTTAGCTACGTCCAGGTTTTCTCGTGTTGCGTATTAATGGCTTAAAACGTTCATAGCATTGTTTTTCTTACCACTTTTGTTTTCTGGTTATTGTCGTTCTGTTGGTTCTCATGTTGTCAGTATTGTTTTTGGTAGCTGGAATCAGTCTTCCTCCACGCTTTTGTATGTAGTCTTCAAGTCGTTGCATTGATACGTCAACGCTATCTTTAATGCTAACAAGTCCTCTTCTTCCTTCTTTTCTTGATACAGAGAGTCTGTGAACGTCATCTCTGGGATGTAATGCTTTATGCATAGTCATTACTTTTCTTGTTTTCTTGTTCATTTGCTGAAGTTCTTGACTGGTCCACTTCAAGAATGGTCCCGAATATCTTACGAGGGGAACAACCCAGGTATTTATTTCTTGGATAAGGTTTCTGTTATATAGTTTTCTGGTTCTCCTGAAATATTATTTCCTTATTTTTTCTTTCATCTCCTTTTGATTGATGGTGTCAGCTTCCAATATCCCCTAGTATTTGTAGGTTTCCTTTTCTCCGAGCATTCTAATTTTGTTCTTGATTTGGTAGTTCTATTCCGTCCGTCAGGTGTCGTTTGCTGCTTTTCATTACTAGTATGGCACATTTTTCTATGCCAAATTCCATCTCTATGTCCTGACTCTATATTGTCACTGCTTGTATTAGAGTTTCCAATTCTTTTTCATTTTTGGCAAACAGTTTGATGTCGTCCATGTACATTTGGTCATATATCTTTTATTGCGATTTAGAAAGTTTATATCCAGCTGTGCCTTTTCTGAGTATGTGGTTACGTGGCATCATCGCGCAATTATAGACAGTAATGGTGATAGTGCATCTCCTTAGAATATACCTCTTTGGATGTTTGTTTCAGCTAAGCATTTCCCTCCTGCTATTAATTCCGCTCAGTAGGTTTTCATGGTTTTCTCGATAAAGTTTATGACTTTATCTGATATTTTGTACATTTTGAGACAGTTGATTATCCAGCTTTGTGGGACCATAACATATGCCTTTTTGTAGTTAATCCAGGCCATAGCTCTGTTTTTTCGTCACGTCTTGCTCTCGACTAGTACTGATTAATGTAAAATAGTTCTCCCGTGCTTCTGGATCCTTTGCAGCATCCTTTCTGTTCTTCAGGGAACAATCTGCGGCTTGTTAGCGAGAAATAAAATTCTTCACAAATAATTGTGCCGTTAGTATTTTCTATATCATAGATAGGCAGGTTATGGGTCTGTAGTTACTCGGTGTGGTTCTTTTACGGGGACTTTTTTAGATCAATGTGGTCCTTCTTTGGTCATCCATTCGGGTACGTGTGCTTCTTCTTGCGGACATCTGTTCAGTTTGAGTGCTGGTCTGTCATGAATGGAGGTGAATTTCTTGAGCCAAAATCCATGTATTCTATCATGGCCTGGCGTTTTCCAATTTGATATTTTTTGTATCATCTATGTGTATTTCCGCTTTTGGTCCTTCTTCGAGTCCTTTTAACTCTTTCGCCATGTTGCTTATCCATTCGAATTTTTTGTTATGTTCTCTTGCTTACCATATTTTATTCCAGAATTATTCCGCTTCCATTGCATCCAGTTGTTAGTATATTTTCGCGTCATATCTCCCAACTTGTAGATAGAATTTTCTTTCGTTGTTTTGGAATTTTCTGTTTTGTCTATATTGTTTTACCCTTTGTCTATATCTTTTTAATCTCCCTTCTTTTGCCGGTATTTCTGGTTTATTTCTTCAATTTTTATTGCTATTTTTCTTGTGTTGCATTTACCTTTTTATCTCATGTTCCAGCTTTTTTCCTTTATTATTATTTACTCATTAGAGTTTTTCACATCAGCGTAGCAGATGGTCTTTCACTAGAGTTTGAGTGACGGCAAGTCTTCTCCAGTCCCCAGGACTCTTCTCAGTATTCTGCCCGTTTTCAATAATGTTGTAGTTTGGATGGTCTCTACTCGTCCGCCAACTTCCAAGCCTTCCAGTCCCTTCAAAAATCCTTTTGTTACTGTACCAAAATTACCAATCACAATTGGTATAATTGCCACCTTCATGTTCCATGGCGAGCTTTTCACACAAGTAATGCCTGATCGCCTCCACTGAAGTCTTAGTGACAGAAAGTCTTTTCCATTCTCCGGGATTAGCAATGATAGGATAATTTAATTTTTATTCATACATGTGTGTGTGTTTGTGTGTGTGTGTGTGTGTGTGTGTGTGTGTGTGTGTGTGTGTGTGTGTGTGTGTGTGTGTATTTCAAGTTGATGCTGAAATTTCCAGAAATCTTTTATTCATATAATCTAATAGCATCAGTAATTAGAAATGAAATTATTTTTTTCTTCTCTTTCCATGAACTTAGGCGACTTTTATTTAAATCTCGTATTCCAACATAAATGAATGATTTCGTTTCCTTTCATTGAATTCCGACATCTGCATTTAATGGAACACCTAACGATTCATGGAATGAGGCAAAAGTGAGAGTTGAAAAGTAACTAATCTGCCGAATATGCAACATGTAAAATCACTTTCTTTCTATCTCCACGATCCTTTCTTGCGTCACATTTTTAGGTTTGAGTTTAAGCTTCTGTGTTTAATGGCCTATCAACTTTCGTGGGTTATTTAATACCAAATCCATTCTTATTGTAGTGGCACTGTTTAGTTCATATTCGGGTTATTAGGGTGAGGGTTGAAAGGCTTTTTAATGGTATTAGTCCAAGGGTGAATTAATTGTGCGACTTGAGTTTGATGTCATGGTTCAGTACGTTAACCACAACCTCACAGTGACTTTCTCTGCATTTTTAACATGCAAATAAGTGTTGTTATATGAAATTTCTGCTTTACTTTCTTTTCAAGGAAAAATCTTTTGTATTCGCCTTTCAAACGAACCAATTGTTCACTGAAATTGCGCAGTAATAGTTTGTTCATTGACTGACTGATATTAACGTCTTAGCTTATTTTATGTCAAGAGATTAGGGAATCGTGTTCATTGTACATTCATACTTACATTTTTTGTGTAATTTTTTTTCTGAAGAGTTTTTTTTTGCCCCCGGTCTCATCGAAAACGAACAATTATTAAACACATCTATTCAACCCCTAGATGGGATCTACCCCTCTGGGTCAGAGTGGACCTAGGAGTAATGGCAATGAAGAGATGCTCCACATTTCCCAGATCCCTAGAGCTTGTGTCTCAATACCAGATGCAGTTTAACACCCAGGGCACCCCTGGTCTAGTCAGCTGAGGTTGCTTGGTTTGGTTTGGTTTGGTTTGTTGGGCTTATGGCATATTAACCTTTGTAGGTTATTTAACGCTAAATCCATTTTTATGTAAATAATCTGTTCTATTGAAAACAGTTCAGTTTAGCATAAGTACACAGTTTAATTGTCAAAAAAATTTCCATTTCAAACTATTCAAGCAGTTATATGTAATAATTCAGTTAAGTGTAAATACAGTTTTAATGTCGAAAAACAGTTCTATTTAAAATAATTCAGTTAAGCATAAGCACGCAGTTTAAGTGTTAGTGCGGTTTAATTGTCAAAAAACTTCTATTTCAAGCTATTCAGTTTACTCAATTCCTTTTATCATGTATGCTGTTAGTTCTATTTAACCCATAGATAGGACCCTATCAGGTGCTACCACTCCGGGCCAGAGTGGACCTGGGAGCGATGGCAATGAAGGGGTACTCCGCATTCCCCAAAGCTCGAGCACTGCTGGAACCTCACCATCAGATAGTTTAGTGTCATATTCAGGACACTCATTAGGGGGGGGTCTTACCCCTCTGCAGAGGTGCAGTCAGTGTATTCTACAGCCCCAGCTGACTGGGCAAGCTGAGGTTGCAAAATACACTGACTGCACCAGGGTAAAACTCCTCAACGAGTGTCCTGTTTATGACGCTAAACAGTATGATAGTGAGGTTTCATTAATGCAGGAGTTTTGGCGAATGCAGAGTACCCCTTCATTACCATTGCTTCAAAGTTCATTCTGGACCGGAGTGGGTCAAATTCTACAGTTTAACATTTAAACTGAGTGCAAGCAAATGATTCGTGATAAACTGAATTGTTTGAAATAGATCTGTTTCATCATTTAATTGTGCGTAAACAAATGACCGATATTTAATTGAATTGTTATTCTTAAAAACATTAAACTGTGTGCAAACAAATGATTAATAGTAAATAGAATTGTTCGTATTTGATAGAAATTGGTGATACCATTTAACTGTGTTAAAAAGAATGACTTCAGCTTCGTTTAAAAATGATATTTACAAAGTGAATTTTGAAATCATATATCTAATATGTATAAAAACGATTTGGCATTAAATGTCCCACAATAGTTGATATGCCACTAAACCAAACCAAACCAGGATCCCCCACTTTTTGAAAGGGATACGGTCAGTATATTATAAACCCTGTCAACAAGATGCAGTAATAGTTTGTATCCCTGTAATTCTAATAAATAATCGAGGATATAGGTAAAATTTTTTATCCTTTTTTAATTCTCATCATAAATCATTCTTGTTACCAGTGACATTTTTATCAAAAATGCAGAGCAAATATAATTTCCACAAATCCATATCGACTTTTTCTAACTTAGTTTTTGCTCAGGTGGGTAAATTCTCCTATCGGTGGGGGAATAGAATATGTTGGTTCTATCCCCTGAAGAAGAGCAAGACATCCCCTCAAAATGGTTTCTTGATATTATACTAAACTGTATCTGATGGCAAAGCTTCAGTTCTGGAGTTCTTGGGATTGTAGAGTACTCCTTCATTGCTTCAAAATAGATGACGTTTAGTCCTTCTTGAGAGAGACAGAGTTGTACCAAAAAATATGACGAATTAAAACTGGTTTATCTTGTGCAAACAAATAAAATCCTGCTTATAGAAAATTTTACCTGCCTAAGTACTCGTTTAGAAATCTTTGGTCGAATATATATATATATATATATATATATATATATATATATATATATATATATATATATATATATATATATATACAGAATTTGGCGTTAAATAACCTACAAGGGTTGATATGCAATAAAACCCAAACAACCAACCAAAAATCCTTCATTGCTATTATTTCTTGCGTCTCTCTAAATCGAAGTTGAAATACCTGTTAGAGTCCCGTCTATGGGTTAAATAGTTCAGTTTAAGGATTATTAGTAATCAATAGGACAGTGGTAAAAAAAGAAAAAGAAATTCAAAATCTCTGAAGAAACAACTTCACAAAAAAGTAAATATGGAATGAACACAATTCCATAACCTTTTGGCAGAGAATAACTCTAGACGGATTGAAATGTTAAAATCAATCAATCAATCAAATAATCAATCAAATCAATCAATCAGGTAAATACGACGAACTACATATTTTCCAAACATTGTTTAAAATATGTTTGGAACTTTTGAATAAACCTAATATATTCTATAATTGTTTGTGCATGTAGTTAACATCTATAAATATAGAAACAGATTCTTTTGATTGGATGCCATCTATGCGAGATATAGACAACATAAATTTGTGTGTATACGCCCAACTTATTTTTAACATATAGATATAAGAATGCGTGTCTAATCTAGAAAGAAAACTAATAAAAAAAATACGCATACGTAAATGGACACGTTATATGTTGTTTGAGTGTACGATGATCAAGTGAAGACATAAAGATGGAATCGAAAGATTATTCTTTCAGTAAATCTAATCTATCTCTGCATATGCCTATCTAATAAGAGAACAGAACAAGAAAAATGAAGTACTCCAACCAAAAAAAAAAAAAAGCCTTCAATAAGTGTGTCTGGAAAGGGAAGTGAGTACATGATAATGTATTTGTCAGTGTGTATGTGAGAAGAAGAAAAAAAAAAACGGGTGAAGAACCTATTTTGGCGAGATGCAATATGTATAAATTATCAAAGTCCAGAGCTCGAAAATAAACGAATCTCTTGAGACCCAATGACAAAGCTAATTTCAGTTGCCGATGTTGGTATAATCATCAATACGAGTGCTACAATATATTATTATTATTATTATTATTATTATTATTATTATTAAAGGTTTTGTTGTAGGTAGAGTTATAATTTTATTATCGTTAATGCTGCTACTATTGTAGTTTTCATGCGAATTTCAGGCGTTATTGTTTTCATCATCATCATTAATATAATAATTGTTATTATTATTATTATTATTATTATTATTATTATTATTATTATTATTATTATTATTATTATTTCCATTTAGTTGCTACGCACCAAATTTAACTTTGTTCTTCATTGCATTTTCTTTCAGAGAAATGGTTTTCGTAATTTATTTTCTTTAAATTTCTTTCCATAAACATATATTTTCAGTCAGTTTCATATATATGTACGTATGTATGTATTCTATACCCACACACGTGCGCGCATACACATGCATTCTCTCTCTCTCTCTCTCTCTCTCTCTCTCTCTCTCTCTCTCTCTCTCTCTCTCTCTCTCCATCTCTTTCTCTCCATCTCTTTCTCTCTCTCAAGCACGCACGCACGCACAAACACTCTCTCTCTCTCTCTCTCTCTCTCACACACACACACACACACACACACATATATATATATATATATATGTGTGTGTGTGTGTGTGTGTGTGTGTGTGTGTGTGCATTAAAGATATGGGTACACAGTAATGGTGGCTCGCAAGCCATTCTAATTGAATGTAGCTTTGTACTAAATTTGGTTCGGTCCAACAAATATCCATATAAATGCAATAACATAAAACATTTTCAGTGCCTAAACTGTCAGCTTAGCTTCTCCCTGTCTCTCTCAATAACTCACTGACTGACTGACTGACTCACTCACTTATTCTTTGAGCTGATCGATTTGACTGAAGTAAGTTAAAAAAAATACTTTTCCTTTCCTTTTTTTCTTTCACTATTTCTCTTCTGTTTCTCAATTTCTGAAAGCGTCTGAATGCTTATCTCAGTAGGTCATAGCACACACACACACACACACACACACACACACACACACACACACACACACACACACACACACACATAGATATATATGTATATATATTCTAATTAAGCAATATCTACCAAAGTCTGTTCACAGTGTACTGCTTTATATATGACTATCTAAACTTACTTCTGACTTGAAAAGTTGCATTTTGGTAAAATTGAAGACTTTGAACACTGAGTTTCAAGATAAAAAGATTCATTGTATTTTACTTTACTTAGATGAACCCATAGCAACATTAAATTGGCCACTACTCAGCAAATGGTAACAATGAAATGGCGATGAAATGAAGTATCGTATACAAAGAATGATCAGAGAATAGGAGATAAGTGAAGATTAGAATACAGAAGTATAAATATATGGGATTGACTCAGACATCTAAGAAAAAATTAAATGAAAAAAAAAAAATCTCAGATATAAGTTGAGATGAGTACACTACATTTTCCCAATCTCCTAAGAAGATATTTATATTCATGTACTTATAAAATATTGGATACTCAATGGTCTAAATGTTTCTAGCTGTTTTTCTGTTTATTGATGCCAGTTATTTTCTATTTAATCGCTGGTAGTTATGAGCAATATCAGAAGCTTATTAAATTGTTTAGTATGAAATTGCTGATTTTTAGAAATAATCTTGACATTTAAAATAACTCCTTTTTATTAATGAATTTCAGTTTTAAGTTATTTGTTCCTAATTAGATTTGCAAATTACATTTTTTATTCCATTCCTATTTTAAGGATTTGCAATTCTTGATTTTCTCTCGTTTATAATTCCAATTTACATAATTGTGGTAATTTGAAGAAAAGCATTGAGTATTTGGGAATGATAGGTCTTATTAAATGAACAGTAAGATGTTGGGCTACAAAAAGTTGCGAAAATAGATTTTATTTTACAAAAGTAACCAGCCATCAATGTTAAATATTCAAAGCTTGTGGTTTAAATGATACAAAATCTGAGAACATTTGCTGAAAATTTTGCTTTATATTTCAAATATAATTGTCATGAAAAATGCTTAATAAATGATTTTTATTTGAACAAGATCAAAATTACAAATTGTTACCAGTAGAAATAAATGGACCTCTTTCTAGATCTTATTACATCGAATGAAAACTGGATTTTGTAAAAAAAAAAAAAAAAAAGCAGAAAAAACTGTCCAATGCAAAGTTCCGGAAAAGTCGCTGAAAACATCATTCTGTTATCATCTTTGGATGATTATAGCGAGTGGTTGGTGAAACAACCTTCATTTGATACATCATTACTTTATTCAACGTAGTTAATTAATTTAGATAAACACCTTTGAAATAGTGAATTCACTACCGAAACTGAGACTTAGATTGTTGAATACATAGAGTGGCATCGATAACGACCCCCTATTATGGTTTGAAAATGACGCTATTAAATTTGAAAAGATAAGATATATATTTACTCCCTGTCTGGTTCTCTTTGGTGAAATACAATTTTTCCTAACATTACGGATATTTTACATGATGAAAAAAAAATCTATTCAGGATCAAATTATTTTTAAAAATTTATATTTCCATCATAAGTGTATTTACTCCTTAAACGAAGAATTATTTAAGTATTTACTCCCAGGGTCGAATAAATTCGTTAAGGTTCCCTGCAAGGATCGAAGAGAGTGAAGTACATCTTTTTTGCCAACCCTGACCTGAAATGGTAGAACTTTTTAGGGTCCCATCTACAGGCCAAATATATTTCCTTCTCGCTATTATTAGTATTACATCGAAATACTTGAAACTATATAATTGTGTGCAAACCAAATACAATAAATTAATTAGAGAGGAATAGTCAATTGTAACCAAATAATTGCTTTGATATGAAAGATTTTGATAGTAAATAACCCAACAGGAGTTGAAATGCCTTAAAACCAAGTTACTCATCAACGTGTCAACCGCATCAGTGCAGAAGATGAACGAAGAAAGAGGTAAATATATGGAATTTGTACGGATGGCAAATGCTAAATTTGCATGAACCAACCGTTTATATGTGTGTGTTGGGGGGGGGCTGCGCGCGCACACACGCGCATGTATATGCTTGTAGATCTGTGCGAAAAGATATAAAGTATGTGTAAGCTCATGCCTTTATCTCTGTATGTTTGCACTTCTTTCCCTAAGCATGTATGAAACTCATTCTCTGTCTCTTTCTGTCTTTCTCTGTCTCTATCTCTGTCTCTCTCTGTCATTCTGTGTATATATGTGTGTGAGTGCATGTGTGGTCAATATAGTTTAGCATTATTAATCTTTTATTTTGAAATATCCAAATATTCTATAAGATAGCTGCTTATAAACATAGGCTCAAATACTATCCCCCTCTCTCTCTCTCTCTCTCTCTCTATATATATATATATATATATATATATATATATATATATATAGGAGGAGGGTGAGACAAATAGATATATAGATAAAGTAAGAACTTGAGATATTGACGTATAACAACTCAAAAAATGTCAAAAATATAACATAAGTTATTCCATGCAATTACTCAGATTATCACCAAACTATATATGATAACATTGGGTTTAAAGTGTTTTAAATAGAAATACGTTGCTTCATAAATCTACATAATGATTACAATAGATTGTCGTTGGGATATCCTGTAGTGCTTTATTAGCATCAACCTTCAGAGTATTAGAGGAATTAGCAATTATATAGACATGAACCTATCAGCATGGAAATGTCACACTTGAAGTAAATATTAATAGAATGCGTTGTAGAATAATCAGTAAGTTATAAGTGGGTGTGTCAGCGGGGATAGAGCTTTATGCGTTTACAAATCCAAGTGTAAATCCACTCACCTACACCCATAAACATATACCCTCATACGTACACATTGACGCGTATGCACATATATATATATATATATATATATATATATATATATATATATGTGTGTGTGTGTGACACTAGTTAAATTTGAATGTATTCATATATATTAAAGCCAACTTTATTCCACCTTCAAATTTAACTAGTGTCACATCCTGCCCGTTTCGGAAAGGGTATATATATATATATATATATATATATATATATATATATATATATACTTATGTGAATGTATATAATTCAAAAATGACATTCAGCATCAACACAGACATCAAAAATTATCATTTGACTGGAAATTGCTTTATTCTCTAAACGTATTTGAAATTTATTGCTCAAATAAAAATATCCCTATGATATACCTTTTGTGCTGGGTTTCAGTCACATATATAATAGTATTTCTATTAATATATAGATATGAGCATACACATACATCTGCAAAACTATATATATATATATATATATATATATATATATATATATATATATACCTAAACTTGAAGACGTAGAAAGGAAATCAAATCTCTTCTGATCACCTGTATATATTATTTTCTGTTTTTATTATAAAGAGAATAACAAGTTAACTCACCTTTTCACCCATTTTCTCTCTCTTTTTCTGGCTTAAAGACACTAATTTTATTCCATTAATTGACAACCTACTCTTTCTCTTAAGTAATTCACCACCCCCTTGTTTTTCTACTAGTTTCTTCGCATCTTCTTTCTCTCTAACGTATGAATGTATATAAATTCTTATCTGTTCTCTTTCTGTAATACCAAACTCTCTTTATCAACACCAACACTCAGTTTTTCCCGCTGTCTCTTTAAAGTCTTCCCTTATCAGTAAATTCTTTTTACTTCCATTTCTCTTTTTCCCCCTTGATATATCAAGCACAATTAAAGTTTACTCTATGATCATAGCCGGCCTTGACGTTCAACGGATACCAGAGAATTTCAATCATCCTAATATATTGTCTTCACTATTTCTATAATTGTTTTAGACAATATGTAATTAGCAAGCGATTTTTTCCTATTTAGTCTCCTTTTTTTCCCTCCATTGTCCCATTTGTCTTTAAACATTATCCTTCCTTTTCTACTTTGAATGGGGCATTTCCGCTTTGCCTTCTCATTGGAATTGTATATCAGAAAAACCTCTCTTTCTCAATCTTGTTCGCTGACATCACAGACATGAAGTCGGCCATCTTGGATATGCTTTTCAATTTCTCATGACAAAGAAACGCAAAATGAAAAGGGAAATTTTCAAAATTAGACGAAAAACCGTGTAGTCTTTTATCGGAAAAAAAAAGAGAAACTTAAAATCTTAATTTCTTAAAACAGTGACGATAAATGTAAGAATAGACAATATAATTGTTAAAAAGTAAATAAAAACTAAAATTCTTAAAAGGACATAAAAACAATAATATCAATTTGAATATTGATAATAAAGTTAGCGCTAGATTATTTGTTTGGGGCAAAATAGCCACCATATACACCCAGACTAACAGGAAAATATTGTTAGAAAACTCATAAGATGCAACAATAAATTAAACTTTTTTAATTCAAGTTGTCTTTATCAAACCTAAAATATGAAATTTCTACATTTTCTCATCATTCTATTTCTACGTTCCTCTGATCTTTCATGATAGAGGATGTTGAAGCCAAGCATCAGCATCTTTTCTGTTGGCTTTAGTCTCTTTCATTTTTCAGTTTTTTGCAGGAAAATAGTTAACATTTTGATATATGTAACCAAATATAGCGAAATCCTACCTTGTATAATGGAACAGAAGATCTTTTGTGCGAAGTCATAAAACGAAATTAAGTCTTTCAAGATTATTCAAGCAAAATAGAGAAGAAAGTTTAATATAAACACATATCAAAGCTGATCAAGAACTTTGAAACTCATAGCATTTGTGAAGATCTTAGAACAACTAGTTTCACATGATCGAGGCCTCCGATAACAATCCGAACATCCAAGAATGTCACGAGGGTTCAAAAGTCAGTCGGCTAGAATCTGTGCGACGAAGGAGCAAAGAACTTGGAATCTCTGTATTTTCTGTTCGGCATATTCAGATTAAGGATATCAAAATTATCCTGTATGGTTCCAGATAAAGCACCAGCTGACTCAGGCAGATATGGAAAAAAGAGTAGCCATATGCTAATGTTTTTCGCAAAAGAACGATGATCACGAAGAATTCCTATATGTCTGGTCTTCGGATAAAGCCCACTTTCAAGTTAATTTCAAGAACTGAGTGTTTTGTGGAGGCAAGAACCTTCAAGGTCTCGTTTCCACCTGTAACATATTGACCCTCGGCCGAGCTGTCAAATAAGAGATGCACCTGGACGGGTTGAATTGGGTGCAGATGTGACGCCCATAAGAAGCAGGTTGACATGAAACAATTATATAACCCGGTGCCACAGACAGGTTCAGTTAGTTGGAGTCAGCTAAGTTCGAGTTGCAGTTCGAGACAGTGAGAACTAGCTCCCAGAAGAGGGCTGGGCCCTCGGACCCCAGGTTGAGCAACCCAGCAGAATGAGAAAGAAATACTGCTATTGTCAGGGGAACTTGGGGTCAATATGTTGCAGTCTGTTCAGTCTCCACTCACCTCTTACACATAACCCTTTCGCAACCCTTTCGCAACCATTTCGAATAAAGTGTGAGAGGTATATTTTTCTAAAGAAGTGTGCTCTTTCGTCATTATTGTTGATTTTTGTTTCCGCAAGTATATGTGTATAGTTGTATATGTATTACAGCTATGCAACAACCCTTAACATTGAAAAAAGTACTTGGTATAGGTCAGTATCTTGAAGCATGGCATTATTGGACTATTTTTCTTTGAAAATAATCTGGGCAATGCAGTGACAGTGACAACTTGAGCAGTTCCGGGAAGAGCTTGTAGAATGTGAGGCCCTTGATGAGGAGGAACAGGAGTTTCAGTAGGATGATGTTCCTCCTCACACTGCTAACGTTATCATGGCATGGCTCCGTGAAAAGTTTGGGGAGCGTCTCACCATTCACATATTTGAAGTGAAATGGACACCTCGCTCACCTGACCTGACCACTGCCCAGATTCCTTCTTCTGGGGGTTCCTTAAGGACAACATATTCCATGGTATGACTCAGAAGATTGCTGCATTACAAGCAAAAATCACGGAGAAGAATCAAGCGATCATCAACGAGGATTGTGCACGTGTTATCAACAACTTGAAACGTCACATTCAACTGCGTCTTCATCTAAACGCCTCCGCTTGATGTTTTCGATTCATGTTTGAGATTAAAACGGTTGCAGATCCTAAAATGTTATTTTTGACCTTTCAAACCTTGTAATTTTCATTACTCTGTCATTGGGGCTCCTTCATTTCTGCCCAATCGTTTTGTTTAAAAAATAACACCTTTCATACAAGGAAAATAATCAGTGTTGAAAGTGTTTTTTAGTGACCTCAAACAGTTGGGAGAACAACTCTATGCTACAACCGGAAGATAATACAATTCGTGTTTACGATAAAAAAAAATTTGTTATATCAGATAAACATCGGCATCAGATAAAGGAGATGAGTATTTGATTGGCGGGTAAAAATAAAACAGATTGGATGATTGTCATAAATTTTCATTTTTCTAAAGATGTTTGTTTTATGATCTTAAGAGTTCCTGATGTAAGGTGACTGTTAACCAAACAAATAAGACGTCGAGTAAAATTACATTGAATTTGTACTTTTCTGTCATTTTAAAAGTGATCATCGAGAGAAAATGTCATAAATTTGGACAAGAAAGAAATATTCAGTGTACCATGTCAGAAACTTTCTGGTTGAAATTACTAGATTTTGTATGAGATTCATGCATAAAAGTGAAGTACAAAGTACGATGACCAGCTGAAAAGTTCATAGGCTGACCAAGATACTCTAATAGAAAATGACCAACTGAGGTTTATTTTTCGACATAGTCCACCTTTTGATCTACACACTTCTTTCATCGACGGTGTAGTGATTGGATTCCATTCGTTCAAAAATTATCAACAGCAGATGTGACGTCAGTATATTAACTTTTCAGTCAATAAACGTTTCAGCCGTCGTATATAATCATAATACTCACCCGAAAAAAGTCGAATAAATAAATAAATGATAAAACTTATTCAAACACAAACCACCACCGGGAAAATTCTAGAAAATTTAACAAAGGAAGAATAGAATCAATATATTGAAAATAATAATATCAAGAAAGAGACATTCAATAATAGAAAAACAGCGGAAAAATCCGAAAAGAAAACGGAAGAAGTTAAACTATTGAAATTGATAGAAAACAGGCAAAATCAGTTTGTATTTGCAGAAACAAAAGTAATTAATAAAAACCTCGGTGTTCGGGAAAATAAAAGCATCAAAATAGAAAGAAAGATAAATAACGAATTAAAACTTTCATAGAGACACGACATTACTAAAAATGAGAAAATAATAAGATGATCCATTTGCATGAGGAATTCACAAATATATATATATATATATATATATATATATAGATAGATAGATATATATATATAAGAATAAGAAAATCAATTTGATGGAATAAAGCAAGATTTCTGCTTAAGAAGTTTAAAACGATATTGTCACGTAATGAAGAAATCAAAGATGAAAGTGATGTTTTGAAATAACGAAAATAAATTCTAGACAGATCAAAAGAGAAGCACTGTAACCGGAGCCTAATGAAAAAGAACATTTCTAGAACAGTTTGCAACTGTCGGGTGAAGGAAATAACACCGTAGAAAGGCAGGTGGTTAAACAATCAAAAAGATTAGCTACATGGGCTTGAAGACGTTCATAATATATTATTATGATCCTATTTCTCTTTCTATGTTACCGCGTCACAGAAAATATGTTACATTGTAATGTGAACATTGATTTGCAAAAACATTGAATTCCAGTAGAGATTAAAGAAATTTCCAGTCTAGTTTGTAACTTAATAATAATAATAATAATAATAATAATAATAATAATAATAATAATGATAATAATAATAATAATAATAATAATAATAATCAAGTGTATGATATGTAGTGAAAGAGATAAAATAATTTATTACTGCAAAAGGAATACACCGACAAGCACGAATGGGCGGGAGGGTAATCCACTAGGAATTATGCAAGAAATTGAAATTTCACTATACTAACAAATATATATGTACAAATAAGAAACTCTCCTCAAAAATAAAATACATAAATTTCTCTGGCATTTTCAGATGCAACGAATCAGCCAATTCAGACCAGAGGATCTTGTGAACCGAACTAGTTTTAATTCCCAAGAAGAAAAACACTATCATAAAGTATATTTTCCTGTGTCAGCGGATTGCAGAGTGAACATGACCGAAAACGGAAAGCTGGACAAATACCTGGACTTTGCCAGAGAGATGACAAAAGCAGTAGAACATGAGAGTGGCAATATCATTTGTAATTGGGGTCCTCGGATCAGTCTCCTGGAACAGAGGCTCGTGGAACTGAAAATTAGAAGAATATTGAACCCATCCAACCATAACACTACTAACGTCGGCTATGATACTTAGAAGAGTCCTGGAGACCTAAGGAGACATGTTGTCGTTTAGACTCCAGAGAAAAACTATCAGTGCTAACGTAAAAAAACTCAAACAATAATAATGACAATAATACACAGACATTCACCACAAACACACTGACATCCAGCAAAACCTCAATCTCAAAAGCTGAATTAGATTCATCTCTTACACTCTAGCACATAGAATATGTATCATAGTCACAAATAAAACCCCCAGAATTGCCCGAAACCCATCACCAGAGGGAATATAATCGACGTGGACAACATCAAACTGTTTGCCAAAAATAAAAAAAGAATTGGAAACCCTTATACGGAGTGTGAGGATGTGCCATGCTAATAATGAAAGGCTGAAAACAACAAATGACGAAAGATTTAGAACTACCAAACCAAGAAAAAATCAAAACACTCGGAGAAAAAAAAACTTACAAATACTCGAGAATATTGGAAGCGATTACCATCAAATATGCAGAGATGAAAGACAAAATAAAAAAGAATACCTCGGGAGAACGAGAAAACTACTTGAAACAAAACAACACAGCAGAAATCTCATCAAAGGGATAAATACCTGGGTTTCCCCTCGTAAAATACTTGGGACCATTCTTGAAGTGAACCAGAGGAGAATTTCAATGGACCAGAGAACCAGAAAATTTGTGACGATGCATAAGGACTTACATCTCAGATATGACGTATACAGACTGTATATGTCAGGAAAAAAAAAGGTAGAAGAAGATTCGCCAGCATTCAGGATAGCGTCCATGCATCGATACTGCGACTAGAAGACTACATAAAAAAAGCGCAGGGGATGACTGATTACAGCCATCAGAAACAATACAAATAACACAACCAAGAATTAAAAATGGGAAGAAAAACAACTGTATGGACATTTCAAGCGATAAACAGACGAAGTTTTATACGAGAAAACTTTGATATGGTTAAGAAAAGGAAACATTAAAAGAGAAACTGAATCTCTTCTGATACCAGCATAAAATAATGCCATGAGGACTAACTATGTCAAAGCAAGAATAGACAAAATAGCAGTTCAACAAGATTATATAAAGACAGAGACGAAACGATCTATCACATAATAAGCAAATGCAGTAAATAAGCGCAAAGAGATTATAAGACTAAACATGACTGAGTGGGCAAGGTGATCCCCCGGGAATTGTGCAAGAAGTTTAAATTTGACAAAACGAAGAAATGTTATATGCACAACCTGGAATCCCTCCTAGAAAATGAGATACACAAAGTTCTCTGGGATTTTAAGATACAAAAAGATCATCTAATCTCTGCCATACAACTAGACTTAATGATAGTCAACAACAAAAAAAGAGAACCTGTCGAAGAGTAGAATTTACCCTTCTGGCTTACTACTTGGTAAAAATGAAAGAAAGCGAAAAGAGAGATTATTACCAATTGACCTTGCTGGAGAACTGAAAAACTATGGAACATGAAAGTGACGGTGATACCAATTGCTATTGGCGCGCTCAGTACAGTCACCAAAGAATTGGTACAGAGATTGGAGGACTTGAAAATAAGAGGATAAGTAGAGACCATCCAGACTATAGCATTGTTAAGATCGACCAAGACACTGAGAAGAGTTCAGGAAACTTGAGGAGATTTATCGTCCCTCATACTTCAGTGGAAAATCATCAGCTGATGCTGGGGTGAAAAACTCATAGGAATAAATTAAGTAATAAAATAAATAATAATAATAACCATGATCATAACTTTCTCAAATAAGATGATTATTGAATGCAAGTTTCCCTTATTGATTTACATGATTATTTAAAATTACATCTCTTTCTCTCTCCCTCTCTCTCTCTCTCACACACACACACACACACACACACACACACACACATATATATATATATATATATATATATATATATATATATATATATATATATATATATATATATAAAGATCGATATATAAGATCGAGGGTAGTCTTTAAGCGAGTCGAGTAAAATGAACAATTTGAGATTCTCCAAAGACTTTGGAGTTTTCTAAGGAGAAATCTAATAAAGAGTAAAAAATAGTGAATCTGAAACTGAAAGTGAAAGTATATGAACAACTGCAATGGAATATTTCAAATAAGTGTAAATGACGTTCTAAAAGTTCGTGTACTTATTAATTATTTTGTTTTACCTTAGATATTTACTATGTTTAATCCATTCGTTTATTCATTTCTCTGTTTACTACTGATTCAGTTTTCTTTCTTTTTTATTTTGAGGTTAAAAGAAAACTAGTATTAAGAGATGATATCCTATCAAAAGAACCAATAAATCTGACCAAAAACTTTATGTGAGAAAGAATTTTTTCAGATAGTATTCGTTAATTTCAATAAAAACGTTGACAAATAATATGATTAAATAAATGATAAATTGGAACGAATTAATGTGCTAGAATGCTTAAGTTCTCATAAAGAGAGTCAAAGTGATGACTAAGAGCTTCCATATTTTAATGCCAATCAAAAGTTAATGTACATGCGAATATTTAGAGATTCAAGTGAATTAAAAGTGGAATAAATCAATGTTTGTGTTATCCAAGAAGTATTTTATGTAAAACTTGGCAATATTGCAAGCGGTAATGGAATATGACACTTTATCAAAATTGAACAATGTGAAAGTAGAATATGACGGGAACTTGTGACATTCTGGAAGTTTTCTTTATGGAAATAGAATGACACATATTTCAGAAAAGATATAACAAATTTAGATAGACGGGTGTGATTTAAGAGCAAAACTGGTATCCTACGTTAGCAAAATGACTAGTATGAATATATAAACTCTCAGGAAATATTTTGCCAGTTAAAATCAGCTATTATTTTCAGGATATAGATTAGCTTCTTATTTTGGACACCATCAATCTGCTGATATTTTGATCTAAATATAAAATTCAAAATTTCATAAAATCTCTCCATCACATGTATTAATGTTAAATTAATTTGAAAAGAGAAATAAATTCAATCGCCTTCCAGGTTTATTCAATCATGGTATTTTTTTTAAAACAAAATACTGTAATTTTGGGCATTTTTTCGTAAGTGTAAACTCTATATTGTTTGAAATTACTGTAGAATAAAAACGTTTTTGATCCCACAAAATTATCGTTAACGTCATTCCAATTGGTGGTAAATAAGCCAGAGTACTCCAGGCTTGAACAAAAATCTGTCATTAAAGTTTCAGTGGCCGTGAAGTGCAAATCATGTGTAATTTACATAAGAATATGTGATGTATACGGAGAAATATGTATAAAAAATAAAAAAAAGAAAATGTTGTAATGTACTATTATACAAATTAGAATGATATCGGTAATTTATTGATTTGATTTTTCTATAAATTTTTAAAAATAGAATAGGAATTGATTCAATGGGCACCCTTTAATCGAGTATGCCATGCGATTATGTAAAGATATAAAGGATGAATAACTAGGAGGAAGATAATCGACATAATTTTCAATATATATTCATTTGTCCTTTTTTAACTTATGTATTCCTTTTTGTTCATATTTCTGAGAGAAATATGAATAAATAACAATAGATCTGCCAAATATTTAGGATAAAATTGATAATTACAAGATTGTTTCCGTAGAATATTCTACAATATTTTACCCTAATTTCTTTTCATTGTTTTATTTTCATTCCATGTATATTTATCATCAACTGAAAGAAAGGAAATTTCAAGTGTCAGGATGATAAAGATAAATTTCATTGATGTAAAATTTTCATAAAACGACTCAATGTTTATATCATTCACACCGATAAAATTGTGCAATTTTGAATTGTTTAACAGCAAAATAAAAGTGAAATTTTATGTGAAGTTTATTGTTGATGTGCAAATGTAGACAAAGGACAAATTAGGAAGGTTGATTTGTGCAACAAGAGGGACAATTCTTTCATATAAATTGTGGAATGATTACAATGTAAGCTTTTATTTTCTCATTAATCTTATTTGTAAATATAACAGTTGAGTTATTGGAGATTTGGGGGCGGAGACACATAGTTTTCATCGACAATTAAATTTTAAGATTGAATGCGAATGGGTGTGTATGTTTGCA